>JAVKLA010000005.1:1483136-1508736 GCA_034782735.1 Sagittarius serpentarius | reverse complement strand
CCAGCCAGCAAGAAGGCTGGAGGGGCACAGGGAAGTTGGGAGGGGACACAGCTGGGACAGCTGACCCACACTGGCCAAAGGGGTATTCCATACCATGGGACGTCATGCCCAGTATATAAACTGGGGGATTTGGCTGGGGGAGGGGCACTGCTTGGGCATTGGTCAGCGAGTGCTGAGCAATTGCATTGTGCATCCCTTGTTTTGTGTATTCCAATCCTTTTATTATTATTGTCACTTTACTGTTATTATTAGTGTCATTGTTAGTTTCTTCCTTTCTGTTCTATTAAATTGTTCTGATCTCAACCCACGAGGTTTAGCTTTTTCCGATTCTCTCCCCCATCCCACTGCAGGGGTGGGTGGGGGAAGTGAATGAGTGGCTGCGTGTTGCCTAGTTCCTGGCTGGGGTTAAAACCACGACAATAAGCCAAAATGTCACTCCACAAGCGACCTTCCTGACCTGAGTGCCTAAAATTCACCGCAAAGTGCGGAACAAATATCTTCCCTGTTCATATCTTATGGGGAATGACAAAAACAGCTCAAAGGGGAATGCTCCCAGCAGCCTGAGGTCTAGTCCTTACCAGCATTTCTACTGTTTCATGTAGAAAATAAGCACCAATAACAAAGCTTCACATCTAACTACTATCTGAGCTGTTACAGTCCCATGGGAAAGAGGCGATCAAATGCATCCCCTGGAGATGTAGACATAAGCTCCACTGCAAAATAACAGGATGTGACTGCAAGATGCCACATCTCTCTCTCTCTGGTTCTGCCATGTCTGGCTGCTTACCTGGGTCATCTTGTCCACCGAGACGGGAATGCCATCAATGGTGAGGGGCGGCAACTCTGAGTTCACCTCCTGAGGCGCAGGAGCGTGCTCCGCTAGTGCAGACTCCAGGTCTTCCAGAATCATGCTCTTGTACTTGCGTACCTGTGGGGAATCATTAAGCTCAGGTAAACAAGGTAAGGAGCACCAGGAGAGGTGACGGCAAGGACGCAGGGCCAGCCACCTTCCCCAAGGTGCTGTAGAACAGAAGGAGCAAACGATGCCACAGTTGGCAAGAAAAAATACCCGCTGGCCCCGAAGACTTGGCTGCATTGAAAAGCTGATGATGAAACATCAAGTAACACTGGCAAGCGGAATTATTTATGGGATTAAAAGAAAAGTTCTGAAGCAAGACTTATGGTCAGGATCTGCTCCATTTACTGCCTGGTCTGCGACAAGGTGCAAGCACTGACAGCCAAGCTGAATTCAAACATGTCATCACTACCCACTCCCTCTGATTTTTAACCCAGGGTATTCAACCCTGGTGAGTTGTGCCAGGCAGCCATTCATGCAGAGAAGACAGGACCTCAGTGCTACCCTCATGTCCATACAACCTGAACTCCTGCTTCCAGGGTTTTAAGCATGACCTCCAGATCACTACCAGGCTTGCCAGGCTGCCTTGAGCAGAATGAAACCTGCAGAGAAGGTGAGCAATTTATTACATAGTTTTTCCTAGAGGCACCTACCACGTTCTCCAAGGGTGCAGCACCGAATACTTTAAAGACAGGATTGGGTTTGGAGGGCGAGATGCACAGAACGATGGCCTGCTGCCCCACTCTGGTGGTGTACTCATCCAGCGTGGCTCGGAGCTTCCTGAAACAGAGGCATAAACCAGTGAATAGGGATCGGCTGAAAGCCCCATAGAAACACAACCCTTTGCATTGTAAACTCTCTTTCTTAATGCTACCCATTCACAAACCAGGTGAGAAATGGAGCCCCAGCTGGTCAGATTAGCCACATATACCGCTTCTTCCTTCACTCCCGCAGGCCTGCTGCGTTCCCTGCAGTCACCCAGCAGCTCAAATATCAATTATTCTCCCTTCTCTTTTTCCATTGATGTAAGAAGTAGAGAAGTCACCAGAGAAGCAAAGCTAGGATAGCAAGAGTCTGCATATCCGCTCTGTCACTAAGTGTATTAGTAATACAAAACTTGTAAGGTAGAGAACGTGAATGATTCAACAACAGAGGACTGCAAACACAGGTTATTTTACATCCAGCCTCATAACAGTACATTGCAATTCTCTAGTACCAAAGTCCTGCGCAAACCAGAACGGTAAGAATTCAACCTACAACTACAGGACAGGCAAGAACCAGAAATATTGCAACAGCTCAGCACAGGAAACCCAGGTATTCAGACATCTGCCACGTCAGCAAGTCACTTTGGAACAATCTCTCTGTAGAAAGAAAATGTTCCATCATATACTTTTGGCCTCTTATTCACTTGCAAGAGAATGTGTCAGAAATGTTGGCAGAAACTCATAAAGCAAGAGAGAAGTAGTGGTTATCACCAGATAACCTGAGCACTCCGTAAGGTGACAGTTTAATATCTGCCCTGGTCATTTCAGAACCTGCTGTTAGCAGCAGACATGTTGCCAAAAACCACCAACACCACCACCAGCTATGCAGAGACCCGGAATCAGAAACTGTAACTTCCCACTCAATTCAGAGTGGTGTAAATATTAAGCACAAACATGTCAAGCTGATCAGAGTGCAAAAAAAGATGCATTTTGTCAGTAACTTGCATGTAGTTAAATGAAGTAGTTGCATGAAGGAAGAAGAAATAATTCCTTTAAATAGGATTTAAAAAAAAAATACATTGTTCATATTTTAAGAGAGAAGAATTTGCTCTTCAGAAACATTGCAATAAACACGGCTGAGTCAGCAGAGCTGGGAGGAAGGAGGGAAAAACAAAATGGAGCTATTAAAAAAAAAAAAAAAAAGGGGAGTCCACTCCCAGGGAATACTATTTAACACTAACCCTGCTCCACTTCGTTCAGTTTGATCATGTGTAAAGGGTGTTGTGGGACTCAGCAGATGAGTAAGTAGAATAAGGAAACCAACTTAATTTCTCACCAACCTTACAAGAGTTAGACTAGCAGAGAGAGAGAAAAGGCAAAACTCTGGCCATCCCTACTTCAGTGCATTAAGTGTGCATGCAGGAAGAAGTCAGCAAGAAAGAGAGTGACAACACTCCAACTCCTCTGACATAACCCAATTAAATCCAAAACATTTTAAAAAGCGAAAATTGCTTTGTTCCAAAACCTAGTAAATAGTACCAGCCGATATTTATAAATGTTTCCTGAAGATGGAATTGCAGGTGATCTCTCCAGGCTTGCAGAAAGCCTGTGCAGCCGCTTCACCACCTGTGCTCCTAGGTGGCCATCAGGCGGACAGACAGCCTCAAAGCACCTGTAATGCAACTCCTCAAGGGCTATGGAAGTTTGATGTCTACAGAGCAAGTTTCTAAAGCCAAGGGAAGTGTTTCAGCTCTGGCAGGCATCTCGTCTCAATTATTCTCCCTCAGCACTGTGCACTACAGGCTGGGTCAGTCTTCAGCGTGGAGCTCACGCAATGGGGTCTCTGAGAAAGGAAAATCAGGCATGCACACACTAGATTTATTCACAGGATCATTTCATAATGCGGAAAAGACTTTTTTCTTTCGGTAGGTAAGTCCTTCATGCCACTGCAGAGCTGGGATATGGCTGTAGCTCCAGATGCTCAGGCCAGCTGCTGTTAAAGCCACTATGAATATCTTGCAAGGCAATTTTACCATGACAGATTTAATTTGTAACTAGCTGGGGTTAAAACACAATGGTGGATCCCGGCGGACTGGTCATGTCAGTCCCAGTGATCATAATATCACATTAAAGATGAGTAGAGCTGCAATTTAACCCATTTCTGCAAATTAAAACACAGCTCTTGGGTTCCAGAAAAGTTGCCCAAAAAATTCCCAAGGTGGGCACATGGCCTCACCACACATGGCACTGGAGAAAGATCGAGGATGCAGACTGAGGTGTCAGAGCGAGACAGGAGTCCTTACCGTAGCAAACGTGTCTGCTGCCTCTTGCGGATTGATGGGTTGGATTCAAAAACGTGTGGTCGCTTTCGTTTTTTACCCGTTGCCACGGCAGCAGCTGCTGCCATCCCCACAGGGCCTGGAAATCAAACCACAAAGGGTCAATCAGCACACGCAGCTGAGGAATTGGCCAGACAGGACACTGCCATTGCCCCCCTCCCAGGATAGGTCCTAGGGGCTCAGCTCAAGGGCCTCCCCACCGGACTGGAGTGACCCAAATTCCCTGCTGAGCTCCCTGGCAGCCAGGACCCCTCCTCTCCAGCATCGGAGACAAGTATCAAAAGACTCCGTTCCCCAGACTGGCAAATCCCAGCTCAGTCCCAGGTGAAAGTCACATATTTCGGTCCAGAGTTTTCCTTAAAATCACATAATTATGTATTTTATCTTCCAAACATACTGAAAAACTCTCAAGTACGCCAAGACTTCCAATAACTGACTGCAATCGAGGAGATCCCGGTGGCAGGGGAAAAGAGACCAGGTACAACGCCATGAATCCTGCTCAGAAACCTCAACTACAGCACCAGGAGTCCAAGGGTTTCCCCCAGGGATTAAGGACCAGCTCTGACGGGAAAGAAATTGTAAATTCAGAGTTCTCAGCAGCATCCTGCAACAGCCCCCTGAGGAACAGCAGGGACCACGGCAGGGCAGTGCTATTGCTTTAACGATCAAACTCTAGACACAGAGTCTATGCAAGGGGAAGTTTCATTAAGTTCATTGGAAATAAACCAAGTAACATGCAGTGGACTGTGCTTCTATCGATGATCTCCAGAAATGAGTGTGGGGTCAGAGTCAAAAAGCCCTGGGGTCTAATGCAGGCTCAAGGACTTGCTTTGACTCCTGAGCAGACCTCATCTGCTCTGCGTGTAGTTTCTCCATATGGCAGAGGTGAAAGATCACATCAGGGGTCATAAAAACCACTCTGTTTTTGTGTTTAGCAAAGCTGCAGCTACTGCATCAGGAAGTCCTAAGGTACCAATCGGTGAAAGCTGGTAGGTGATAACGAAAGTCGTGGCCAATGATACATTTTCTCTAGGCAGCTGCTCTGGGAGACAGGATGCTGTAATGGACAGACCTCTGAGTGACGCTACAGAGCCAGGTTTTGTTAATCAGTAACGAACTATCTGAGCACTACCCACTGCAGGCACAGCAAGCACTGCTGCGTACTGCTCCAACGATCCTGTGGTTGTGAAAAAAAGAATAAAAACATTGCCTTTTGGTGGACTAGAAAAACATTTGCTCTGCAGAAGCAAGGAAGTGCTACGCCAGGCTCCCGGGCAAGCTTTGGCCTGGATGTGCCAGCCTATGCCATGAACTGCAGCTGCCTGCCCCAGGGAAGCGGGGCTGCTCCTGGCTCGGGGTGCTCACCTGGCCAGGGGCTGGAGGGGCACCAGGCAGCCCCTGCACCGGGAGGGCCCACAGGCAGGCAAGAGCTACCAGGTGCTCCTCCTGCAACCACCAGCTGGGACTGAAAAGCTTGTGTGCTAGAAGGGAAGGAGGAAAGAAAAAATCCTGCAGGAGTCAAGGTTGGAAAATTAGTAAGCAAAGGGTGTGGGATGCTCAGTGGGGTGGCAGAACTTCACAGGTTCGGTCAAGCACATCAAGAGCTTTATTCCTCGGACAAAGAGTGATAAGGAGTCAGGCAAGTCTGTGACTGCTTATTTGTCACTGCATTTTTGTACTAGTGAGGTAGATCTTCTACAAGGCAAATCTGGAGGACATTTGGCAGGGGTTTCACTGGAAGGAGTTTGTGATTCCGAAATACTTTCCCAGTTCGTGGCATCTCCTTGGGAGAGGCCTAGCATGTGAGCTCCCTGGCTAAGCAGGGTTGCGTAGCACTCCTGGGTTATTTTTGCTGTTGTTTATATGGGCCTGAAATAAGCTTGCTCTTTGACATATTTGGTATTTTAGTTTTGTTTTTTGAGGCAGCATTTACCAGGGACCTTTTTAATTGTACAAACCAGTCTCTTATTCCCAGTACCTCTATACTACACACAGATAAAGTGATGCAAGATTCAAGCAGGCAGCAGACCTTGCAAAGAAGCGCTATTAAAGCCAGGGCAATAAGGAAGCATTCAGAGCACCCCATGGGCTGACAAGATCACCCACCACCCTCAAGCGCTGTTTGCGACCTCTGCACAAATGCTACGTTAGGCGAACGACACCGAGCGTCCCACTGACTTTACCTGCCGCAGCCAGGTGGGCGGTGACCTCGTCGGCAGCCGTGGAGTTGAGGATGTCAGAGTCATCGTAGGAGGTGTCCTCCGGCGAAGACGGCGAGTCTTCGTCCGCACTCAGCATGCTGTGCTCTGTGTAGGTGGCCACATGGACCTGCTGCACCTGCTGGGCCACTGCGTGGGCCTCGATGGTGGCCATGTGCTCTGTTTGGGTCACCCCGTGTTCTTCCATCAATAGCTACTGTTAAAGGAGACAAAAATCACAGGAAGGGGTTATTGACAGTGATGCACCGTAAGGGAGGGCAGCCAAAGGTTTCTGAGCCAGCTAGGTGAGCAGGCCATCACTAGGAGGGAACAAGAGATTACCTCCCCCAGTAGCAGCAGTCTTCTACAAGAGGGAAGTAACAACTGTACCAGGAGCCAGAAGAGGAACTTGAAGTTAAGAGTTTTGAAAAATCCATACTTCCAAACTTGGCATAGCACCCAGAAGCAGTCGTCTTTGCAAGAGGAAAGGTCTTTAAAGATCTTGTATCCCCAAGATTATGTGCCCTGCACATACTACCTATTAAGAGGTCTGATCAAAGCTAGAACTTATTTTTGCCACTTCAAGATCTAGCTTTCAGGGAAGATGCTCAAGGGTGATACACAACCTCTCTCCTCCAACCTCAATAGCTCAGGACATAAACGAGGATGCCAGTACAGAAGTTTACTGGCAGCAAGTTGCATTCTACAGACCACTTTTGTTGCATTACTTGTTTAGAGTCCGGAGGCAGGCAAAATCATTACAACCCAAGCACAAATACTACATAAAGCATATTTATTTAATGCATCTAGTGGTAAACCACTGAGCAAAGTAGCAGCTTACGTAGTCAGCAGGGCACTGGACCACATGCCATGAACATAAATCCGTGCAGAAGGAAGAAGACAGCAGGTATGCAGATATTTTCAGTGTGTGTCTACCATACATTTGTGGAAAAGGAACAGCACGTCCTTAAGATATTTTTCAAACTGCATTAGAATTATTAGGACATCTGCCCTCAAAAACAGATTCCCCAAAACCCTCAGGGCAAACAGCAGAAGGAAAGAGATGACCAGCTCTAGGGAACAATAAAATATTCCCAGCAAATTCTGACCCCCTAAGTATAGCCATTGAATTTGAAGCTCGATTGACACTCTCTTCACGGAAACCTGTTCAGCTTGTCAGGAGGAAAGAGCTAGGAGCACGGACAGAGACCACAGAGTGGTCTCTGATACGTGGCTGGGTAACTGCTCTATGAAGTCAGACAAGCAATCACACACAGCTTTGTCCTTCAAAAGCTTTCAATAGCTTCTGTTATCCATATCATGCCATAAATACATGACACTTTGCAAATGATCAACATGACAAAAACCTCAGCCTGGCAAAATAATCACCAGGCTTCTACTGACCATAAAAAAACGCACATCCTGATGAACAAACCATGGAACACCATGGCAGGACTGATGAGACGCTGGAACCCAGACCAGGAGAAAGCACTTTGTCAAGAGGGTTATTTTGACTGAAATAACCAATAGTCATACAAAAAGAAGGAGCAACTAATTGACATGGCAAGAGAGACTATTACAAATGTGGATGCTCCATGGAAGAAATAGAGAAGAGCAGAATACACCTCAGCTGGAGCTGCTAACACATGGGCAAATAGGAAGAGAGGGATGGGTGGGAGGCAGAAGGAAGTTAAAGGAGAGGACCAGAGTCTTGCTCTGAATGCAGGAGAGAATACGAGGGGACAAGGCTTGACCAAAGCTGTGGAGGAAGAAGTATTTTTGGCAGCAGCATTTTAAGCAGCAGAATCTCAGAAGCAAGGAAGCAGTTGCCATGGTCCAGACAACAAATGGAAGAAAAGGTAGGGTGGGGAGTGACTGGTATTTAGATGCATTTATTTCTGCCTCAAATCTACTGACCAAAGAGCTGAAATATGACAGATTTTTTTTTTTTCCGCATCACCAGCTGGTTTCTCAAGGCTTGTTTCCACATGCCTCAAAATGTCTTCTGCAACTTAGTGAACTGAACATTATGGACATTTATAAAGCAGCTCTTCCAAAGGCAGTTCCAAGTTGAAGATACCAAAAATAGAGATGCAATTATTTTAGAGAGTCCTGTCCTCGAAACAGGATGCATTTTCCATGTTTTACTTAAGCACATCTGTTTTTACAGGAAACAAAATCTGCATCTCAAATGCAGGGAAAATACTCCCTGGACAGCAATAAGAGAAAGCTTCCCATTCAAGTGCCAGAGGCATGTACATTGTTGAACAAGGGATGTGATGAAGTCTCTGGTGTAGCAGCAGGACCAAGATATTGAAAGGAGAGTTGGAATGAGCCAAAGAAGTCCACTGAATACAAAGTCAAAACACTCATTACCGTGCATCCATTGTAACAACCAAACCATGCTGTTCTTGCCCTGCTTCAGCCACATGGAGGGTGATTGCAATCCATCACCTCGTCTGGACTTGCGCAGCCAGCCAAAACTTTTGCAACCATTGTGTTATCCTTGAATGGCTGTGGGAAGTCAGACAGCCACCTTCTTGCTCAACAGATGGTGGTTTACCCATCACCACATCTTAGGGTTTAGGATGAGTTAGCTCTACGTATTCACTTGCGAAATAAATTCATTCCTTCTGCAGCCACTGTAGCAGCCTTGGTCCTTCCGAGAAGCCAAATCTGACCCAGCCACTTTGGCATGGTTTCTCATTTACTAACACAGAGAAACCCAGGTGCATCTTTCCAAAGCGTTACTGAGCTTTCCAAAAAGCCAAAACCAATCTCCAAAGCATTTTGCCCTGCTCAACTCTGTCCAGTTACCTGACAATTCAGGCCTTAGAGGCCGAGCTCCTTGGGATACACCAGTCTCCCTCCACTGACCAGAGAGGGAGACCACCGCAACCTGTCTTCTAGCATAGACATCATGGGTTCATAGCTAAAACCCAAAGAAAAGGGTCCAGATTACAGAATCCCTTTATTTTTCATGTCTGTCTGTGGCTGATTTCTCTCCAGCGCTATACACACTTCTAAGAACAAGAATCACATAAAATGAACGGCTTCTACTAAGAGATGACAATTTCCACATGTAACACCAACTTCATTATGGAGCATCAAAGCTAAGTCCATTAATTTTGACATCTTCATGTGGGGTAGAAACAGAAGGGAACAGTACGTATTTAGGCAGTGGATTTTCATCCACAAGATGCCAACAGTGCTCTAATGCACAGCTACATTCTAAATGTTAGGGTGATACTGGTTTGGGCGTCCCAGCTCGGGAGAGTCAGTCTGGTTAAAACCGGGGACCTGTACTCTCAACTGAGATGGGAGGAAGGACTTGGTCACATATTTAATTATGCAGCCAGCTGGCATGTGATGGAGGGAAGCTTGGTCTAGCGGCTAAAACAAAGAAACAAGTATCAGGACACAGGTCCAGTACTGGAAGCTGCCCAGATACTAAGATGACTACGGCCCTAGAATCACCCTCTGTACTGGGAAGGCTGGGAAAGAGGCACATGTCCTATATTTACACTCCCACTAATATTATTGCCCTAAGAAAGTGAGGGGTTTTGTCCATGAAACACTAAGAGATCCCATAAAAGGTCCTAAATGGTATGGATGGGAAACAATTCTATCTGGACCACAAACAGATGTTTTCAAACTTCTGTATTCTGTCCAGGCACGAGCTAGAGGAACTCAAGTCTGTGGGACAGCAGGAGTGCTATTGTGCGACCATTACGAACCTACTGAGATTACAGCTAAAGCCAAATCACCTTCAGACTCACAATCCTCCCTAAAAGGCTGCTAGAGTTAGATGTTGCTGTTGTACAACCCTGTTTACAACTCAGTTTGTAATATCAGAACCATCCAAAAATACCGTCAGTAAGGAAGGGACTGAGACGCTGAGGTAGATTGAAGGAAACTGAAAATTTCTGGTTAAAAAAAAACCAAACCAGTCATTAATCCTCTTCCAAGGAACTTATTTTGCTATCACCATATAAAACAGTCAAGGAAAATTAAAAAAAAAAAAAAAGATGACATAGCTCAGCAGGCCAGGCCTTTCCCAAGATACCATGCTTTTTCTGAAAGGGTATATTGCTGCTTTTCTCAATGGAGCAATACAATTTTAAGTACTTTCTGTTAAAACAAAAAATTTATTTATCCACAGAAAAATATGATCAGAATGTAATTGACAAAGCATAGTAACCTTTCAGCTCACCAGGAGACGAGACTGCAAAACGATGGATTCTTCAGATACTGTTTCCTTCAGAAGGAAACCTGTTTGAATCAAGAGGCAGTCTACACCCGATGCCAATAAAAAAGATGGTTTTTTATAAATAAAATAGGTAGTAGACTTAAACTATGCATTTCTGAGTCAGCAAGTAGACAGCTGGGTAAGCAACATTAATACTCCTCATGGGCAACTATGCAAATTTAAACACGTGCATTTGATCTAGTTTTTACAGGCGTATGTCCTGCTTCAGTGCATGGTGCCTGCTTGAATTTGGGCATTTTTGGAAATAGTTAGCTATAAGCAATGACCGGGATAATCAATAGCAAGGTCACCATGTTCATTTAAAGATGAAGTCCACTTGATTCAAACAAGGTCTAATCACCATCCATCTACTACAAACTCTTTCCTCTCTCCACCACCTCCTTTCCAAAAGAGACCAAGATACATGCTGCAACGTATGAAGGTCACTTGCTTCCTCGGTGGCACTATTAGATTTCCTCACTCTGTCTTTCCTGCCTGTATAAAAGTAGGTATAAGCTGGAAAAAAGGCAATAAACTACTAAAGCTCTTCAGTAAATGGTGCAGCCTGCCCAACTGTGCACACAACAACACACGCTCTAGTAATTCATTTCCAAGTTGTAACTTGGATTAATTCTAGTTTAACCCGAGAGCTGGTTTTATTAAACGCAGGTTTTCTGTTTTTCCAGCTTCTGCTCTATTTTCATACCTGCACGTTTTCCTTCCAGAAAATTTCCAAATGTCTCCAGACCATACACTGAGGGCCACTGAGCCTTATCTTTGGGTGTAGAAACCTTGGGTAGTTATTCATATATTCAAATTATTCCCAAAGAATTCCTCATACAAGACAGGCTTTGTGGGCAAACACCTTGACCGGCTGATTACCAACCTGTTGATACTGTTGTTGCCCCAGCAGCAAAGCATCCCTGTTATGCATCCAAAGGGTCCACACTCGGATTTGAACGGGGATTCAGGCACAGAGGATGAAAGGAAAGTTGTTCTTGATTAATTTTAGAGATGAGCATTCATCATTCCAGAAAAGGAAAGTTTATTCCTGTTTTCCTTCAGAAACCAGAACAGTTTCAGGTGTAAGGAAACCCTAATGATACAATGATGCCTGCGAAGACATTTCCTGGTAGTTGTAGCTTAGTCCAGAAGCCTTGGACGACAGCCAGAAGTATTCTTAAAAGTCATTTAAAGGGCTTAAAAAAATATGAGGATAAAGTCCCTCTCATCACACAGTGCAGTTGTTTCACGACTGTGTCAGAGGTTCCTTTGATGTACTGTCAACTATGATCAACGGGTGTTGACACCACCACTGGAAGAATACCAGATGCAGGAGGAGCAAAGCAAGCTAAAATAGCAGAAGCTGTACCATTCAAACCAGCAGAAAAACAACAGAAACTGAACATAAATCCCATAAATTCTACATTAAATTTAAAACCACATGGATTAAAACGAAGGTCTCATCTGCTTAGTGTAATCTGTGGTGCGAATGTAAAGAGGTATAACTCAGGTCATACAAAACCACGTGGGTTATCCCACTGTAGAAACTGTCCTCTACCACTGCCATCTCGTTTAATGTTGTTTCATGGGTGCTTTAAACTGAGCCAAAAATAAAATGTCCACACCAGAAAAAATGATGAGGTACACCAGCATGACTGGAAAAACTCTCTTACACAGACAGGGCTTGGACTTATTTTTATCCTTTAGACCGCTGAAGTGGTTTTACTTCAGATGCTGTAGAAGCATAAGACACTGCCCTTTGAGACAGTCTTAACTTAGAGATGAGCATTTCTCTGCTGGCATTTTAAATCATGCGGCTATTTTTACTAACTAACATCCAACACAATGCCTAAATTCATTTGAAACCCTGTTCAGATTAACAATAAAAGAAACACTGGGTCTCACTTCTTTGGCAGTTTAAATAATTTTAAAAGGATGCAAAATGTGAATTATCTGAATGAAGACTGAAGGAGAAGGGTTGAGACCCAGAATATTTTGACAGAGACCTGCTCTGCACTCTCCTGCGCATGCACAGCTCACTCCTGCCACGTGTGCTCAGATCCCTCCTAAGAACGCAGCCGCTGCATGAAAGGGAGGTTGGGGAACAAGTTTTAAATGAAAAGAGGGTAGATTTAGATCAGACATAAGGAAGAAATTCTTTACGATGAGGGTGGTGAGACATAGAACTGGTTGCCCAGAGAGGTGGTAGAAACATTCAAGGTCAGGTTGGACGGGGCTCTGAGCAACCTGATCTAGTGGAAGACAGCACTGCCCACTGCAGTGGGTTGGACTAGATGATGTTCAAAGGTCCCTTTCCAACCCAAACCATTCTGTAATTCCATGATTCTACCATTCTGAAACAGGGTGGGAACAGCTAACAGCCTCGTCAACATCCAAAACACCAAATATGAAGTTCTCTTGTTCAAGTTTTGCAACCAGACCTTCCTTCTGCTTGGGCATTTCAGAGCTCACTCGATGAGCAAACCTCTCTTCTGTAAGCCAACACCATACAGCCCAAGAAGTCACTGTGAAAAAGGGTGGGTTGTCTTTCTTACAGAACTTGCTGCTTTGTCAAATAAAAGAGTTCTGCATATTCTTTGCAAATAATCCTGGTTGTCAGAATTCAAGCTTCATATTTTCTTATCAAGAGTGAGCAACTATGGATAGAACACCATAAGGGAAGAGTTCACCTGTATTCTGTAATAGCACCCACGTAAAAATGAGTATGACATTTCATAACTAAACTGCAAGAATTAGCCAATCAGCAATAGCAAACAGAGAGGCCAACTCTAATGCAGCCTGCTCAGCATGCTACAGCACAGCTTTTCCTAACCAAAGGTTTTGGGAAGAATCAAATCCCATCCCAGCCAGCTGCACACCACTGCTGTGCAGGGGAACTAACCGTATTCGATGGACGCTCTGAGCTCAAGCAGAGCCCTGCCTTCTACAGTGGTACAAGCAAGGATTTAGAAATTACATAGGAGGAAAGACAGAGGACTAACAGACACACAGGCTTTTTCAGAATCCACTTCATAAGTGATCAGTGTCAGCAATTAGTTTAACAGACATGTTAGCCTTTCCAGCTCAGGGTATCATCCCTGTACTTACTTCAGGCTGGTCAGTCAGGTCAACCCTCTTCTCTTCCCAGCGATAAGACTCGGGGAAAAAGGCTGCATTACGTGACCCACCTAGTGTCCTCTAAAGAATTAGCCTTGAATTGCTGAAAAGATCTTAAGTGTAGATGATATAGGAACAAATCAGATGCTATGGGAAGCCACAGTAACTAGCGAAAAAAGGGGCAGTAAGTTTACATCAGGTCATGTCTGAAAAAAGCCAGCCAGCCTGCATCAAGCTTCTCCTCATCCTCCTTTCACCTAAACGTCAAGGGGGTCAATACCTAAACCTACAAAGGTGCATGCAGAGGTCTAGGCTGGTCTCCACAGAGGCCTCGCTCTCCACAGCACTGACAGGTTGTTTAAAAAGGTACAAAACTGCCTGTTAGCTAGTGACAGACCCACCAAAACACAAAGAGCAGGGCACCGATGAAGCCTCATGGTCTGCAAACCCTCTCGTGTAGAGGAGGGTTTATAACAGCGTTTTCCCCAAAGTTATGCCTTGTATTCAGCATACTGGAAAATAAGCAGAAAGGAAGAGACAAGCCAACGTTAGGGTTGCTCAGTTGGCTCAGGGGACATCAGATGTTCCTGGGGCTTTTTTTTTTTTTTTAAATTTGCTTTGTTTTTTTTTAAATTAAGTAATTAAGAGGACTTATTTGAGAGGGCCAATTCTACATATCCATTCTCAAGAATAATCCCTCTGGCTCATTTCCTAATTTGTTTCAAAGGAATGGAAACACTCCTGTTTTTTCTTTCCCAACACATATTCTCTTTGATCCCTGCACTGTAGTCAGTACCAATTCCTTATCGACAACCCTGCTCTACACAGGAACCCAGCACATAGTACTTTGTCTGGCAATGCAAAACAGTCTTGAGACCAGCGTAAAAAGGAAAAAAAAAAAAAAAAAGGGAGGGGGAAAGAAAAAAAAAATCTGGTTCATCATTCAAGCTGGTCACCCTCCTCATGGTTTTAACTTCAATGAAATACTGCTCCATGCTCAGCGAGCCAAGCGTTTTCCAGAAAACGTGCAAGACCTCCTCCCTTCTTCCACTCTTTTTGTAAAGTTGACAAGCATCTGGAGTTTAATATGCCCTTAATGGATTCAAGCCTCCGCTGTAAATAAGTCGTTTGCTTTGCATTAAACAACCGACACCACACTGGTACTTTTGTTCTTGGAGGCGATTGCGGAGAGTTAATCAACGGGGCTCCTGTGATCTGGGTGTGTTAATTCTCATGCAGCAACTCTGTGGGCTGCAGGGTGGCTGCTGCAGCCATCAGTCGCCGCCTGCTAAGCCTCTTCTTGCAGCTCTCCAGTGGTGTTCAGCCACGTAGACCAGCACCTCTGCTAGGAAATGGGCCTCTAAATCAGGTTTTAGCCATTTGCTGCTCAGTTTTGCTTTTCCCCTTCCCCTAGCTTGGAGGGGAGCCATGGCGCTTACTCACTAAATGCTGCTTCTTCAACGATGCTGCAAGGAGGTAGCAATGATGCTCAGCATTATTCTCATGCTTGTCTCCATCCCTTGGAGGCAGGAGAAAAGTTTCGCAGGGCAGGTCGTAAAGATGCTGGCAGTGGCACGCAGGGCTTCACACATGCAAAGCATGCGCCCCGCTGAGCTGCCTTCCTCGCTCCTAAGAGCCCGCTGTAGCAAGTAAGGTAGACCACACCGCCCCAATTTATTTTAAGAACTACCAACTGTTTGCAGCTGCAACAGCTCACCCGCCTGCCTGCCACAGCAACCATCAGCACTGGTGTCATCTCGTGAGAGGGCGGGATCTAAAATACCTTTGATGATCCGGGCCAACGTGACATGGAGGAGTTTTTTCAGTTAACTAGGTTTCATACTTCATGTATTCAATCAGATTAAAAAGCACTTCCTATGCACTTAGTACATAAGGACGTTTTATTTGAAAAGCTATTTCAAACTTCCGGCTGTACATCTAGATGAACTCCAAATTCCCTGCAAAGACAGCCTGGAATAATTTGTAAGTGAAAACTGATCCAGCAAGAAATAAATCATTTGCCATTTAGTAATAAAATCAAATCTTGTTTGAGTGTAATTATACCTTTGAAATTGTCCGGTACTGCTTTTTGCTATTCTGGCACAAAGCCCTCTACACATTTTTTAAAGCGAGTACATACATCCTGATACGGTTGGTTTCTAATCAGTAGATTTCAATGGGTATACTAACCGTGAAGAACTAACCTCATCTGGAAACAACGGCAACACAAACCAAGAGATCGTACACCATGATTTTCACAAGAAGCCATGACTGAAATCACTGGTGTTCATCAAACCTCATTAGTCTTCAGAGACTTGTGTCGACCCTCCGATTACAGCAGCCACAAGTGTTCTGGTTTTGATAGCTCCTGAGATGGTCTCAACTGGAAGAGCTGCCAACGTTCACTCCAGGAGAAGATTAGAAGACAACCTCTAACAAAGGAGAGACAGGCCAGTCGTGGCTTGGTGCTGTTCTGGCTGCGTTTCTCCTCTATCTGGGTCAATGCTGGCTGGTACCTGGAGGCCACATCTCACGCAAAGATGTCCACCTCCCAGCGAGGCCTGAGGCACAGAGGCACAGAGCTCGCTCGCAGCATTTCCTGACGATGCTAAGAAACCACTTCCAGGTGAAATCTGAGACGGCTTCTGCGAGTGCAGCTTGCAACCGAAAGCACACGGGAAAGCCCCCATCTCCCATCGCTCGGCTGTGCTACATTCCAACAAGCAAGACCCAGACCTTCTCCTGGTCTTTCCTCCATGGGAAGAAAAGAAAGAGGATGTTCATGTCCTCCCTAGCAGGTGGTTGCAGACTCCTGATAGCAGAGATTTAGCTTTTTCCATGATGTCCACCTGTCACGTTGCATTGGTGTATGTCACTGGTTAAATATTATTCGTTAATTCGCCTTCAGGATAAATTTGATACCCTTCTTGGATAAAACTGTGCCTAGAGGGAATTACCACTGCAGGTTTGATAAGGAAACAATGCTATTCACCAGGGACAAGGTTGATTAATATCTTATTACCACAACTCATTTAAAATGCACATTTAAATCCAAAAATCCTATTTTTCCACGGCTGTGGAAAAAGTCTTCCCTTGCTTATGAAGAGAATTTGCTGGCCTACACTTCAATCCAATTAAAAATGGCTTTTTTTCTGCTGAAGCGTCTGTCGCTCTGGAAGCTGCACAAGGTTTTAGATGGGACTGACTTTCTGGGACCTGAGACATTGTCTCCTGTCAGCAGCAACAACTGATACCCTGCACAAAGGCAAGATAAGACATGCTAGTTTACACCTCTCCTATCAAGACTGAAGCAAACCTCTTATTTCACGCTGGCTCACAGTGGCACGTGGACCGTTGCCGCATGTCGGCAGAGGCGCGGTAACTCAAGCACTAAGAGGAACTACAGAAACCAGCTCTCGTTCCACAGCGTCCTCCTGTGGCATATTATTAGTATAATGATCCTTTTAATTAGGATGGAGGAAAAGATCGCTACGCAACCAGTCTCAGTGTGAAAAGACCTAAAATAAAATTGATTCTAGAAAACAAAACCAAACCCCTTTCTATTAATGTGCTCTTTTTATCCGCATCTCGCATAAAAGAGCAAACACATCACACTGCAGGAAAAACTTCACACACAGAAAGTCTGGAAAAGAAACAAATAGGATTTTACACATATTTATTAGGCATAAAAACTCCTATTTGCTGCTGAAGTTTCTGCTGAAAGCCACCATGTGGCGATGTGATAGGACATTCATTTTGTGACGTACGATGCAATTTGCAACGGGTCCTTTTTGCAGCTTAGCTTCACGTGTTTAGCACCAAACGCCAGGAGAACACTGTGGGCTGAACATAAGGATGAAATGGCTTCTGCCTGAAGACTCTTCTCAGGCTTCGTCACAAAGGCGATGGCGAGCGTGGGGAGGGCTTCCCCGCAGCGCTCCACCCAGCTGCACAAGGCGAGCTGGAGCAGATGCCTGGTCTCCCTCCTGCCCAGGCCAGCAGGAAGCAGAAGCAGCTCATCAGAGAGAACATGAAACTCTCCAGGAAAAAAACAAAACAAAACGCTTTTCAATTACCCCAGCAACTGAACTGGGCTGGACTGGCTGCCGAAGCAGTTTCTCTTCAGTTGCTTGCCTCAACCAGAGCAACGGTAGCTCACACAGAAAGCACAGCATGTACATGCAGAAGGCCTCCAATTCTTTTTTCAAATTTTAAGCAATTCACATAAGTTAAAAAATAATAAGTACTACCGTGGAATCAGTCCTCCCCGTGAAGACACCAAGAAAGGTTAGCATATGTTCAGCGTTTGGAAACCCATGGGAAGGGCATAGCACCACATGCCAGCCCATGTCAGCCAGCGAGTGTAATCCAAAACTGGAAGTCAAGCTACACCGTAAAATCGTAAACCACAGGGTGGAATTCTCATTTAGCATTCCCGTGCTTCCCCCCAGGCTCTGCAGGTTTCACATTAAGCATTTGGGGTGCAACACACAGAGGTGACTCTCCCTTACCAGTATCCACCAGTAACACATGGGGCAGAATCTTTTTCCCTAAAATTTTTTGCAAGATGTGTAGTCTGACATGAGTCTAGGAAACATAATGAATGACAAATGGCATTCTCAAAGATAATACTTTATCAGCTTACACATTCCTTCATTTTATTTAAAGAACCACACAGAAATCCCAGTTTCAAATTATTTTACTTTCTGGGCATAGCCAAGAAGTCATTTTAACAGCGTGAAGCGAGTTAGTCATCTCTAGTCGATACAGCTTTTTTAATTAACACGCAAAGTGGCCTTTTAAGAATTACTAACCCAATAAGCGCAACTGCCGAAAGAGCTGCTATTTGCTGATCGCCGACAGCATTCCTGGCACTGCACAAAGGCGCAGCCTTCGCCCCAACAGGATTACTACCTAAAAGACAGAGCGCAGCCCTAGCTGGCTGCATTAAGGTGCAAATGTTCCCGTTTTTAATCCTCTTTTATCGAGAGAGAGGATTAGTGATTATGCTGGACTACCACAGAAAAGCATAACGGAAGCGTGTTTTACTGAGGAACTTGAGCGAGAGGGTGGCGATGTGACACACCACGGCCTCATCTAGACCGAGACTCGGAGGTGTGAAGTATCACGTTAACCATAACGTTTAGCATGGACAAGGTCTGTTGTCTTCAGCCTTGGCTAGATGGATCACCTTAAGGACTTGGTCCTCACGTCGCTTTAATTCAACCAATTTAGCATATGGTAAAGGCAGTCGACACAGCCCTAACCACATGTAATTATCTAACTTCCACCCTAAAATGGCCAGCCTGGTCCACCCCTTGTTGATGGTTCTGTTAACGATGCAGTCTTTGGGGAGATACTTAATACCGTCTGGTTGATCCTAAACCCAGAATAGGTTATGCCATTATGACTATAGCTGGTTTTAGGAGGGGTGGTGCCACCTTAGCTGGACGAGGGAAGGGTACAGGTATTCAACCTGTGTTCGCAGAAGGTCCCAGGCAATGGACTAAGTACTGATGAGCTGTCCCAGAACACAAACACACACACACAAAAAAAAACCCAACCAAACCTCTCCTCTTGCAGTTTTATATCTTTCCCCTTTCAATTAATTTGCCCTCCGATCCTGCAATACATACTGACGCCCTCTATGTTGTGAGTAAACAAACAGACTAGGAATCCAGGCCATTCTGTCTTCAAAAATAAAAAAAATTAAATCCTGTAGGGAAAATACAGAGTACGATAACATTTGTTTTCAAGATCTTACTATACCCGTTTGGGGTTTTTTTGTGCAGCTGTTTAAGAGGAGAGGTTGAGCATTCACAGGTCTGCAGACAGCCTCTGATGTCAACTACCGTATCTGCATTCACACAAGGAAGAATTTGGGGATTCTCCTCCAGGCTCATGAAAACAGGCATCTCTGGTTACCCTGCGGGGCCCTTTAGGGCATCTGAGGTGACAGAGTACAGCGAGGTTCGGTTCAGCGCCTCCCCTTAGCACCTGGAACTGGGAAAAAGGAAAGGACGGCTTCCCTCCCAACGGCTTCCTGTGGTTCAAGAACACGTCTACTTGCCTGCCCCACAAAAGACAGCGGATGAGGAGGAAAAACTCCCTAGCAAAACCCCTGGAAAGTAATATGCAAAGACCCTGAAAAGGGAAAGTGTCACCTCTGTAAATGAAGCAGCAGGCATGTGAGAAAATCCAGTGCGTGTTACATTTGCAGCTGCATATTGTACAGGATTAAGATTTATGTTTTCTGGAAAAAAGTGCACCTACAGCCCAACTAGATCAAAGAGATTTGTCTGCAAGTTATTTAAGTTTTAAGTAACTGCACGCTGGATTTAACTGCTGGTTCGAACATTTTTCTCTCCAGTACTGACAAAGAGCCTGTTAAGCAGGCCACCGTGCTCTCCAAGCGTCCTGCTTAGTACTCAGCCGTCTTCCACACAGGCAAAACTGAACACTCAAGACCCAAGCCATTTGTTAAAAGATGAAGCAGGGTTATAACAATCACACACACGAGTACATCCACTAATACTCCTCTTACTAAGCACAGTTACTTCCTTCTGTCTTAGTTTGAGAAGGGGCATAGGTCAGTATGGCTTACAGTAGTACTACTCCACCGGAATCTCAAACTTCCCGCGCACATGGAGAACATCCGAGATGGAGCCATCGTGGTTTTCCAGTCCTGACCCACCTTAAGTAAGCACTCAAGTGGGGCTTTTCCTGCTTTGAATACACAGCACAGTATGCAAATCCCATAGGAATTCAAAGTTTTCAGAGTTCCTGCAACGCACAACCGTGTATTTGAAAATACATGACTGTACACTGAAAATGTAGCAGCAAATAAAAATGCGTGGTCCATTTTGTACTTTAGATGTCTTTCACATTTCTTCACCACCACCTCCATCTACATATGCTTCTCATTATCAAGGTTTAAGTATTACAGCTATCACAGGAACACACACCATTTCCTTCTCGAGCAGGAGACCCAATTTACTGATTTACCTGCCAATTGCCATGAATACGCATGACGCTGAAATAATAAGCCTGAAAAAAACTAACTTGCAACCCAAAGCAACCACGAGAAGAGCTTCAAATCAGCTCGCTCCTTCTAGGGAGCAAAGGGAGCAGCACCATTTGAAGTCCCTTCTCTTTCAAAAGGGAAACCAGGAGTTAAAGGATTTTCTTTGCGCCCAAGAAAGCGGCTGCAGAAGCAGCAGCAGGAGACTCTAATGGCTGACAGCAATAATAAACTTACAGGGAGAAGAATTAATTCACACACCATTCCTCTAGAGAGGATGTTGCAAAGTAAATAAAGCGTGGAGACTCTGGGGGTGTGGTCTTGCAAGTATTTTTGACCCAGACTATGGGGAAGTTTTCCAAGCCTCGAAGTCATCCCCATTTGATTACTTTAATTAGATGGTTATGTAATAAACAGTGGGAGGGACTGCTTTTTTTTTGGATTGCATTTCTTGATCACACTGGTTACAAGGAAGAAGCATGCTCTATAAATGAAAATATACTTTTTATGTTTTTCTGCTTATGTATTTGAAGTCAGATGAATTTTGTAACAGTACTGAAAAAGCTGAGTTACCCTCGAAGTCGCTATCAGTCTGCGGCATCTGAGCAATCCATTTATTATTTATAGGCAATACGGATAGCACACAGAGCAAACAGATAAAATAATTCACACATCTGCCTTATACACAGCCTCACAGAGGCAGAAAGTAATCAACACCCAACAAAAGTAATGCCAGCGAGGAAGCAGAGGCTCAGAGCCCAGTACCAAGAGCAGAACACACCTCACCATGCTCCATACTGAGGAGACGCCTGCTTTCATCGTCCAGCACAAAAACAGGCTCTGTTACCCACTGAAAGCACTATGGTCTCTAAGAAAGGATGAAAAACAGCAAGAAAAGGAGATGCTGGACTTCTCAATCCTATAGAGCCAATGCCTGGATGGAATATACCTTCCATCATAAGTATCCTAAGAGTCTTTGTACAGCTACATCTTTCTTACAGGAGGGGAAAAAAAAAAAAACCACCGCGGTATTTCATTGACATCAAAACGTCGATGTGCCTATCACTCTCCTACGTGCTCCACCAAATATAGCTTCCACCTCCCCATTTTCTATCTGTCAATAGAAGGGACTCCTTCTTGGAGTTTGGCAGGCGACTCATCCACAACAAAACCAGACCAGCCTCAGACAGAAGTCCTTCCCATAAAGTAAACACATCAGGCGATCTCCAAAACAAAGTGGGTGTACAGCCTTGATTACTTGGCCATCCTCTCCCAGCTCCCCCCTTACTAACGCTCCTGCTAAGAACACAAGGTCTCATCCTAGTTAGAAACTGTACCGTTCCTGAAAGGATAAGGGGCTCTGACGCTTCATAGCGAGTGGTGCCATTGCGCAGGGAAGAACGACTCCAGCCAGCCTTCCCAATGGGACTCGGAACTGGTTTAACCTCACCAGTTTTTGGGACAAAGCAAAAGCAACTGGGCTGGAATCAGCAAAAAACCACAACTATTGAACCTTGTTGCAATTGCTGCAGTGGATACAGAATTGACCTGAATTCTCCCCAAAGCAGGATGGTACCTGGATGGTCCAGGTTTAGCCTGGACAGGCGAGGGGCTCCTGCCACTCATGGAACAAAGCCCTGGCAGCCTGCACGACTCTGGACCTTAAAACCTTTCTCCAGACTCCACTGCTAATAATACAGCCTTGACACTGGAAAGTGGTGAGAATATGTGGTGGAAGCTTAAGTTTCAGGTGGAAGAAAAGAGAAGATGCTAGTAATGTTCAGCATTTTATGGTTTGCAATACTTGAAAAACAGGGGGTTTGCTAGGATATATTTACCTGGTTTAGATTCACACACAAAATGAGCTGATGAAGAGATTCACAATAGCTGACACACAAATTCACTCACTAAAGCAAGTGACAGATCAGGGCAAGGGCACGTATCTGCATTCAACAGTGGGAATGTGAGGAACTATTAAACTGATCCTCTAACAAACAACTGCATTCAAAACGGTAAGAGGATGGATTACATTAGAACACAGAAAAACATTGCCCTAGAGCCAAGCGACCGTGCTAGAGGCTGTGTGCCACTTGACTCCTTCACATGGAGGGTCTTCAGTGGTTTGTGAGACTTTCAGCAGGATGAGCCTTACTGAAGATCCAGAAGAGCATGATAACCAGCAACAGAACTCTGAATCTGGTGTGAAAACTAAACTGGAGTAAGTGGAAACTTTTATCCTTAATTTTGATTTACAATTGGCTGTAGCCAGTCCTAATTTTAGACAAGCATGCTTAACAAGTGGCTATGTATCAAAGAGCTAATGAAGTTCATTAGAGGAGAGCCGCATGAGTCATGAGAAGTATCTGCTTCAAATGCCACCTCAGCACCATTTTCCATCTTTCTACTACAGTAACTACTACACAGTAAAAGCAAGATCCCCACCATGCAGCATAAGTTATTTAAATAAGACCAAGGGGTGTATTTCAAAATTATTTTATTAAATAACTCGAGCTGGGTAATCAGCAATACAAAAAAATCTTAACTGTATTATTTTCCTATGCATCTACTTCAGAAGCAGCATAAGAAAGATAAAGTCAGAGGCTAAATTTTACAGTTCCTCTTGCACTGACAATCATCAACACAAGCTGATTTCTACTGACGGCACGCAATGTTCTTACGTGTACAAGTCTGCATTAAATTTTCTTGGTAAAAGGGATACAGGGGCACGGCAGAGTCACTGCACTCTGCTTCCTTCCTAGAGTATACTTTTCCAGATCAGAGGAGGGCAAGGCAAAAAAATAATAATTCCCAAAGCCTTCAGGAGACTGAGAAGCTGCATGGAAATCTCTCTCAGCTGGTAAATGAAGAGCAGGTGGAAGCAGTAATGGAAATATTCCCAGAGCATGTACATGCACATGGCAGCGTAAGTTTGACATGATGTAGCCTAGAAGCAAGATTTACAACAAAGGCAGCCCCATTGCTCCCAGCCTGGGCTCCTGCAGTCATTTGTGGTTCTTTATTTTCACTTACGAGGCTGAAATCTTCCAGCTTGAGCTTGCCAGAAGTGAAACTGGCTGGTTTAAGTCTAAGAAAAGATGATTCAGGCTCCTGAGCAACAGAAAAGTTATGGAATTCCAACACTTGAAGTAGTCCTCATGCCAAAATACCTGTAGTCTAAAAGTTGACATCTGTGCAGCTGACCAGTCATGGGGCTTTTGTCCAGGAAACTTGAGACAATTAATCAAAGTGCCATATTACAGCGCGTAAAACCCCTGTGTGGCCAACATTACTCAGAAACAAAGTGGCTTCCACTCACCGTAGCTTAATCCTCTATGAACAAGTTTATGCCACACATTTTCCCAATGGAGCTATAGAGAAGGGCAACCTCCGACTGACACGGCACACACTAAGGACTCTCGCCGGTATAGTTGATTTTTGCCAGGACAGCTTATTTACTTCTGGGGTCAGGGTATTTGTTGTTCTGGCACACTGGGCAGCGCAGTTGGGATGACACGGTCCACATCCACAACATAAACTTGCATCAGGATAACTCACATGCTCGTTACACAGAGCACAGCCAGGCCAAGTTACCTCCAAAGGAGCATCCCTGCAGCACAGCAGGTACGAAGTGAAAACACCACGAGTTAATGGGGTCCACAGATTTTGATTCAACAGAAAGGCAGCACTTTCACTGCTCCATGCCAAAAATCATATTTCCTACACAGACACAAACACTGGCTCTATCCAGGCTGCCAACAAACGACGCTTTACAAGACCCGTGCTTCATTCCACCTATGTAACGTGAACGTACATCAGGCCACACACTTTGTAAAGCGCAGATGGTATTGCAGTATGTGAAATTGTGAGAACTGCACAAAACACGTACTGGATGAGGCAGAGGGTTCCCCGGCTTGCTGTATTTATGGCCTGTGCGTAAGAGCCCATGCCTTGTTCATCGTAAAGCCTGTACATAAATGACGTGAGACTTCTGAAAAACAACTGCGATACAATAAAACACAATAAAAAACAACTGCAACACTCTATAAAATAGTAAACACATGTAGAAAATTACATGAGCATGTGAGATTATTTAATTAAACACTACACTATAACACTTATCCATGATGGACAAGATTAAAACCCTGAAAAAGGAGTTAATATAATCCTGACTTTTCCAAAGTTACCATCGTCATATACGCCCTCTTTCGCCCTCAATGAAAAAACATTGTTGCTCCCAGTTTTACCACAGGCATGAATCTAAATTAAAAAGATGAACAATTTCTCTCTCATCTATTTCCCCAACATCAGGGCATTAAAAGTTCAATATAACAGGTTTTAAAAATGAGCAACTGTGAGGCAGATGAACTAGAAGACAAGGTAATGCTTCTGCTGAAGGAAGGATGAAGACAAGTTGCCATGATGTCACAAACAAAACTCTGAAAAATAATGACTGCACACAACCACTACAACGCTGACAATACTCTCACCATATCCAGGATGCAGGAAGAGGGTCTAAAACCATGCCTGGACAGCAGCAAGGCTAACGCACTAGAGACAAAAACCAGAACAGCAATGCCCTTCCTAAGATAAAAATCCTGAATTCTGGAAATAACGAAGATGGTTCCAGCGGAGGAGAAACAAAAATAAAGCAGAGATCCAAATCCTGAAGAGATGCAGAGAAAACATCTCTCCACGCTATGAAAATTATCTGTAGCTGCAAGAAAGCTAAGACTTCGTAACGCCACACGTATGAAGACTTTTGAGCTGAATACTTCTGCCCTGTAATTATTATTTACACTAACAAGGTTCTGAGCACCTCAGTCATGAACCAGGTCTCTCCCGAGCCAGATGTTGTATAACCCAAGAACAAAGAGACAGGACTTATACCTCCTTTTGGGCATATTAGAAGGGAATAAAAAAATTCTGCTTGCGTGATTAACAGCATTTAAACTCACTGCCCTCCCAGCAGCAGCCCCGCTCCCCAACTTATATACAAAAGGGCAGCGCCTGCCCAGGATGCTGCCATAAGGCATCCATTTGCAGACAGAAAAATAAAAAGGAAAAAAAAAATTAAAAAAAAAAAAAAAGGAGGAAAAGAAAAAAAAGGAGGGGC
>JAVKLA010000005.1:1457162-1482367 GCA_034782735.1 Sagittarius serpentarius | reverse complement strand
ACCGGCGGCGGCGGCGGCGGCGGGAGGCGGCCGGGGGGGAGAGGGAGAGAGGGGGGGGGGGAGGAGGAGAAGGAGGAGGAGGAGGACGACGTATGGCGTCATAGCCCAGCGCCGCCGCCATGATGAGGAGGGCGAGGGCCACGGCGGGCGGGCGGCGGCAGCGCCATGTGCGGGAGGTCGGGGCGGCGGAGGGGCGAGGGCGGAGGTGGAGGGGAGCGGGTGGCCACCGGCGCCATGTTGGGGAGGTCGGGGCGGCTCTCCCGCCCCCCCCCCCCCGCCGCGGGGCGGGGGGGGGCGGGGGGGGGGGGGGGGGTGCGGGCGGTCGGGGCGGCTCCCCCGCCCCCCCCCCCCCGCCGCGGGGAGTGGGGGCGCGGAGGGTGTGAGGGGGGTGACGGCGCCATCTTGGGGAGGTCGCGCCCATTCTCCCCTTCAACGAGGAGGTGCGAAGGGGCTTCGGGCGGGAGAGACCTGAGGAGATGGCGGGCCGGGCAGAGGGACCCAGCCTGGGCTGCGCTGCTCCTGGCGCCTCAGCCAAGGAGGCTGTGATCCCGGCCGTGTTTTTCTGTGGAAAAAGTCTGTTTCAAACCATCCCAGCCTGCTGCTGGGCCAGGGCTTTCAGTGTGCTGCATACCGCCCTGGTGGTTTTGGGGTAGGAGAAACCATATTGCTGAGCTAATCTGGGTTTAAAAAAAAAAAAAAAAGAGATCAAAATAACACGTCGGGAGGCTGATGGGGTGTGCGAGAAGCCATCTGTTTGTAGCTGTAAATCTTTGCCCAGTCCTGGTGAGGGCCGCCGGCTTGAAGCAGCTGTGGCTCTTGCACTGGAGCTCCTCCGAAACGCAGCTTGGTCTCGCGCCAAGGGGACGGGTGTTCCTTCTGCATGTAAGAAAATGGTGATAAGACCGTTAGCAGACTGACCACCTGCTTTCTGCCCCACAAAGCCTCTCGTTCCCTTTGCCACCCGGTGGGTATTGATGAACTGAACTTGGCTTTAGCCCCACTAATTACCCTTCTTGGTATATGGAAGTTAATGATTTCTTGTATTATTGTTTCAGGGCTGAGAGACATTATTAGAATCACGGCCTTGTTTTGGGGCAAGGTGTTCATGTTTGAAGGCTGTTGCTGTCCCCAGGCAGCCTAGGGTTACGGTAGTAACCTGAAATACAAGGGAGGAGGATTTAAAACACAGAGGGAAAAGGAGATGAGGGTAATAATAAAAATGGGTATAAATCAGTGTTTTGTAGGAGGGAGCCTTAAGAAAGGACTTGACGTTTGATGCACTGAAGCTGTCAAATTTAAGATGTTTTCCCCACACCTAAAGAATGACATGGAAAATACAATGAGAACAGGTACTAAGAGAAGAGTTAACAGAAGCTGGCTAAGAACAAAATATTTTCAGTGATATTCCTTCATTAAGGATCTTATGTGTTTATTATGCACTCTATGCTAAAGATCTGGTGGATCAGAAATTCAATAGACTTTTATATTAAAGTAATCATGATTTTGTTTTTGTTGCTGTAAAATGTGTGTGCTTTGTTTTGTTTCAGGACATCAGCCTACCATCTGCGCCTAGTAAAAACCTGTTCCATGGATATATCATTGTACTAAAAATGGTAAAATTTTTGTCATTATACTAATATCCACTACTAGCATTTTGCAAGTTCCCTTGAAGTATGCAGTACCAGTCTCTGTAAAAGGGGATGCGTCCTACATGCCTGCCAGCTCACAGCACTCTGCAAATTTACTCATAGTCAGGCAAATACAGAAAATAGAGAAATAACTTAATCTGATAGGTGGAATGAAACATGGCCACCAATTTTTTCTATTGACAAATAGACTAAAGCAATAATAGATGACTTCGTAGGGCAGGAAGTGATGACTGTACTACACCCATCTGAAGATGGAAGAATATGGAAAGCATGGTATGGAAAACAAATGCTAATTGGCATGCCTTGTCTGCAGAGCCACCCGAGGCAATTGGCATGCGCCTCAGGTCAGCTCAGGATCAACTGTCCACTCTGCAGAGTCACACTCCAGTTGTCCCTTCTGCAGTGCCCCTGCATTTTTGGGGCATCTCTGCTATTACATGCAGCACGTTGTGGGGAAAATAACACCTCTGCTTTTCACATGAATGTCATCTTAGCCTGTAGACTCAATCACTCTGAGTTTTGGGTGCTCTGGATTTCTGTCACTGGCCTCCTATCGGTATGAAATGTGGATCCGGACCAAATGATGACTTACACCAGTTGCTGAGATGAATGTAACTTTTGCTGCAGAGCTGTGAAGGTGTTTTGGCTGGGGCTTGCTGCTCCTTGAAGACGGGGGAGTGCCTTGCCAACACAGGCAGACATGTGGAGGCAGCTGATGCGGGCTGTAACAGCAGTGGAATTCCCTTGTGCTAATCAGCAGTTCTGGAGCAGGGCCACAGGCACCGAGACCTGGGACCATGCCACCCCACAGGCTTGATATAACCCACAGTGACCCAGAATCTCCGCAGGAGGAAGGTCACTTCCTGGAACATCACAGGAAGGTAGATTTAGATGAACTGCCAAGAAAATTTCATAGTGGTAAGATGTGACAATACTGGAAGGACTTTGGGACACTGGAGTCTCCCCCGTTGGAGGTTTTAAGAACAGGTTAGACAAAGTATCGCTTAGGAATGCTGTAGGTAGAGTTGCTTCTGCCTCCGGGAGAGAGAGGGATGACATGACGTCTCGGGGTCCCATCAAGGTGCTTATTTTCAAGGCCACATGTTGCTAATTGATTTGGAATGGGCAGATCAAACCATGGGCTTGTGAAAGTGCACGTTTGTGAGTCAGCGGCTGTTGAGTGTGCTGGGACTGTGGCTGGCACACGTGATCATTTTTTTCCACCCCTCTCAAAGTGCTCTTAGTTACGTGAAGAGAAGTGTGCACACAGGACCAAAGCTTCTCGACAGGGAATAGCATGGACATTCATTTGGGATGGACCAGAAAAGTCCTCCAGAGAGGCAACATTTCCCAGTGTGAACAAAGTAACTCTTTGAGAAACTGAGCATCAGCACGTGTCTTCCCAGTTTCTCATGGAGATCCAGACTGCACCATGTCACAGACGCATAATCGTACGTGAAAAGGGTTGGGAAAAGACTAATTGTGAGTACAAATGTACATTTGGCCAGCAGAAGGGTAGGGAGCCTGGCTTGCACACCCATGGGAATGCCAGGGGCTAGATAGGACATGCTGTATCCAGCATTCAGGGAAAGATGGGAGTAGCAGTGATGCATAGGGGAGAAAGGGAGCGCTGGTGACAGAGCAGGCCCAGAAGGGTTTACCTGTCCACATCCTGGGTCTGGGAAGAGAAAATGTGGAAGGGATAATGTAAGGACCGTGTTAGCAAGTTACCAGCTGGATGTGTTGGCTCAGGTGCTGTGAGGCCATAGGAGAGAGGTCAGAAAACTATGTATAGGCTGTTCTAGCAGATCACCTTGTCTTTGGTTGGTGACTTCTGGGGCAGAGCAAGAAAACAGATGAGTAACAAGGAAGGATTGCCTAGGAATAGATGCACAGGAAAGCATAAGGGGAATGGGAGTGCCTGGGTCAATTAGCTGGAGCTGCTTTTTAGCATGGGTGGGTTATTACCAGCAGTGTAAGTGGCTTTTGAGCTTTGGCCGCCAGCCCCAGACAGGTCTGGCCTGAAAGTGCCACCAGCCTTGGGTCACAGATTTTGTGTGTTCTCAGGTGCTGCGGTAGGGTCCGTGCACAAATAAGAGCCCTAGGTGAAGAGTCCTAGCTCCAGTGAAGATTTTTCTTCGGTGGGAGTGTGGCTGCATTACAGCCAGGAGGTTTGCAAGTGTGAGAAAGTACTACTGATGTTTTAGGGACAAACAGAGATTACGTTTTCATGAGGGGGTGAGACACATACCCTCGCTGGTGTATGTAGCACGTCTCGTAGACCAGGGCAATCCAACACATTGCTCCTATCAGCTAAGCCAATGTGGGCAGGAGGGAGATTTCACCAAAAAGTGTTTTGGAGACAGAAGTGTAGCTTTAGGACTTCCTGAACACACCAAATCTTGCTTATGTTATGACAACAGCCATTACAACAAACCAGAATCTGTTACCTTCCTGGGTTTACATGGGAAGGCTGATCTCTGGCATGCTGGAGATGAGGGAGTGGCATGCGGTCATGCAGCAGAAGACACGTTCCTGGCAGCAGTTACCTTCGGGGTCTGCTTGCCGCAAAATGTCCTAGCTGCCTCAGAGTTAAAACATCTGCTGCCTGTTGGCACTTATCAGCTGCCTGTGCTTGCTAGCGATGGAAGAGGTGGAATCCCAGCCGCTTGGCTTGTATAGGGAGAAAAAGTGGATGGGTCTATTTTCTTTCATATGGAGTTTTTATTCTCATCTCAAGCCCATAGAAGATAAAAGGAACTGCTTCACCCGCTATGCTGTAAACAAAACTCCCTGATGATTTAGCAGAATTAACTGAGCAGTTTTTTAAACAGTCACGGTGCAGACTGAAGGGGGAAAGAATACAGACACAGCTGCTTGGCCTTTTTCTTTTCCCCCCTCTTTTTTGGATTAAAAAAAATTGCATCCATTGCTTTCCTTTAATGTGAGTCTTTGCAACAGTGATTGTTCAGTAAGGTGCAATAAACCAGATTTGCACGGCTCATAAAGAGTCAGGCTGGTTTTCATTACTCTAGGGCGAATGTTGATAGTGCAATGAGTTTGTTATAAGTAGCCTTGATTGGGCTCTGGCTGCCACAGCTTCCTCTGGAGCCAGATTAGACGAAAGCTGAGCCCAACTTTCGGGAGGATTCTGGTGATGAAAAGCTCTGTTATAGTTGGTGTAGTCATCAAAATCTACACAGGTGCAATCATTCTGAAGAGCTGCTACTGGTAGGATAGTTGATTCCTGCAGCATCCCCCAGAGCCTGTCAGGGCTCTGCAAATACAGATTTCTGGTCTTTCATCTGAATATCCCCTCTCTTCAATTTAGACCCTTACGCCTTATTGTCCACCTTTGTGGACACTTCTCAGGTATTTTCAGCTTATTTTCACTCCTGTTCAAATATAGTTTGGTCAGGTTCTGCATGCACTGGTCTTGCCGTTTTTCTGCACAGAGCATGACAAGCATCTAAAGTTGTCCAGTGTTACAGTGCAACATGGGACAGAGTGAAGAGGCTGAAGACGATATGTGATTAGCTTTGCCAGGTATTAGAGAGAGAAGGAGGCATTTTCCCATAGAATTCCAGTTCTCCAGGCTTATTATTATTTAACATGTTTGGTCTCTTTCCCAGTTTGCCAGTACCTCTGTGGAAAACACACATCCAGAGCTTTTTTCCTCTATTTTGGGTTCAGTGTCACAAAAGCCACCTCAAGACCAGAGTTTCCAGTATGGCATCTCTGGGTTATGATGCCGTAACTCATAACTGCAGAGCTTACCCTTTTTTACAGTTCTTTGGCATTGCCACCCAGAGCCGGCTCACACTCGTAATTGCACCAGTAAAAAAACCTAGTATAGAAGGCAATCGGGCAGTCAACAGTTAATTTCAAGATTTACTTTCTTGGTCAGTAATAAATGATTTTAGGGCTCTGCTGCCTATATTTGAAGGTCTGTTTTGGATAGTCACCTGGACCAGCAGTACTCTGAGGCAGCCTCAAACCTCAGGAGGTTTCCCTTGGGAGCAGGGAGGGTTACAGCAGAAGGGGGATCTGTGCTATGGGCTCTGGAGACCTCAATTCTCTCATCAGCAGGGAGAAAGGTTGCATGGTGTGAAGATCTAGAAGACACCCAAGATTGGGGCTGAGACCCTTGTTTTGGCATATATGATCATACAACAAAAGGGGGTCTGAATGCGGAGCAGCACAGGCGATACAGGACATGTCTTGGGGACAGCAGCTTTACTTGTGGTTCCTCTTCTGCAGCAAGCAGTAACCAAAAGCAGTCAGGATTTGGGGCTTGCCCTGCAGCAGCCGGCCTCTTCGCTGCTTCTCATAACTAGTGATTAATTGTTTCTATTCTGCCAGTACCCAGAGTATTTAGAAACAAAAGACGGCAGTGCTGGATGAGTGCCATTCTCTCATCTCTGTGGAACGGCAGTAACTAACAACTACAGAGAGGGAATGGCATGTAAGAGCCCTTTTAGGCTATTACGTATAGTTTTCAGTGCCCATTGCAATGTTCCTTGCAGCTAAGCACCGAACTACTGTAGATTTTACAGCAAAAACAGTTAATAGCGACACAAAGATGAGACTGTAAAAAAGGAAGAAATGAGCTGGGAACTTGCAGGAAGGCTTTCCTCTCCCATCCCCATGTTTTGCCTGAAGCTTATTTTCAAACACACTGGTGAAGATTTATTTTTTTTTAAATCAGTTCTTAGGACAGGGTTAGCCTGACTCGAGCATCTTATTTCCATGCTGAGGCTTGTCTTGTACCAGCACTGTGCTGCTGCTGCTAGAGCACCTGATAATCCCAGTCCTCAACTGCGGGACAGAGCTGGCAGGGGCGGCTGTGGCCAGCACTTCTCCAGCGAGCTTGGGAGCCCAGCCGCCGGGTGACACCTCCTTAGAGCAGCTGCCATCTTCCTAACGTGGGCTGTCGCATGCAGTGCTTCCGCATAACATGCTGCTGCAATGCCTTTGGTACAGGGCTGCGAATCTGCTCATTGTGAGATACTTCTTCAGGTCCAGTCTGCTGTTTTTAGGGAAATAAATTCCCCAAGCAGTCACTGAATACTGATTACACCAAGTTGGGTATTTACGATTTGCTTTTCTTCATTACTCAAGGCAATTTCACCTAAACTGCGTAACAGGCAAGGCGATTTTCCCCTGGCTGGGCTAGCCATCTGAACACAATTACACTTGTCTATTATTAGCGAGAGTGAGCAGGGCTGAGTTTACAACTGTGCAGGAGTGATAAGCTCAGGACCACTGCGCTTTCTCTCCAAGGAAACTGTCTAGCTCTGTTCCACTCCTCCACATCTGAGACATCACCGTGCGGAAGTCAGGAGGTTTTTTTGTTCTCCGACAGAGATGCCCAAAAGGTGCAGGCCAGCTGGTTTCCTTTTAATGGAAGATTAGACAGAATATCCCACAGACTTTTGCCCTCATCATCCAAGACACTAGAGTCACAGAAGTTTTCTGATACCCCTTTTTATACCCTTTAGCCCAAATTCCTTAGGACCCCCAAAAGCCACAGCCATATTGGTTTCCCTGGACTTACCACTTTGTGAAGAACTTACATTTCTGTATCCACACTAAATTTGAATTTGCTTTTTCAGTAAAATCTTACAGAGAGTGGGGTAGACCTCACTAGGTGTTCCTGTACCTAAACAAGACACCCAGGGCTGTTTTAAGCCTCTGCATACATTTAATCAGAGGAATCGCATCCTGAACTGCTCTTACTATATAAATCTAGACAACTAGTCCAGGCATTGATGCAGACATTTAGATTTAGGGGAGATTAATCCCGTGATTCTCAGTTTTATGACTCTCATGTAGCAACATGTGAGAAGAAAAACTGCGTGTCGGAGGTGTTAATTGTCACCTTGTGCTGATGAAGCAGTAGCATTGTGAAGCACGGAGGAAAGCAACAAGAATAACAGGTTTAAAAAATGTAACATCGGAATGAAAGGCTGAAAGTAGTGCACTTTCTTACCCTAAAGAGCTGAAAGGATGGAATTTTAAGAGAAAGGAGACGTAACAATCCTCGCTGCATGAAAGATCATTGTAAAGAATGATGAACTGTGGGTTATGACTACTGGTAAGCTCAGGACTAGCACAGCTCTGCCATGTGTAGGCATGGGAACAGTTCTGGAGCTACCTGAGAGCTGAACAACCCTGGGACATTTCAAGAGACACTGAGAAGCATGCCAGAGACACCCCCAGGAGGGTGCCAGTCTGAAATCTCACAAACTATTAAAGCTACTTTGATCTCCTCTTCCAAGTAAGCTTGCAATGCCAGGTTGTGAAGAACTTTTAAGACCTGCCAAAGCATTGCGACAGACCCTAACTGTGGTTCTAGGCAAGAAAAGCCAAGTATCAACTGCCAGTGTAAGAACTTGAAATGTTTCCTATTCTGCTATCTGCTTTCTGGTGATCGCAACAGAAATTATGCAAGCCACATGCATAAGACAATGGAAAAGGATGAGGAATCAATAAAAGCAGTACATTTCCAAGAAAACAGAGCTACTCCTTGGACAGTTCCCAAAGGGCAGGCTATAATTATCAGGTACTCCTGAAGTATTATATCTATTTTCAGAAGGTGCCAGGCTTCCCAGATAAAGTATCTCAGGAGCCAAAACAACAGGTGACAGAAGAAGAGCTCTTGCTTTCAAGGATACCAGTTCAGGCCATATCATCCTAGATGAGTTGGACACCATGGGAAGCTCAGCGGTTATTACCGCAATAGAACAAGGAGCCTCATGCTTAGAAAGCTCTGATACACCCCAGCAGAAAATGCCTGTTTCACTAGGTCTGGGAGCTTCAGCTTTAAATAATAAATAAAGCATTCCTTACCTTGAAGAACTAAAGCACAAGGTGAGATTACAAAATTGAGATCACTGGAGGGGGCACTACTATCAGTAGTATTAGGAAAAGCAGTGATTTCATAAGGGTTGGCGTTTTCTTCCTTTCATTTCCTCAAGCATCGGATTGTTGCCTATAAGCAGATTGCAAGTCATGTTAGAAGCTTTAAGCCAGCCGTAACTCTCCTTATGAAGCTCTCTTACGAAGCAACTGATGTTGCCAGATTATTCACTTTCCATAGAAAGGTCAGATTAAGAAAACTATAAATGTGACATCATTCATCTACATCACTTATGATCCAGCCTTCACTTCTGCCGTCTTAGGGACTTGATAAAATCTGCTTACAACCCAGTCAAAATCTACAGACATGAAATAGTGTTTTGGGTTTGAGTGGTGGGGTTCTGGTAGCGGGGGAGGGGCTGCAGGAGCAGCTCCTGGTGAGACGGCAGCCCACGGAGGGGAGCAGTCGGTGCCTGAAGGGCTGCAGCCCATGGAAAGGACCCACGCTGGAGCAGTTTGTGAAGAACTGCAGCCCCTGGGAAGGACTCACGTCAGAGCAGTTCGTGAAGGACTGCAGCCCATGGGAGGGCCCCCCGGCCGGAGCAGGGGCAGAGCGAGGAGCCCTGCCCCTGAGGAGGAAGGAGCGGCAGAGACAAGGTGTGAGGGACTGACCCCAACCCCCATTCTCTGTCCCCCTGCGCTGCTGGTGGGGAGGAGGTGGAGAAAACCGGGAGCGGGGTTGAGCTGGGAAGGAGGGAGCGGTGGGGGAAGGTGTTTTAAGATTTGGTTTTACTTCTCATCTTTGATTTGATTTGATTGGTAGTAAATTAAACTGATTTTGGTTCTTCCCCAAGTTGAGTCTGTCTTTTGCCCGTGACCGTAAGTGGTGAGTGATCCCTCCCTGTCCTTGTCTCGACCCACCAGCGTTTCTTTATATTTTCTCCTCCTCATCCCACCAGGGCCAAGGTTGGGCGGGGGGAGGAATGAGCGAGCGGCTGCTTGGTGCTTTGTTACCACCTGGGCTTAAAGCACGACAAATAGATACCCTCAACAGGCCCCTCCTTCTCTGATGAAAAAATACCCATTTTATACATGCAAAGCATTCCCACTTGCTCCTCCACAACCACCTCTAGTGAAGGATACATTAAATCAAGGATGGGAATCTCCCAGCATCATAACAAGCAAATGTCACAGAACAGAAATTCTCTCCATACATAAACATATTATGGTTTCAAGAAGGTCTGTCAGGCTACATACCATTTTGAACTGCCATGAAAAGAAACCCATAGAAGCTATCACAGACAACATTTTGTGTAAACAAGAAGGGTGCCAGATCATTCCTGCTATGCAATGAGCAATCCAAGTAGTTGTAAGTGTGTATTCAACATGCAAAGTTCTATGTCATGTACTATGGCAGTACATCCATCAGACCAGGTGAGGATTTGGGGGCAGATTTATTCTACAGATTTTCAGAGCAAGACAGGTCAAAAAAGTCATAGATAGTAAACTAATTTTTTTCCAGGACTGAAATACTTAATAAGAATGAGCGGTTTGCCGTAAATGTGACAAACATCAGACCTTTTGGTCCTGAAGTGGTCATGCCTCACATGCCTGTTTCCCATCTCCCTTTTGTCTATAGGGACAGCCCAGCATGACTAGCTCGGCAGAGACAGCTGTACTATAGACGTGTGAAGCAAGGTGAGATGACCCATGTGTAAAGTCTCTTTCAAGTGTGTTGACCATACCGCCACTGAGAAAACTCAAGAAAAACCAGCTGCAAGTTATTGTAACTAATTGCTTAACCAATATAACTTTCATTCAGACATCAGTTTTGTAGTTTCTGGTTTAACATCTCAGTACGCATGGAGAACTCTTCTCCCAGGCTGGTTATCTTCGTACGTCACAGAACAGGCACTTCTTGTTAAATGATGTGGAAAAAGCACCCCCAAGAGATGTATGACCTACTTGAATCACCCTGAGAGAGAAAAAGATTTTCTGAAGTTAAATGTAATTTTCAACTTGCACTAAACAGCATTAAGTATTTTTGCTTTCTTCATGTAATCCGTGTGCTCCAGTCTACCTGCTAACATTAAAAAAGGACTTCTTTTTAGACTGTAGGAGCACTTGGCCTATCGCTTGCAATTTCAGCTATTAAAAATATTCTAACATTCAGCAGTAATTGCAGGTGAACTTTTAAAGCATTTGGTTCAAGAATTTCCACCAAAGAGCAAACTCCTCCCTTCATGGCATATAGTCACGGCCATTTCAAAGAAGCTATTGTAACCATGTGTTGCATTAAATATTTTCCTCATTTTTCTTAAACATTTCTCTCTTTTAGTGCCAATTACAGATAGAAGACAATCAGGAGAAATGCTGATACTGAGGCAGTCTTTTGCATAAAAAAGATTTCACATTCAGTTTACTTTAGCTTAGTCATGAATATATCAGACCTTAACAGTAAATTAAAAAAAAATCCCTTGCGTTGTTTCTCCTGAAGTCATATAGCAATAACCTAGAAGGAACACTGCAGACTTAAAGGACTCCATTTTATTTAAAAGTATGAAATATTTCTTACCTTTAACAAAATTATGTGCAGCCTAAACCAAAAGAAGTCAATGAAAAAGGTATTTCCCCCCAGGATTCTCTTACGACTAACCTGTGGTCTGAGCCTGTCAGGGTGGGAAGGCCCTATAAGCTTCCTCTAAGGGGACATCAAAAGTATCTGCAAGAAGCAGGACTCCCGAATTCTTTAAATACCTCCAGAAAACTGCCAGTAACTGGATAATTATACAGTGGATAACGCACTAGGATGTAACAAAACCATCCCAGTATCTGAAATGGAAGACATCAATCCTTGCAGGTGTTGTCGTACCTAGACAGTGTATCTCAGAGAGCAACCATTTCTGTCAGTTCTAATCTTTTATTCCTTCTGGTCTTTTGTATGACAATTACTAGCGAAAGAGAGAAAAAAAATTACTTGTGCCTTTTTTTAAAATAAAAAGAAAGCTTAAAAGAGAGTGGCTTATAAAAAAGACAGTAAAACTGGACTCTCTGTTCCTGGAGGACATCTGAAATGGCAGTGAGGAACCAGGAGAGTGAAAAATGAGCAAATGAGACAGGAGAAAACCTACTGAAAACTTTATTTTATTTACTTCTGCTGACGCTATTTAGTGCCAACATCTAATTTGGATGAAAGTTTTTCTTTAAAAATTCACCATAGTAACCTCTTCATTATGGAGATACCATTTATGAGCAAAAGTCCTCAGCTATCCTCCCCTGAAGTTGGGAAGTAACAGCCAGGGCATTTCTTAAAATGAGAAATGAGACAAAAGGATATATACCACTTCTCAAGCCTTTCTTACATATCATAAAGATCCACAATGCTTTTCTTAATGTGAAAATAATATGATAGGAGACACCAGGAAATACAGAAATGCTGACTGAAGGAAAGAGTAAAGAAGGGAAGCTGCTCACATACAGCTTGAAATAGTCTAATACCAAATGTGGTGAATAATACCTTTTTTTAAACTTTATATATATATATATATATATATATATATAGCTGTCACATAAGAGTCCTGTGACTCTCCCCTCCCCACCACTGTGCCCCACCCACAAACATGCACATCAACATCCAGTTTATTTTTAACAGCAGGGCTTTGCTATACAACTTCCTACAGGAAACGTGAACCTCATGTACCCAAAGCAGCAGACTGTGCACGACTGCTCGGTAACAGCAAAACGAAGGAAGCCCTAATACTAGAAAAATGTAACTCCCTGCAAGAGATGACGCACATAATGCCACCAAGTTCCCTTGTGCTGTGCGCATAAAGCAAAGGGCCTCTGCAGCTTGCAGTTTTCCCTCAAAAGATTCTTTGCGGATTTGAAAACAGGCTTTATTCATCATAAACTGGGCTTGTAAATTCTGTACCCCAGCAGGCAGAAAAGCCCGTCACAAAATCAAACTCTTACAGGTTATGATAAAACAGAAATATATGCAAGTGTCATCTCGCAGCAGTGGAGACTCCCTGGAAAGTCACATCCACTTGAGCCAAAGACTCTCCCTTAGAAGTCAGCAGGACAGCCTGCGGCACTCTTAAGCAACACATTCAAATAGAGAATTGAGCCATTTCAAGTCCAAACTTTTCTTTAGAGATGTCTGTTGGTCTTTATTAACCACCAGGGAGCCTGAATTACATGCAAAATTGAGATGGATCAAGGCACGAGAGAGGTAAAAGAGAAAAAGGAAAAAAAAACAGTTTCATTTTTCATCTGTTGTCAAAGAAATGAATGGCAACTTTTCATATACACTAGAAAGCAAAACCTTTGTCCTTTGCATTTTGCTGGTCACCATCTGGTGTACTCAGTTGCATCATGCAGAAATCAGATTTTATTTTTTTTTAAAGAGAAAACGTACAGTATTTCATTATTTGTTCCAGTAATTTTTGTGTACTAAAACTTTGCTTTGGAGTCTTTAAATCATCGTAGCTCCAGTGTATCACAGATGTAAAAATGCCTTCGCTTACGTGTAACCATTTTATCAGATCAGACCACCTGCCTGTCTAGTGTGGCACGCTGTCTCCCGCGCTGGTCAGGTAACAGCTGCTTCAGAGGAAACTGTGCACGATGGTGGAGGGTAAGTTGCCCAGAAGGAAGTTACTTCCCCAAACACCTGCTCTGCGTGCAATTGCTGTTAAACTGGGTTCTTCGTCTTGGCAAGAGATTGTACTGCTCAACTTCTCCTGCAGACTGACCCTGGGACCCAAACTGACAGTGACGGTGGAGGGCTGCCCCATGATGTTAAGCAGTTCTAACTTCTGTGATCGGAAACATCTGTCCCTTAAAGCTCTGTGTAGCAAATACATCATACAAGAAGGGAAAGATTTTTTTTTCTAAATTTATTTTTTTAAACATTTAGCTTGAGATACTAAATACAGAGGTCGCAAGAGATCTCTTGCTTTAGAGTGCTGATACTTGGAGGAAATAGTTGCAAGTGTATGCTGTGACCAGAAACTTCCTGGTGGGTGATGGGGAAGCTAGAACATGAGTAAACGGTGAGGAAGACACTCGATGCATGACATAGAACAAACTGGTACTGAGAGCCACATCCCTGATTCAGCAGAACATGCCAACTGCAGACTAATTAGCAGGAAACAGGATACCCACCACGATTTTCTTGACCTGTAGATGCAACAAGTTCAGTGGAATAGTGCAGTAGCCTACATAATGAAAGTAGTTGGCCTACAAGCAATGCCACAAAGCTATGATTTCACCTGGTGAGGACCTCTTTATAGAGGGAACATTTTAAGCTGGAGAAACAGCATAAGGCCTTACAGGCCTTTATCAGTTTGGGTCAATCACATTATAATTGACTGTTCTGTTACCCGTAACGTAAAGTTACCTGCAAGTCGGAAAGGTGCCACACCTCCTCCTGCAGTTAAGTCAATCAGAAATGGCCTCAAGCGCCAGCTCGCTGCTCTGCTGGATCGGCACTGCAGATGTTCAGCCCTGAGAAACCAACTGAAATTCTGATGTGATACTTCCTGCGCACGTCACAGTGCCGCTTAGCGTAGAGAGTGGTCTGGCATGCTTGCAGTTCTCAGGTATCCTAGAGAACTGGGACACCCCTCCTTATTGTAGCTCTAGCCCATTGCAGATTCTCTTTTCCCAACTCTTTCTCCAAGATTCCAGCCCTCTTGTATTCCTTCCCATCTCTCCACAACCTGCATCGGTTCAGGACACATCCTTGCCCTTCCCAGTCACTCCACTGCATCCTTCCAGTTAGTATGAGAATCTGGGAGAGATGCACAGCTTCGCTTGACATGCTGCTTCACAATTTACCAAGGGCTACGTTAAATACATGTGGAGGAAATGGAGTCAAACAACTCTGAACCGCAACACGAAGCTTGCAGTCTCTAGCCAGGGTGTTTCGACTAAGACCAATTACTGTAAGGGGAGACCTGGGGGTGGGGGTTCCTCATCACCTCTAACTGTGTGTAACAGCATCACTGACAACATCTAAGCTATATGTCCAGATTTTAACTACAGCCAAAGGAGAGCTGGTGGTAATTCACTGGAGCTTCAAGTACTGCTTCTCTGACCAAACGTAGCCATTTCCTTCAGAACGAGGTGAATCGTGCAGCTACAGAGATGGCATCGCATGGCTCTGTTGACCCAGAGGGGGAGCGCTGGGTGACTCTCAAAGACAGATAAGCTGATGTTATAGAAATCATACTTAACACTGTCAATCATACCATAGTATCCACTTTTCACTAGTGCTGGTTAAACCAGCTGGAGGTAAACCAACGTTGTTGGGGAACACATCCCATCTGTAAAAGAACAGCAGCATTATGGGTAAAGCAAATCCCACTACAAACCCTTCAGACTGCTGAGGCGCAATGCTTTATTCCACGCAGAACTGGAGGGTGAAGGGCCACAGCTGAAATTACAATGGCACAGTGTCACTTACCATTTGTCACTCTATGCTTGAGCTATAATGACTGCCTTTGTACAGACACAACAGTGATTATGGCAAAATATTTGAGCTAACCACTGGAGAGGTCAGTACGAGTCTAATTCACAAAAAAATCTCTTCTTCACTGGGAAGCCTGGTTTTCACTAAGTCCTTTGCTTTCTAGCCACTCGGTTACTTTCCTTTCTTCCCCTTCTTTTTGGGGGAGCCAGGCCAGGGAAAGCCCCGGAACTCCAGGCAGGCAGGGGCATTGTGACAGATGTAGTAAGCGTTGAGCATGGCAGCTGGGCTGAGGATATCCACTTCCTTCACCACCTTCTTTGCTTTCTTTTTGGAGCTTTTGCCTTTGCGACGCTTGGGTTTGCTACTTTTAACTGCCTGCAGAGAGAAAACGACCACAAAACCGCTCAGTTAGTTCTGCATCTTTATTGTCTGGCTTCTGGTAGAGGATCCCAAGACATCCCGGAACAGCTGTTTCATTGCATCTTAGCCCGGGCTCGCAGTATTAGCTCAGAGCCCCTCACCACAGATTCCTGTACTTTGTGGTGATTTTATATATGGACTCACAAGCATTAATACACTTTCACCAAATCTATATTTGCTCTATGGCCTGTAAGAATCTTTAGAGTCATCAGACACAGCTAATTAGTGTTCCCCTGTGCTTCTCTCTGGCTAAAAAAGGTTTATGCACAATGGAAATCATATATTCTTTTCAATTGATTTTTTAATTAATGCATTATAATACAGTCGTGAAGTAAACTAAGCCTATGTTGTGTGTTCATCCACTACTGTGTGTCTACTTGTGACTCTGGATGGTAAACCAGAAAAGCAGGTCTCCTTTCTACAGCTGTGGCCTTTTCAAGGCTGTGATACAGTTGCTCTTCTACCACTAGCAGTAACACAAATCTAAACAGCAGCTCAGCCACAGGGTATGTAAGAAGGAGGTGTTGTCAAGACTCACCCAAGCCTTACAGCAGGCCAAAAAAATAGTCCTGTTAACTCCAGGTGATTAGTGTTGGTGCTTGAACACCCAGCCTCTTGCCTCTGAGAGGGATTTGCCAGAGTCTGATTCACTCCCTGGATTGTTTTCTCACCCATCCTGGCCACTCCTTGGAACAAGCCCAGCGTGTGCCTGCATGGAAGGCGCTGCCTCCAGGTACTGAGCAACAGAAACCGGGTCAGAGAGCCAGAGAGATCTCTCATTGCTGCTATGTAGGCAACACCAAGCCAGAAGGTGGGCAGTGTCCCAGGAACATCCAGGATGGAGCGACAGCTAGTCCCAGAGAAAAGGCTGAACAGGAGTATTTACACATCGTGAGAGGCTGGCCCGACGCCAAGAGCACTTTCAGTACACACCAAGTCACTTTATGTATCTGCCCATCTATTTCTGTTATTTGCCTGGGTTTGCACACTGTAATTAAAGGGATCCAAGCACTTCATTAGGAACAATTAGCACAAATACAGCCAGAAAGGCCACATGAAACTATCAGTTGGGCATAAACTGGGGGAAGGCGGTATACATAGCATATTTTTCATGGTATCAATTCTAAAGAGTCCCTTTACAGCTCAATACTGTTAAGTGCAAAAGACACAAACATTTGTGCTCTGAGGCATGAGAACAGAGTCAGGGGTACAATCTTCAGTATCAGCCGGGACCACAATGTGAAGGAATATGTACAGGTAAAGAAAAAAAAAAAGTTAAGATTTCTATATAAACCAAACAGAATCACTATCCACAGAAGGAAAAAAAGAAAGGTAGACAATACAGAGTGCAAGCTGCAGCTGATGGCAGATTGTTTCCTAAACCTTCAGTCATGCAGACTGCAAACTACTTGAATGCAGACATATATTAGAGAAGGTGAGAAGCCTTTTTTGCAGACCTTAGTTGGATAGAATTTGTTGAATACTTCATGTGCTGGAATGTGCACACTTCACATAGTAGATGCTTATGTCAGATTTTTCAGCCAGTCACCTGAATCTCACTCCCTGTTTACGCACTCCCAGCAGGGTCTCTGGCAGATTTTGTGAGCACAACTAGGTTCCTGGTCAGAATTTGGCCTGTAGCTGATCTTTCAAAATAAAAAAGGTGCTTACAGGTAAGGGCAAACTGTTGTCTAAGTCTGCAGGGAGAACTAGGGAGTACCTTTTGTCTAGAGCAGCCGCACTGCTTCTGCTGTCCCTCTGCAGCAGATACCTCTGACCTCCAGGCTTTAAACATTCTCATTGTCAGCAACTGTCTTGTCTTCCGTTTCCCGTCTCTCATGAAACATGGCATCAGTAAGCTGTAGTCTGCAGTCAGCTCACACGTTCGAGCACAACCTAGAGCAGGGGTTCCCGAAGCGTGGGAAGCTAACAAGCTACAGCACAGCATCAAACACGCTGTCAGAAGTAACACCTTGTGCGTGTATGTGCACATACGGCAGTGCCAGAGCCAACGCTTGGCACACCAGCTGATGACCTTGGGATTTCTTACGGATTTACCAGGCAACCAAAGGACATGTGATGCTGAACAAAGCACAGTTCTTTTTCAGCGTGTAGAGGCAGGACTCGCGCAGATGAGACTTCCCACCATGATTTCTGAGTTTTTAAACTACAGCCCAGTGCAACATCTGAACACTCTTCCAAAGTACTGGGGAAATCCATGTTTGTGCAGCATTTTCATTCACCCACAAGCAATAAGATTTGAGGCATTATAGGATGTGTGCAAAATTTTACAGTCTGTAGCAAAGAACAACAAGAAAAGCTAAAAATCAGAATCAGGTGCATACTTGCACATAAAGCGAATTTGGGCAGGTCAGTTTATGTCCTGCAGCCTTGGGAAAGGAAACTTTTGGATATTAACTCCATTTCCTTAAAAAGCAGTATCAATACTCTTCAGAAGAATCAAACCTGTATTACCATGGCTAAGTCTTTTTACTGAGCGATGGGACTGCACATCAAGCCCTGAAGATGGATCCTGCAACACACAATCACGCAGTGGGTTACATACCATGCAAAGCACTAGTATCATTCCCCCCTAAACTTTAGAGTTAAAGGGGGAAAAAGAAAAAAAATAGTTAAAGTTAGTCCCTTGCAAAAACAGGTCGAGGTGTGTCATATCTAAAAGCACCTCTTTGCAGTCACCTGTGAAGTCGTCTACTAACTGCCAGATTCCAGGACTCCGAGCTTTTCAGCAAAGCCCGTAAGATTTACTCTAACGATGCGAGACTAGACAGGGGAAAAAAAAAAAGGAAAGGCTGAACCTTAACTCGGTGTCAGCGACTTACAAAAGGTACTTGCCGGGTCCCAAGCTCACGGCAGCGCTGCCAGGCTGCTCCAAGCCCCCGCCTCACCCACCGAGCCCCATCCCTGCTTGCAGGACACCCTGTGTATTACGGGCAGGACCTTACCTCCCTGTCTCCACAGCACCCACAGCCTTCTTTTCCCCTTTTGCACGGGCAGAAGAAACGAAGCTGGGGAGAGCTTCGCCCGCGTGAAACGACAACGAATTCTCCACAGCCTTCCCCGCGCCGGGTGAGAGGCGCCCGTCACGCAGAGACACAGCGCTCCAGAAGTAAAAACACAACGCTTAAGCGCAGTCCACAGGAGCCCCCGCTCTGCCTGCGGCGGGCCCCGAGTACTGAACGGGAACGGGTCCCGGTCCCAGCCTCCCCTCACGGCCGCCACCATCAGGCGCGACCTCCCCTCGTTTACCTCCCGCGCCGCGTTGCCATGGCACCCACGCCCGTCAAACCAGTCCACGCATGCGCAAGTGAAAGGCGGGAAAGAGGAGAGGGGCGGGGGCTGCCGCTGACGCACCGCTCCTCGCCCAATCCGCCGCCGGGGGCCGGTGCGTGCCGCGCGCGGCCCGTGACGGTTGCGGTTGCAACGGCCGCCTCAGGAAAAGGGCGGGAAAAGCTTTTCCGGGGCTGAGGGAGGCTGATGCCTCCGTCGTCCCCGTCACGCCCTCCGCGCTCGGAGAGAGCCGGGCGAGAAACAAAGCACAAAGGGGCCTACACCACCCACAGCCAAAAGTACCAGCGAAAGGTCATAGGGAGGGGGGAAAAAAAATACCACAACAACTTACAGCTGAGAGGAGGATGGAAGGAAGTTGTTCTTTTCAGAGGTTATGGGAAAGACTGGTGCTTGGTAGACCATGTAATGAATATTCGCGTTATTTGTAGGCAAAAAGCCTTGGGTTGGGCGATATTATGACTTGGGCTTCCTGCCCGTGCTGAGGGAGGTACGGCCCACGCCTTCATCCTCTCTGCTATTGCAGTGGGAAAATCGGAGGGGGGGGTTCTCTTTGTTTATCCAGGTGACCCAGCGTCCTTTACCACAGAAACATTTTAAAAAACAACCTCTGCTTTTACCTTCTTTGAGAGCCACAGTTTCACACAGCAGGCACCTAAAACTACATGTAATAGAGTTTGGATGTTTTCAAGAAATCCCCATACGGTGGTCGAAGTTCAGCTGAGGTCTGAGCCCCACGGAAGCGATGGAGGTGGAGGGGTGGGAGGGAGGAGCAGGCAGCTGAAGAGTTCATTTAAGTGCCCTGCTCCTTTTTTAGACACAACATTTTTTTCACAGCCAGGGTGCTAATGTTCATAAATACCCTTTTTTTTAAACTTTGGAGAAAGAATGGGAGACAGGTGTCTCTCTTGTGTCCATCAGCACCAAGCTTTCACTTGCAAAGTGCTAAAAACCAAAAAGCCCAAGTGAAAAATGTTAGTAGAGTTGAATCTCCTCATAGAAAAAAATGGCTCATAATTATACTATTGCCAAACCCCAACACAAGTCTGCCTAGATCAGGGATTTATTTTTATCTCGAATATTAACCTCTCTAAATCTGCTCTCTGTTATGTAAGCCCATAGCATGCACTTTATCGTATTTTAAAGCTCTTCTCCAAATCTTGACAGGTAGGAGCTTTGCGGGGTTTTGATTTTAGTGAGATTTCCTAAGGAAACGGGGCTTGCCTGTCAGTCCATCTGCAGTAACTTCTGAGCCGGATGGCCGATTCCAACCAATATTGACACAGAAATAAGAGTTCAAATACATGAATTCCCTATGCATTTCATGAAAATTGTCAGCTGCACAGAGTGTGGGAGAGAGACACTATTAATGTCTCTGCTGAGGAAATACTACCCCAGCTCTGCCCATCTCTGGGCTGTTTGGCAGGGGCATGTGCTGCCATTGCAGTGGGGAGGATGGAGTGGTATTTAAGGGCAGTGGGACATAAACCTGTAGGAAGAAAGCTTTGTTTCAGGATGATTAATTCTAACAAAACCAAAGATTCTTTTAATTTTGGGAACTGGAGACTATAAAATAAGTTTCAAATAGCAGAAAGGCTCATCATTTTAATACAATGGTAAGTACTGAAGACAAAAGTGTAATTTCTTTTTTTAAAAAACACTTCTGGGAATAGAGATGCCTTTACTTTTTAATTTGCCTCTTGGACATAACAGCTGTCCAGCCTTTGTTTTCCCCCCTGCTATGAAGTTTGTACATATTATAGTCTGCTATGTGCAGACATTTAAATAAATCAGCATTGGAAGGGACTGTGGGTAGAGGATTGTAAGTCTGATTTACAAAAATATCCAACCATCTTTCCCACGCTTCCCCTCTTCCTGGCAGCTACAGAGATTGTTAGGTTTATTATAAACACAAATTTCCATCTCACAGAATTATAATGATTAACAAGCATTCAGCTGTTGTTTTGGCACTGTGAAGTGATATGGTGGTTAGAAGGTATGTGGACTCTGTAAAGAAGCTTTTTTAATACTGATAGAAGAGTGGACATAACTTGGCTATGTATGTACAAGTACTGAAGGGGGACAGAACAACTCTGTAGTGGTAGAAGTGTTTGCAGGGACAGTATTTCAGCATGAAAACAGAAGTGGATATAGAGAATGAGCCAGACAGGTGACTGAGCAGAGTAAAACACGGTTTAATGAAGAATGGTCAGAACTCCTCCCAGAAATGAGAACAAAGGAAGAGATGAGAACAACAAAGAAAACAACAGCCTAACAAAACATGAAGAGAAGTAAAGGTGTCAGTGAAAGAAAGGAAGAAGGTGGTCAGGAGGAAACTGTTGAAGGAAAATAATTATGGCTGCATGTAGACTAGACATCAAAAGAAGGCTAAATGACAGGAACGAGTGCAACCGCAAAATGCACCAGGTGATGACTAGAGGACGAGCTCAGGAATAGAGAGAGCAAAGAGGAAAGGCACTCCTTGGCAAAATACAGGTCTAATGATTACCTCTTTTATCAAGAGGGAAAGTTGAGCCAGGAGTGCAGGCTGGATGGAGAAATGGGACTAGGAAACTTTGGAAATAGTATCAGCTGGGTCATCACCTGCCATCGTGGCTGAGCGTGGGTGTGGGCAGAGAGTGAGAAGCTGCTGAGGAGGATGTTTTGAAATGCAATTTTGAAACACAGGGTGGAAACCATTAGACTCATTTGCCTTGAGCAGAAAGGGATTGAGTTAATGGAAAACATCATTTTATCTTTCCAAAGTAATGTGTTTGAGTGCCTGACCAGCTGAATGCCGTTACTGTGAATACAACGCAGACCTCTTTCTCAATCCAGTGGAAAAAACCTTCTCTGTTGTAATCTGGACGTTACATGTTTTCAAGAACAAGCGATAAGACATTCAGTGTAGAAAACGTACATCTCATTCTTTTACTTATCATGGATATGTACATCTCATTCTTTTACTCGTCATGGATATTTTGTTTTGTCTAGAAAATACCAACCTTTTCTCTCTTTTGACTGTTCTCTGTTCCCATGAGTGGGATCCAGGAGAATGTGCTATTTAAAGGGAATTGCTTTGTGATCAGTGAGGAGTATCAAACTTCACTGTGGCTAATGAGCATGTTATCTCTCTTCTACTCAGACTAAATGTTGGAGCAGCTGAACTTCTTTGTATTTGGCGGTGAAGGGAAATGAGGGATACTGTTACCCTGTCTCATAGCCTAGCCCATTGTCAGGGCGATGTGGAAGATGAATTGTAAAGAGGTTCCTTGCCATTTGAAAAGGTGCAGGGCCTTGGTCTTTGGTTGTTCTAGGCATGTCTGTGGTTTGAGTCTTGTTTTCAGTGGCTAAGTTTACTAAAGCAGCTCCTATTCTTCCTTTCCTCTCCCTTTACTCTCTCTAAGAGGCCACAGGCAACTGAATCAGTTAGTTATTTGAGATTAAAATAGCCCTGCCAGAAAAACATGCACTGCTAAGGAGAATCTCGGAGGAATCCTGGTACCTGATCAGCGAAAGAAGCAAAAGACCAAGAGAGAATAGGGAAAGACTGGGTAGCGTAGTTCAGAAAGGAGGTCTGCAGATTTTTCCAAGTAAAACTCTTTTGAATGAGTCTTGGCATGGATAATGAAAGAAATAATGAAAAAAAAATATTTGATTTTTACTGTGTTCAGGGAAAAATGATTTGGTGTATTTTTATTAACAAACCACACGGCATAAAAGAAGCCATCGCAATTATACTCATTATCTCCTTTTAGCAAGAACAACTGGCAAGAGACCACATTATACTAACTGTTGAGGCTAAAAAGAAGTAACATTAGTAGCAAGCATGTCTGAAATACTAGATAAAGGAGACAAAAATTAGCCTGTGCAGTCAACTGTTGTAAAGATGCTTGGACCTGGCTACAAAACAAGCTACTGTTTACACATGCAAGGCTTTTGATAAATAATTAAGGGAAGTGTCTGCAACCGAAGAGTATAATAAACCTGGCCTCATGAAGTTACTGCTTTAGTTACAACTGGATAAATAAAGAGTGCTTTAGCTCTGGCACCTGTCAGGCCAGGACATCTCAGTATCATTACTTTTATAAAAATATTCACGTAAGAGAAAGGAGGGATACTAGATTAAGGTCATTGTCACAGGGAGACAAGAAAATGCATATACATAGGCAGGGGACCACACCCAAACAGAGAATCAAATGGCTACTGAGAAATGCGTGTGTGGGGAAACATAATGTTTTACGTTCCTTACTCCAACAAATTGATAATATCTTTTTTTTAACAAGTTGTTCAGTAAGATGTGGAATTAATGAAACCCAGCGTCATATAGATTTGCTTCCTTTCCCTGCAGCGCTCTGCGGCTCAGCCCTCTCCCCCTTGTCTTTTCCCAGGGCTAACCGTAAGCCTTCCTCATGTCCTGCAGAACAGAGTTCCTCTTTCCCCCACTCCAGCGCACCAGGCAGCTGCAGACTCGCCCCAGCATCTGCCAGGCACACGTGGATCCGCCGGCCATCACACGGGCGCTAAGGGGTCTGCTGCTTTCTGCCGGACCGAATGGCTCAAGGCTGAACTCCCCCTGCCTTTGGGGAGTTAATAGGGTCGCTCTCTACCTAGCTGCCAACTTTCACAACTCTGAAAGGAGCTTCACATCTTTGAGGCCTTTTATCCTTCACACGAATTTGCATGAAATTAGCTAACCCGTCGAAAGTTGCTTAGAGAGGACTGAGAAACTAATAGCATAATTGCATGTGCCTTGTATCCTCCCTAGAAAACAAGGCTAAAAATAGAAGAGTCTGTACTGAGATACTGAAGAAAATGACTTACCGACAGAAAACTTTCAGCAACCACCTGCAGGCTGAAAAAAACCCCACCTCTGCCTATACCAATTACAACAGAAACTGAGAACACTCGAGCATTCCTGGAATCAACAGTCATGTTTGGGGTAAGATAACAGATGTTCCTTCAGCCGTACAGAAACCATCCAAAACTGTTCTGAATCTTGCTGTACATCAAAATGATTATTCCATAATTACTGTCTCCTAGTTCTTTTAAGGGTTTTTTTTAAGAAGAAAATCCTCGCTGTGAAGCAAAGAAGTTTTAAACTGCTACCTGCTTGCAGACTGAGAAGTGCAATAGGAGGATGAGTCCTTTCCAGCACTGCTAGAGAAGCAGCATCTGGGACTGTCAGAAGTACTGGTAAGGGAGTTTTCCAGAGTGGCCTCAGTTAATACACTGCTCAAACACCTTGAGGGAAAGTCTTTGGAGTATTACACTACACTGTTTGAATTCCCCACATCTGTTTGTATGTGGAATAAACTTATTAAAATAGGGCTTCCCTCTATTCCTGTTAAACTGGCATTTCAGCCCCACAGCTGCCTGCAGAGCGCTGTGCAGGCTGTAGTGAGGCCCGCAGTTTTTACCAGCATGAACTGAAACCCCACATTTTCCAGCTTTGCAGAAGAAACCCTCACTAAACACGGCACATCTCAAGAGAAGAAGTACAGTCTTTGTGACAAATACGTGATGAGACACAAATACTTAAGTTAAAAGGTGTACCTTTCCCTAGTTAGTTTTTTACAGAGGTTCAGGTTTTGTATGGAGATGTATCTCTAGGAAACATAACTTTTGGTGATAGTGGTGGAAATAAATAGTATTCAAAGATAACAGTTTATACCATCCTCTACCACACAGACATTCAGGTAAGTATTTGTATTTCTGTCCTCTACCTCAGTAAAAATAGAAGGCACTGAAAAGCTGTGGAAAACTTACATGAAGCACCATCTAGACATAAACAAGAAAAATGTACATTGTGTATGTACTGGTTATTTTCTTCCCAACATAAACATTGTTGGAAAGAAACACTTGGAGCGGAAGAAAAAAGAAAAAGTCTTGAGCCAAATACCAAGGGCTTTTCTGAGTTTCTTATTCTTTAATAATTCATCCATTCCCTTTTCCCCTTGAAGAAAAACTTACCTTCATGGCCTTAGTTTATTAAGACTAAAAGGATTTGGATACATTCATAGTACTTCCTTTACATTCACACTTAGTTTTGGGGGAATTCGATTGTTTTCTAAATCACTCTAAAACAGAGAATACTGGACAAATCATAAATCAAGGGGTGTCATATGGTTAACAAGAAAAAAAAACACCCCAGACACTTTCAGTGTGGGGTCACCACGTGAAGGAAGGAAAAAAAGAACCAAGAGTGCTGGAGAGGTGTCCCTTGTGTCAGGATACATGATACCATACAGAGGTACAGCTAAATTCCCAGGACCCTGGCCTGAGGGGGAAATAGCACGTTTGGTAGGAAAATATAGAATCATAGAATGATAGAATTGCTTAGATTGGAAAAGACCTGTAAGATCATCTAGTCCTATCGTTAACCCAGCACTGACAAGTCCCCCACTAAACCACGTCCCTAAGCGCTACATCTACACGACTTTTAAAAACACCCAGGGATGGGGCCTCCACCACTGCCCTGGGCAACCCGT
>JAVKLA010000005.1:1431652-1457062 GCA_034782735.1 Sagittarius serpentarius | reverse complement strand
CTCCCCTGGAGCGACTTGAGGCCGTTTCCTCTCGTCCTATCGCTTGTTACTTGGGAGAAGAGACCGACCCCCACCTCGCTACAACCTCCTGTCAGGTAGTTGTAGAGAGCGATCAGGTCTCCCCTCAGCCTCCGTTTCTCCAGGCCAAACCACCCCAGTTCCCTCGGCCGTTCCTCCCAGGACTTGTGCTCCAGACCCCTCACCAGCTTCGTTGCCCATCTTAGGACACGTATATGAGACAAAATCACAGAGAAAATCCTGAACTTTCCAGCCAGTGTTGGGCTCTGGGCCCTAGTACATGCTGAAAATAGTAGTATTTATACGGCACTTCTACTACTTAAATATTTAACAGACCCTTCAGATGTCTGCCGGCTTTAGCAGGGGTTTGTTGATTTATTTGTGTTTATTTAATCTTTAGTTTATTTACTACCAGTAGGCTCTAGGGAACATAGGGAAATGCTAGGTGCCCTATTTTAGAAGGGGAGCTAATGTACAGATGCTGAAATGACTTGTCCGGAGCTACAGAGCTCTCCCTGTTCTGGGATCCCTAAAGAGAGGACCATGCTTCCATTATAGATTGTACATCTGTTTTTCATGCCTTACTGCCTGGAGAGGCTTTATTTATTTTTAAGTAACTTTTTACTTTTTAACAAGCACAAACTGTGAAGACATCTACAGCCCATAATTCTGCTTTTCTTTTTTTGAGTTCTATAGCTACATCAGAATAAACCAGCCAAATTATGTCAGACAGAAAGCCTTTCCTCAGCTGAGAGAGAGTGGTTATGGGCGGGGCAAGAGCTGCGTTTATGGGTTGGTTTGTGGGGAATGTTTCTGTCCTTTAAAAACAAAAAAAAAAAAAGCAGCAAAGGAAGCATTTAAATGAAGGCGCAGGAAGAAAAAAGCTTAAGTAAATGTCTGTGCTTTAAAAGTTGCTCTGGTTTATTTTGAACAAAAGCATATTTAAAAAGGTGAGCAGGTTTACTAATGCTATTTCTATGAAAAACGCCTTTTACAAACCGCATTAAGGAAACATTCTCAGTTTAATTCCACAGCAATAAGCACAAATCCTGTCATAACAACTACTTGTGATTTTATCACTTGTGTGCTCGATATATCGATAACAGTATGGCCTATGTGCTTGCCTGCACTATGTGAACACATGCTGCTTTGACAAAAGCCAAACTCCTGGTTTCATGGACGGGGGGAGGTTAGATCCAGGATTCCCTGTGCTGGACTGATAAAATTTTCTAAAGAAAGATTATAGTTTGCAGGCTCTGTCATAATACTAAAGAAAGTACTGTGGAGCCCAGCCTGCCTTTTCAGTGCGGCTCTCAGGTCGCACCGTTGGCCGAAGAGAAGGGACTGTCACCCTGCACGGTACTGAGGGCTGAAATTCATCCAGCAGGTCAGCCCACAGGGGTTTCCAGCCTGCCTTCAGCTGCCATCCTCATGCAACGCAGCTTTACCCAAGTGTAGCATTTGCATGGACCTTATAGAAAGTTTACAGCTCAATATGCTATTCATTCTGAAAGTTATGGACTGCAGTGTCTGCTCTTTTCCTCATACAATGGCAGTAAAGTGTTAACCAAAGCACTTTTCCTCCCCACTTTAGGACTTGGCACAAACATTCCCCCAAATAACCAAAAATCTGTGTAAAAAATTAGGTTATTTAATGTGGTATTTACTGTCTCCTCTAGGGTTAGACATGCTAAAGAAGGGTAGCTGCAGTAATTACCCTTCAAAAACAATCAGGTGGAGAGAAATGTGGCAGTCAACCTCCTCTACAGCTCTAAACACTGCACAGCTTACCGATCATTTTACTCGAATACAAATGGACAGAATGGTGGAGGAAAGTGGAGCGGTGAAAAGGTAATGGATTATTATCCTTGGTGAACGATGCAAAAATTGACAGTTGTGGAAGCAAACCTCTGTAAATCAGGTTGTGTAATCCCAGCAGCAGCAATGCCAGCCCAGGGACAAGAGGTAATGTCATCTCCTTTGGCCAAGTCAACCTGTCACCTCTGATTGAGACCGGCACAGACAGTGCCACACATTTCTTATTTACAGCTTCATTAGGAAAGCAGGGCAGCTTGTTTGTGGCAGTAGGGTGTTTGAAGCACATTATCAGACAGCCATAACTGAATAAATGAAAACAAATTACGCACAGCGTGGGGCATTCAGGAGAGATGAAAACCTTTCACAGTTGAGATACTCTTAGAACAAACTTACATGCATAAACCAAGCTAAGAAACAGACCCAGACTCTGAGCTCTCGTACACTGCTGTCAATCTGCAGTAAAGACCAGATAAGCTCACTCTCGACACTGCCACTAGTGCGACACTGGAAGCTGGTGTCCGTGGCCTCTGTGCAGGTCTGTTGTTGCTGTACGGTCCCCAAGAAGTCACAGGAAAGGGATGACCTCCAAAAAGACGGCAGTTGCATACTCAGGGGTGTCTGGGTAGATACAAAGAGTGTCTTTGGAAAGACTATGATTTTTTTCCAGCTGTGCTTAAGAACACTCAGGTCCAAAATAATCTTCCTTTCCTCAGCCTGTAGCACCTTCAGTCCTTACTGAGGTGGGACTGGGGACAGGTGAAGGTGTTGCTTTTACTGGTAGTGCAGCAGCTCCTCCCAGCGAATGGGCTGGGAAAACACCTCCCGCTCCAGCCAGAGTTCGTAGGAGTAGTGGAAGTCCTCGGGGAGCTCCAGCCGCTGTCCCAGCACGCTCTGCAAGCAATTGTCCACCGGTGCAAACTCTGAGTCTTGAGGTTTGTCGTATCTCCGGCTGTTGAAGGCTTCGATGTTGGCTCTCAGGGTGCATTCTTCAGCCTGGAAATCCCATGGTCTGGCATCGATATCTACATCGAAGAAGAAACAAGACCAAAGCATTGTGGAAAAAATAACTGATAAGGTTTGAGCAAAAGAAAGGATGAAGATCTTGCAGCAACAACATGCCTGAATTGACCAGAGTATTAGCCAGTCAGTTATTCCTAATTATTATTCCTAATCAATTCCTATTATATATGCATTTTAATTTAAGGTATTTAAATGAAATATGTAAAAAACACTTGTAAATTAAGCAGAGTCAGAAAACTTCCTATAGAAATGCCATTATTTCTGCTCTTCCGTGTGCTTTAAGGACTCTCTAGAATTACCAAGCTCCTCCTTTTTTCAGAAAGGCCCCACCACTTTTACTGAAAATCTCCGCAGATGTCTGGAGCGGAGATAAAGATTAAATGCCTATAGCTAAAACCTGGCGAGCTTATTATGAGCTACTGAAAACAAAGTTTTTTTTAAATTTGGACAAATTTAACTATGAATGATGTTGAAAATCTAATAAGTGGCTGTAATAACCATGATATTTTAAGCATGTAGTATTATGTAAACACGTAACATGAAAAAAAAAGTATTTTGAAAGTTGGCCTTTATGAGCTCTAAATCTATAGGAAACAGTCATTCGCTCCATAAAGGTTCAGTAAATTCACTGGCAAAGCTCAGCAGCGCCCAAGGGAGGGAAAGGTCCAAGCTGAGTATCAGCCCAGATATACAAAGATAAAAATAAACACTCCAGGAAAAACCCTTCCAGATCGTGCCTCTGAAAGCCAAGTGCTTCCCTGGCAAACTGTCCAGGTCAAGATGCAGTCTCTGCTAAGTGGCAAATTGTGCAATCGAGTGTTGCATTATGTTGCTGATTAACTCTTCTGGGGTAAGTGGGACACACACACCAATTCATCCTTTGCCTCTGTCTTAAAATTGCATTACTCTCAATAGTGCCATGTGAATTCAGTTGTTACGGCAAACTCTTGCTCCAGGGCAGGTGACGTAGGTAGTCCTTCTCCTGCCGTTTTGGAGCGTGTAGTGTTCAAGCTATTTAAGTCACCCGAGGCAGGCAGTATCCCATAGCTGTATCCCATTAATGGCATAAAGAAGCCCTGCTGCTGTATTCAATCCCACAGGGAACAATCAGCATGCTGAGAAAGGCAGCGACAGGATAGAAATCCCCATAAAAGAAAGGAAGTCCCCAGTCTACCCCAGCCTTCCAGCCTTCCTGCTCTTTGGATTTTGGGGGAAATCCAGTAGCCCTAAATTGAAATTAAAAATACCGAGTATAGTTTTTGTCCTTCTGAATTCACGTCATAGTGGTATCATGACTATCAAAAGCACACAAGTCTTCAGATTATGTCTTTTATAGTTGAAGTTGAACACCCTAACATAATTATAATGCTTTTTTCCCTTGTAAAAAAGTTAAAATGTTAGGCTTTTACTTCTTGCCCTGTTTTCTTTTGAAACAGGAATGCTACCCAATTTTTCTACTTAATCCTCATTAAAAAGAAGATACACGCAGAGCAAAAATGTAGGACCGTGTTATTAAGGCAAAAAGATATTTTAATACTTTCTCTTCTTGTCCTAAGCTTGGCCCAGTTGTTGCAGCTACTGGCAGTACTTACAAAGGAATAAGAGCATGTGGTCTGATGCATCCCATGGATTAATACATGAGGAACACCAGAAACTTCATGACATCCCTCAAAAAAATACAGATTTAGACTATGTAAGAGCTGTTTAAACAGGCCGGCACATCTAGTCTATGATTCAGAGTATCTGCACCACCAGGACGTAACCGCTGTTGTTTCTCAGGTGCGAGCTGCAGAGCTATCAGTCAGCTTTTCACTCCATGGCCATCCTAAGCACGCACATTTGGTGCGGATACCAGGACAGTTCAATGGCTCAATGGCAAAAGGGATCTGGGAATGCAAAAGTGCAGGCCTGAGCCTGGTGGAAACTCTCATCTTGGAGATCTGAGCTGACCATGTCCCAGCCTGATCTGATTATTCTCACCTTTCCCCGTGCAATCAATTTGTTCCCTCCCGATGCTGCTGAACGGTGCCTTAAAGCTTCCGAAAAAAAAATCCCCAATACCGACCCAAACAAGTTTATGGGATCCTAACAGGTCAGAGGCCAAACCATATCAAATCCCCTGCGAGCCGATTTCAACTCCGCAAGCAGAGAGAATGCTTCCCTGGCACTACTCACCGTTGCCGTAAGCCCAGTCATCATTCATGCGGTGCCGCACCTTCTGGTAAATGGCAGACATGGTTTTCATGTTGCTTTTCCTCCACTGGCGCCCCAGGTATTTGGTCTGGATTTTCAACAGTTTGAGGACATACAGCTGCATCATGGCCTGCTTCACCTTCAGAGCTCGTTTCAGTATTGGGGCCGACTTAAAGACTACCAGCATCTGTCATGGAATCGACACAAATTAATGCAACATGCTCAAGAAAGCCACAGAAGTTCTGTTTGTGCAGCTTTGGGCACTAACACCTGGCCACGTATTGTACAAACCCCAAGCAGGTAGAACAGGAGTGTTCAACGTAACCAAAACTTGCTGCAGGGGTCTTAAGGGTCCCAAAAATAAGCATTAGTTACCAAAGAAAAAGTATTTCTGCATTTAAGGCTCAATCTGTGAAAGAAAAATGGGCACCTTATGAAGCAGCAGAAGCCCCAGAACTGCCAGAAGAAACTCTCTGCAGGGCTGAAGCCGCACAGCGTAGAGCCGGGGACACGCTCCAGGTGCGACATTGGCATCCCACGGCGGGTCTCAGGGAGACAGGACACCACCTTACCATTGTCCTCGAGTGTTTCCACTTGGTCAGCTTGTTGAGGATCCTCAGCAAGTTAATGCAGGAGAATAAATTTCTCCAACAGAACTGGTTGTTGTCTCCGGCTTCCTGCAAAGCAGAGAAGGAAAAGTGTAACCCTAACTGCGGCGTCCCACAGCACTGCCACAGAGATATCCTTGTGCAGAAAGTCTTTGTTTTTCCTGTCTGCACAAGTCTTATTTCCAATGGAGAGCGAGCAGCGGAGCTACCTTCTCACTTAGTTTATCACCATGCTGCTGACAAGCCAACAGGTTCTAGGGAAAAGCATTCTCAAAGACTCAGATGTAATCAGCATTTTAATTTGCATTTAGGTTTAGAGTAAAAGCTAAGATAAATCACACTATTCCGCCATGGGAAATATATATTGTGGTAGATTTGTATTCGTTGTTTACAGTCAGAGAGCAAATTACAGCCTAGTGATCACCACTGCTTAGAGAACAGTTTTTGTTAATTATATAAAGTAATTCATAAATTACCACATGCTTAGAAGATATATTACAGACAAATAAAAGGAAATTGCATAACAACGCAGGATGACAAACAGCAGCACTTTTATCAGGAGGGCAAGACTTTTCTGTAACAAAGATCCCCTCCAGCTTAAGTGCAGCTGATACGTTATTTTAAATATTAGCTAAATGTAAGCACTCTCAGCTCCAGCTTGCGTAAATACTGCCTGGGGCTCATTTGAGCAGTAATTCCACCGCTACAGTAACTTGCTTTATGGTTGAACAGACTGAGCATAGCAGAAGTGTCCCACAAATAACCGATTTGGGGATGAGAGTGGAAACAAGTGCTGCTTAATTTATAAGCCACTTACAGCAAGCTACAGCCTTAACAACTCATGGCAAAAACTGCAGCCTGGTGCGTGATCCAGGTTCTGGGCATCCGTGGGAGGAATGTGGGGACGACCTCAGGGAGCCCCTTCTGTCAGAGTGTCTCATCCAGCTTTGAAACTAGATTTGCCCAAGAAAATGCCACCAGCATAATACCTTTGTTCGTAAAAGCAAGCCCCAAACCTATCATTTCAGTAAGCTGGCAAAATGCTATTCTACGTATAATTTTTAGAGGCCAACCAGAACGTGCTTCTGTCTTACTTAATTTAATTCTGGGATTTGGTAAAAGCCACTCTGAGCAAATGCACTTTTCTGCCAGCAAAGGCTACGGCTGTGCTGGAGGCTCCGGCGCAGACAGCGCAGCTTGCGCAGCAGAGCGCAGAGCCGGGATGTCATCCAGATGTCACCGAGGCGCTCGCAGATGCTGTGTGCAGCTCTGGAGGTACCAGCTCAGGAACAGTGCCCATGCAGTTTCGTATCAGTGCCCAGTCCTAATCTGTTCCCTCTGCACCAAGTAGTTTTTCCAAAAAGACCCCAGAAGAATAAGCTAACATCCATTTTATAGGCAGCTGGATTTATTTTTGTCACCAGTCTGATGTTGCCTCTATAGCTTCAAGTCAGTGAGAGTCTTTCCATCAGATTTATGGAAGGAGGGAACAGGCTAAACTGACTTTAATCCCCCGATCTCCTGTTACCCTCCGCACGGCACCACGACACAGTGCAGCAGGGTCCTCTGCAGCCCCCTGCCCAAACACTGGGAGCTGGAGGAGAGCAACAGCTCCATGACAGGAGAGGGGAGATAGGGACTGGCAAGGAATTGAAGAACCTGTTCCACAACAGGATGCGTGAAGCCCCCGCTGCCTTGCCGGGACTGCAGCCACTCCTGATTTACAGCGTTACTCCACAGCCTAAGGGTCCCTCCTCTGGAGAGGCAGCACTGCTGAGCCCATCCTGGTTTTCCATGGAAGTAAACTAAACGCAGACGCTTCCGTGCTCAACCCACTGAAAGCATAATCATCTGTTATATCCGCTAAGAAATGCGTTATGGCTGGGATGTTAAAATCAGTGCATCAGAGTATTAAAAAAAAAAAAAAAAGCTAAAACAACACATAAAATGTTGGCTGAAGAAACATAAATGTATGCACAAGCATATGCCTCGAGTCCCAGGGCATGTTTAATTTCTATTAAAACCTTACATTCATGGGTATCCTCCCAAGGACGAACACACATGGTAAAATTCAAGTCCGTTTCTGCATATTTTCTAATTAAATTAATCTCCCGTGAGGCTAACATCCATGCCTGCTGGAGGAAAGCAATGAGGCACTGTTGTTTAATGCAACAGCTCCCAAACTGGGGACCAGGCCCTACTGGGAAAGTGTAACCGGGAATATTTTCCCTAAAAATGTTCAGTCTTCTCCTACAGCCATAAAGCTTAGCGTGAGCGTCAGGATTAGCACGAGCCACCGGAGCGCTCAGCAGCGTGTCGCTAGATGTCCCCATCGGGCCAGGGTACGGTCGGTGGGAGCCTGGCAGGGCTGGATGGGCACCGAGCCTTCCGCAAGTAGCCCGTGGACCAGCGCAAAACAGGGGACTGATCCCATTGGTAAGGAGAGAGGTGATGTCCAGGAGCTGTCACCCCGAGCAGGCACCCAAGAGAAGGCAAGAAGCGCTGGTGGGAAGGCACGGGGGACAGAGGTGGAGGACCGACCCAGCACGCCGGCCACGCGTGACGATCCCACACCCTTCCGTACGTGCTCCACAGCCGGTTTTTATATAAATTTGATCTGGCATAATCAACTCACAGCAGGAATTTGCATCGAAGTGGCACATCAGAAATGCCGTGGCTACAGATTCAATAAAACCAGTTTGGCTGTCCTGGCTGACCACAGCCTTGGAGGGATTCCTACGAGCCACTTTGCCTCGTAGAAACTAGGGAAAATCTTTCACTTTATTTTAATGATTTTAACCTTTACACAGCTAAGGAAAACAACACAGGCTTAAAATGTTAGCAGCCAGTCAACATGAGATCATCCCTGCCTGCACTGGTTTTGGTCAGGCTCCTTCTTAATGATTCCTGCATCATTTAGGGTCTTCCTTCCCTCTGATCCCCCTCCTTGTTAACCCCAAAGCTTGTCCCTGCTCTGCACCCTGTCTGAGTCCAGCCTAGCCTGCTTTTGAATGATTGCAGTTATGAACCTGCCAGCATTAATGTCTCATCTGTAGGCTGTATATTCACCCAGCCCATTGCGCTGGCCCGTCTCCATAATACTTGGGTTCCTCTCTGTAGGGAAGGCATTTGGTTCATTCCTTAATCTACTGGCGTCTTACGAAACGTGAGTGCTCAGAGCAATTTAAATCTGGGAGGCAACGGCCTCTGGGCAAATCCCTTTCAAAAGCAGGCTCTCTCATTTGGAGAAGCAAAAGGGAAAACGCTAAACCTAACTATTTTTATGGGGTGCACAATGCCGGCAGTGCCTCCTCCTCACCTCCTCATAGCTGACAGCAAATCAGCATAGCGATAGGAGGAATTTTCAAGTCTGGAGCAGAAAAAAAAGTCTAGTTTTGGAAAGGCTGGGGGTACAGAAAAAGAAGACAGAAAAAAGGAAACAAAAATCCTTCCTCACCCTCTCGCACAGAGCAATACTGGTTACAAGGACCCTTTCTGTGCTGCTTACCAGGCTTTCTGCAGTGAGCTCGGGCAGATCATAGACTGTACAATGCGGATAATCCAGGACGGAGATGCTATGGAAGACAGGAAAGAAGGGGCTCGTTAAGAACCAGGTAAATATGAAAGCAACTTTTTAAGATGATCTACGTGATTATGCTCAGCAATCTCTAACGTCTTCCTTCCCTATGCTGGGGATTGAATTGCAATGGCAGCGCTGCCTTACGCAGCAAGTAGTTTGGATGGGTAGCAATCCCATCTCCAGCGAGCCGTGTTGGGCACTTGAACCAGCCCACAGCCGGTGCTGCACGGACGTGCCTCCCTCCTGCATTTCCGACTGCACGGACGGCGTCCAAATGGGCTCCCAGCCTCACCGCTGCCTTGCGTCTCAGCTTAATGGAGCATGTCGATTCCTCTTGGCTCCGAAGCACATCCTGAGTGCATTAATAAGGACTCGAAGGATTTGGGTCCATTAAGACATGACAGATTAGTTATTCATATGCATAATTTAAAAAAAGGAAAAAACCAAACCAAAACAGATCTTAGGTTAAAATGGAGACATCTGATTACCAGCAAGAAAATTCACACCGAGGGCATTAGGTCTTTCAAAGGCCTCCAGGCCTATTGCCTTTGTAAAGTAGCAAAAAAAAAGAAAAGTATATATACATATAATGTATGTGTAGATGCGCACACACACACACGGATGTTCTCCGTGCCCTGAGACGTGCACCAGCCTAAAACGAAGCGTGCACTATCACACAGCATCAGTTCTTGAGTTCCCTCTTGGTTGCTATTTTTTGTTTTTAAATTCAGCAGCTGAGCAAAAAACTGACTTGTGACGACCAATGAGTCAGAGGCAATCCAGGATGAGACCCAAGGTCAGGAGATCCCCTAAAACAGGCTTCATTTAAAGCGTTTGGCCCAGGAAGGACTTGTCTGACCACAAGGACAGATGCTTCTCACTGGGTCCTACCCATCATAACCCTAAAACTGGAAGTGCCGTGCAGATAAGAGCAAGAGCACTCAGAGGGAGATGGCTCAGGACCAGGAGCCCCACAGCTCATTTGCCACAGGTTGTCATTGTACTGGCATCGCTTCTGATATTTCCTGTTGCAGCATCACTGCACTCGGGTCTATACATCCGAATGTGACAAAATCCCGTGATCCTTTTTGCAGGACAGTGCCTGATGTTGTTTGCTCGGGTGCTCTGGGCTGGGCAGAACAGCTAAACCTCCCTGGATCAGAGCGTCCAGCTGCAAACCCCACCTCATTTCACAGGAGCGTATCCTGCCTGTGAAACCTCCATCAGAAAGCAGGGGAGGGAGCTAAGTGCTCCCGGGCTACATTTTCTCCTCACTTATGGGCCTTTAAAGCACAGGACCAAAAGTGGAAATGTTTATCAGCATGAGAATTAATATATTACTTTCTATTTTTCCATGCGTGCCTTCTCACACACACACAACCATACCATGCAGGAGACAGGCCAGCTTAGACATGTGGCTCAAGAGCAACAAAAAGAGCATCAAAAAGCAACAAAAAGGGTCTTCTCGTCATTCCAACAGCAACATCGCCTGCAGCACTCCCCTCCAAGTGGGGAAATCCTACCCAGTCCTACTGAGTTGTGGAAGAGTTGTGCTCTTTCTGTTCTTACGCTGACTTGCGGTAGTCCAGCCAGTCCCTGTACAAACTCAAAATGGGGCTAGTGTCTTTTTCAAATCAGAAGTAAAAGGCAGTGACACCCATGCAAAACCTGAAGAAGTCAGGAAAGCTGAATTATAGCTATAAAAAGTGGAAAAGACCTAGAAGACTCTACCCCATCTAGCTTTTTTGAAGCTGTGGCCCAGAGATGCCTGGTGCCACTGGCCTGCTTTCCAAGAATCCACGTAAAGATGAAAACAAGCCTACTGCCAGCAAGGGAAACAGGTCTACGCGTATTTTAGTAGTCCAGTGAGAGAATGGAACCCCCCCCATCCAGTCCTCCTCATTAAGCAGAAGGGATTTGCTCCCCTCCAGCGTATTCCTGTGGTGGAGAGCATACTGCCCCAAAGCTGTGATAGGGACCACAGGTCACTTGGTCCCACCACATATTCATGTGTCAGGGTTCCTCATGCACAAAGCCTCCCTGCTCCATCATCTCTCTCTTCCCCAGAAGTGGCTGTACCTGTTTTTGGCAGTGATATAAGACATGATGTTTTGGTTGAAGAACTTCAGGATCAGCGGGATGCAGTTGGCAAACACCAAATGTTGGGACACGTACTCAAACTGAGGAAGAGAAGTGAAATGGGTCAACGTTAGCTGGAACAACTGGGAGCATCACCTGAGAATGGAAACCCATTTCCAGCCAAAAGCAAAGCAATCCTGATGGTTTGCTCAAGACACCTTGCAGACCATCTTCTCCTTGCAGAAGTCTGCTGTATAGGTCTTGCATCATATACAGCAACTCCCACCAGCTGGAAAACTCTTATTTGCCATAGAGTGGACCCACAAACTTTACGGCAGTAGTTTGGGAAGAGCTGCACCTAACAACTTCAGCGTAGCTTTTCAAGATGAAAATCTGTGGCAAAACAGTATATGGGGAAGAGGGAAGGAGGAGATGTAGCTATTACATGAGAAAATACCAGAATTCCTATTGCTGTCACACGCTAACCCCAGTCCCCTTATCTTCATACATGCTTTTAATTTCTCTCTCCTCTAAACATTAAATGGTCTGGGTACGTACAGCTGCATAATACAACAAATCTCTACTGTCCTCTAAAGAGACAGACACAAATAGCAGCACTATCCTGTCCTGTCCTATCCCATCCATGCCTCTCATGAACCTGCAATCAACATCCCAAAATTGAGAGCGAAGAAACAGTTTGTTCCTGCACGCCTTGTCTCAGCCTGGTACAAGCTGTCGACGCTTGGTATGCCACTGATGACACACTGCCACCGTTATTTGCGAGTGAGTAATTGGCAGTCCCTGCGAGCCGGGATCCGAGATGCTCTCACTGCTTTGAAATCCCGCTGCCAGTGACTAGTATGTTATATAGGATCTGACCGAAGATAATGCTGAATGGCAATAATTTGATGGCATTTCTCTGTTGGCATAAGAAATGCCAAATCTCAGCAGAACCGAGACAAAAAAACCCCACGATCTGTGTTGGTGTGCAGGTCCATGCGGTTGCTGCCACACCGATGTTGCGGGTGGCGAGCACAGGGTGACCCCCAGCAGAGCCTGGACCAGCCACGCTCTCCGTTACCCTCCGTGGCTTTCTGGTAGCATTGTCTCAGCCCCTGCGGTGGTTTTTGGGGTGCTCCCTGAGACCAGCTTTGGCACCTAGAGAAATTACGATGGCTTACCCAAAATCAGACACAAAAGCAGAATCGGGGGGGAAACCCCACAGCTTTCTCCAGACTTAGTGCCAGACTGCAAGTGTCCTCCTGCCATGGAGGAAGAAAGGAGAGGAGCTGTTTTGGGGGTGAAGTGAGAAAAGTTAGCGAAGGGACGTGGGGGGAACTCGGAACAAATGTAGGATTGTAAAAATGTGGGGGTTTGCTTATCCAATCGAATATATGGATTTATATTTATCCGCAGGTAAATATCAGTGGGCTTCATAACACAGATGGACTTGCACTGTGCTGAAACGTTTAAAAGAAAAAAAATTATAAAACACTAATTGTTTGACTTGCAGAATGAGTGGAGAACTGGGCCCAGGCCACAGCTCTAATCAATCCCTGGTCTTTTTTAAATCAAGGAAAGCCCTCATGCAGGTGCAGTTCCATTGGTGCCATGCAGATGAAACAAAAATCAGATTGCATCTAGGACCCAGACCTCCAGGCTCTGCTGAAACTGGAGCCCCAAGAATTTGATCCTGCCGAGGGAGAGAGGACCAGATTAGTTGACCTCATGAGGTCCTATCCAGCACTATTTCTGGCCACTGGAGATGAGACAGAGCAAAAGAGGGTCTTGTCTAACCCCCATCCCCTTCCCCCTTCTGCCGGGGAGGCTTGTGCTCGTGATGTCTCCTAAATTTTAACCTGATCACCACAGCACGAGTTTTTTCCAGAAGTCTGAAAACTCCTTCCACATGAGTGGAAACAATCCTGTCAAAACGCAGTCAGAGATATATTGCAGGCAGGTTATCCCTGCCTGAGTAATCCTATACAAATTCTGGCCCGGGGCTAGGGTTCCCCGCTACGGAAAAGCGATCTGCAGCTCCTCGTGGAAACCTTTCCTGGAGAGGTCTTTTAGGAGAGGGTCTATCAGGACATACCGGCTTGGCGACCCTTCTCTACGCTCACCTGGTAGATGTGGTTCAGCTTGAAGTGCTTGAGGAGCAGCAACAGCAAAGCCGAGATGCTCTTTACGATGATCTCTTTGTGTCTGTTCACATCAATCCCCAGTTTCATGCTCTGAAGAACGGTGATGCTGGGTTGGAGTGAAAGAAGGCAACAGCACAGTGGGTATGGGAGCAAGGAGGACTAAGGACTGCTGAGTTCATATTCATCTGGACAGGCTCTACAGAAACAGGGTCCTTCGCTTCCCCCTGGGACTCCCATTTCCATCCTCTCCTGCCTGGTGACACCAAAGCACGTTAAAAAAAAAGGAAAAAAAAAAAAGCTGATTATCCTCCGCCAGCAATCCTGGGGAAGCGGTATGAAGGACACCTGCCATATGCTCATGTATCCTTATGATTTGTGTCAATTAGCATGATTTTATGATGCGTGTTACTCAGCTAGCAGAGCACAGCAGCTGCCGACTGCTCTTGAATTGTTACACTCCTAAAAAAACTGCATCAATTCCTTGGCTTTCACCCCTCTGCCCCAGTAGCAGCAGTAGCTTGCACCTATCCAAAGAGACGTCCCCAAATCGGGAGCCCCCTGAACCTATCGGCAAACCTCAGATCTCCTGCTCAGTCCAAGACTTTGTGGCAAAAGTGGGATGGCTGGTGGCCACATCCTCAAGGACTTACGGCATCTCTTCAGGCAACACATCTGCCAGGATGTTGATGGAGTCGGTCTTGGCTTTAGAGGTGGGTGCTGCAGCAAGGAGGATCTTCAGCAAAGCTATCTGCAGAAGAGGACAGGCGTGGAGGGATGATCCCAGGAAGGGGTGTTCCTTCCTTCTCCTTCACCTGCTGAAACTGGACAACTTCAGGCCAACTCTGTAGGGTTTCACCAGCCCAAGCTCCGCTCACCGTGATGGACTGACTATGCCAAGGCTTGACCTTTCCTTTTACACCCTGGACAGACAGGCCAAGTGTGGGGAGCACAGCAGCTCTGTTTTAGCGTTAAGGCATCATGAGCACCTGATCTCAAGCAGTATGGATAAAATAATGCAAGGGACACCTGGAGCTTAATACATTTAAATCTGCGTTTGTCTCTCCCTACAGACAGAGTGTGCGTGACCCAATTATTATCTTAGAATCACAGAATGGTTTGGGTTGGACGGGACCTTAAAGATCATCTAGTTCTACCCACCCCTGCCCTGGGCAGGGACTCCTTCCACTAGACCAGGTTGCTCAAAGTCCTGTCCAACCTGGCAGCGTGGCTGGATTTCAGGACACACATCGTATTCCTCTGGGAATCCCTTGGGGCCATGGGAAGGCTGCAAAGGATGTCCCTGTAAGGAAAGTCATAACCTACAGACTCTCCAGTGTGAAAAGCTGTTGAGAGCACAGCCAGGTTGGCAGAGACCTGAAGGCGTTACCACCTTGTTTGCTGAGCCACGTAAAGCATGATGATGGTTTAGTTTGGTTCCTGGCCCAGCAAGCCATCACACTTGGAGATCAGCACGACATTGTAACGGAAAGTTAATCTCAGCAAGAAGGACAAAAGCTCGAGGGACAGTGAAATCCGTAGGTTGCTTCTTGAGGTCAGAAGTGAAGATGCCCATATCAGTGTGCAACGACTTGCTGGTAAATACTACGGACCAAGCAGCTGAAGAGATGACACGGGGCCATCCCTGTCTGGTTCCCCTCAGTGTCTGGAGGGCAGGTGCCAGTTTTTTGCTCCCACTAATGTGGAGGACTTTGTTCCTTGTTTCAAATCCTCCACACATCCTATTTTTCAACCACTGACCTGTCCCCAACCATTTGACTGTGTCCTTGGGCATCTATACCCCTTGATCCTCTGAATCTCTCCTCTTGAACTGTACTTCCCACCCAACTCTGCTCTGGATTCCCACCAAAATCGTACCATTCAAGCCCTGAACACACCCCAGCAGCCCCGTGCTGAGCTCTGCAGCTCACAGATTGGCACCCCTCCCCACTCAAAAGCTCTTCTTTACTTTTAAAAAACACGGGCTTACCATATACTGGGGGAGATTGTACAACATTGCTCGATACAAGATCTCACAAGGGGTTTCTTGGACTTCCTCTTCTCCCTAGCCCAGAGAAACATTAGAAACAAAGGAAAACTAAGTATTTCCAATCCACACACTTGAGATATGTCAGTCACCTCCATAAAAGCCAGCTGGAAGATTTACTGACGGACATAGCTGCATGCTGACTGCAGGAAGCTCCAGGCCTTTCTCCACTGCTACACTGATCAAGATAAGGACCTCTAGAAAACAGAGTATCCCAGGTGTGTCCTAAGGATCATGGAGAACCTATCGATTTCTATGATACCTTGGAAATCTTCCCCACATCTATCTAGTGATGAGGTACAGCAACTTCTTACCAGAGACATGGGGCACTTCTCCAGCTCCTCCTCGTTCTTGATCTGGATGTCTGAAATGGACACGTACTTGTGCTGGCAAAATACACAGACAGAGGCAGAGCAGTATCACAACTGAAGGATGAAAAACAGTCAGTGATGACAACAGTTGCTCATTTCAGTAATATCCAAGTTAGGTCACAGCAGATACATGGAGAACTCATCTTTGTGCGGGACATCCTTCTGTCCCTGAAGTCCCTCACACATCATGCCTTTGATTATTTCCACCTACTCTGTCTAGGATCTCTCTGTAAATAAATGGAGAGGGACAATCTCCTCCAAAAGGCAATCCAGACCTTAGATAGGGTCAATTGGCCTCTGGAGGTGTCTCACTCCATGTGGAGCACTGCAGGAGCCAAGGCTGGCCATGTTTCCCCCTGGGAACAGCACAGGTTTGGGCATGTATGTCCAAACCTAACTCTGAAAGTCTGTCACCTTCAAAGCAAACAGCAAATGCTCACCAGGATGCACGAATGCTATACCTCGGATAAAGGGAAAGCCCAAGTGCTGGACAATCTAGTTGAAATTGCAATGAGGACTCCATTTTCCATTTTTTTGCCCCGATTCCTGCAAGAAGCTCCAGAAACTTTTCCTGTGACAACTAACAAGAAGGGATCTTCCTACTCCCTCCTGTAACTGTGTTTCAGCCAGAGGTTAGACGTGAGGATCCCACACCGCATGTGGAGCATATCCAGCCCCTCTCAAGCTGTTCAGACTTTGACTGGATTTATCAGATTGACTTCCCAAGGCAGAGAGATCAAGAGCTCAGACCGAAGGCATTGCTGTACATCAGCTGAAGAGGAGCAGAAGACTAAATTCACGTGAAACATTTACTGTGGGCTGAGAGCATACACCTGAGGAACTTGAAACTCATTGTAAGTTCTGTATCACAAAGTTTATGTGTGTGAGACTTGATGCCCTGCAATCCCCCTATGGCCCTGGTGATCTTGGCCAAAGATTTCCCCACTTCCATGAAATCCCCATGGGTCCGATCCCACCTCAGAGCATCAGCTGGGTGCCAGGGAGCAAAGATAGCAAGGGATGAGGTTAGAGAAGCTGACTGTCGCTTGGCAAGGCTTTCTGGGCCGCTTCATCCAAGTGCCGTGCATGGAGCCACCATCTTACCTGCTTCAGTGTCTTCACGCTTTCATGGATGGGCCGTGGTAGCCCTATCAGGGTTTCGGTGTCTCTGTGGGGGATGAAAGAAGGTAAGTACGAGGCTGGGAAGAAGATCTGAGTTTAACACTTCCATGTCATAGAAGGTAAAAGAGGGAGCCTGTAGCTCAGTGAATCTACGGAATGCATCCCAGATGGGTCAGGAATTAGGAGCAGCGTTGGCGTGGGCTTCCCACCCTCCCACCTCCTTCCCAGCAAAGCCTGCACAAGAGAGGGGCGACATCAGGGTGAAGAACTGGGGTGAAATCAGGTCTCTGCATGGAGCCAGCTTGAGCCCAGCACTGCACCTAAAAATGACTATACCCTGCTGGACCCATGCCAGGATGACTCTGCACCTGCAACTTGATTTATTCACAAACTGGGTAATTTGCTGCGGATACCAGATTGTCCCAACTCCCTCCCGCATCAAACCAGTCTCTGGCTTGGGCCAGGGGTCACTTGTTCTGGGCTATGTCTGATTTTTAATAGAAAGAGGTCCTTGGAGACCAGCAACTCCAAGAACATGATTTTATAATGCCAAGTGCACTGCTGCAGCTCCAGCGAAATCCAGCACTGCGCCGCATGGTCCTGAGCATGCCTTAGGCTGGTTGAGTTGAAAAAACCTAAGCTCTGTGGATACCTCCCACCAGCTGAACTGTACCGATGGGAGCTAGGAGACACACTCACTGTCCCAGCGTGAACCCGATGAATTTGTTCCTGCTTGCTTCCAGGAAATGCTCGATGTCTTTCTGTCTGATGGAGCAGCAGAGAAATAAAAACAAGGAGAAGGTTGGAAAATAGACATATACCAGATCACAGCCTACATTGCTCAGAAAGGCCAGCAGTGTGGGACCAGCAAGAACCTTTGAGCTTTCTAGGATTGATTTCCAGAGGTCTTAATAGCAGCGGGCTAGAGCCGCTATTGCTCTCATTGGTTGGGATCAACATGAACCAAAACCATTTGTATTTGCTGTGCAACTCCATGGGAGCGTGCAAATAAATGGAGAGGAGATCTCTGCGACCAGCACTTTTTTATCCACCTTCTGTGCTCCTAGCACATGCATCTTCAAGTAGCATCTGCTCGCTTTGAGCGAACAAATGTTGTCTCCGCAGTCTGGCAGAGCACGTGCTGCTCCAAGAGAGCAAGCTGACATCTTGTCCACCTTGGGCATCTTTCATGAGAACAGCGCAGGGTCTCAGCACTACAAGTAGGACATGAACCGTGAGCCAAGGCCCTCACAGGCAGAAAGAAACCCAGCTGGATTTCCAGGCACCAGCCAAGAAAAACAACGGTCATTGATTTTGAAGCTGAGAGCATTAAGTTACGTGGAGTACGACGGGGCTGCGTGTGTGGAGACCCATGTGGGAAACCGACTCTTGCCATGTCCCTGCAAGGAGTGCTCTGCATAGACACACTTAGACCTGTCACTGCTCCCACATCAAAAAGATGTATTTGCTCCTGTGATTTAAAGATACTGAATTAAATCCAGGCTTCAGATCAACAGCAAAAAAACTTGCACAGATTAGAGGGAAGGGGGCAGAAGATTTCACCCTCTTTTCCTAAACCTTCCCTTGTATCACATGTAGCAGAACTGGTCTTAGGAAGGGAAGGCACCAACTTCTTTATCCTCCGATGTTTTTCTCCAATTTCTTACCTTAGAACAAGGCCATTCAAGAAGGCTTCACCTGGCGACACAGGACTCCCACACAACAAGCAAGAGGCAATGTCATTAACCAGTTCCCAAGACAATTAGTCTAGGACCTTGCCCTACCAAGATCCATTGGTGCTGGTTTGGAAAGCTGACCCTGTTCCCACAGCACTCCAGCCCAAGCCTCCTTCCCAGTACAGCCTGGGATGTCCAGAATGGGAACACCACTTATTGGCCAAGCGTGGCCATGCTTGGTTTGTAAAGCCTGGGGAAGAGCTCAGCTAAACCCAGTCCAGAAAGGACCAACTGAGATAAAAAAAGAAGGGGAGCCACTTCAGTTCAACTTGCCAGAGGCCAACAAACTTGCCACAGACTGACGTTCACCCTGCAATGAGCTCCAGGACAGGTAGGACTGGAGAGGACGGCAACAAAACCAGATGGATTTACCTGACTTTGGGGGCCCAGGGGAGCCCTTTGGGGAATGACACCCTTTCGATAGGCGGGCGCTGAGCAGGCATCGTGGAGATAATTGCGTCCCGCTCCATCAGGTCCAGTTCCCCCTCAATCCCGCTGTCCACATCATCGGTCTCCTCTTCGTCGACTCCTGCTTCATCATTCTTGAAGGGGTCTCTCTCATTGTAGATATCCAGACTGTCTTGCTTCATCAGGGGCTGCAGCAGAAGGGGAAGGAGAAATTCAAGTCACTCCATGGACTTCATTTCCCTCCCAGCTGCTGGCACCAGGCCTCTCCATCCTGGAAGGATCAATCTCCCAGATGTTCTTCAGGTGAGGATTTGCTTCCTAGGTGTTGCCACCAGAGCCTGGACAAGGAACAGTCCCCTCTGTACCTCTAACCTCACTGCTATAGGATGTATGAACCCGCTTTTCCATCGTAACTTTTGGAGCTACCATTCGACATCTCTGCCGTTGCAAAAGAGGCATTTTCATCCTTGGACCATAACACAGCAACTCTAAGAGTGGAGCTAAAAAAAGACGAGCTTGCTGTGAGCAGTTCGCTCCTCAGTGCTTATCAGCCCTTTGTCATAGGGTCAGGATGTCCTCTCGCTTCCTCCAGATCAAGTGCATCACAGGGCTGATCTGCCGCAACTGAAATCAGTGGATGGAAAACTGGACATGACCCAGCAACGTGCGCTCGCAGCCCAGAAAGCCAACCGCATCCTGGGCCGCATCACAAGCAGCGTGGCCAGCAGGTCGAGGGAGGGGATTCTGCCCCTCTGCTCCGCTCTGGTGAGACCCCACCCGCAGTGCTGCGTCCAGTTCTGGGGTCCCCAGTACAAGAAAGACATGGACCTGTTAGAGTGGGACTAGAGGAGGGCCACAAAAATGACCAAAGGGATGGAACACTTCTTTTATGAAGAAAGGCTGAGAGAGTTGGGGTTGTTCAGCCTGGACAAGAGGAGGCTCCGGGGAGACCTTATTGTGGCCTTCCAGTACTTAAAGGGGGCCTCCAAGAAAGCTGGGGAGACACTGTAGTATGGCCTGTAGCGACAGGACAAGGGGTAATGGTTTCAAACTAAAAGAGAGTAGATTCAGACTAGATATAAGGAAGACATTTTTACAATGAGGGCGGTGAGACACTGGCCCAGGTTGCCCAGAGAGGTGGTAGAAGCCCCATCCCTGGGAACATTCCAGGCCAGGCTGGACGGGGCTCTGAGCCACCTGATCGCGTTGAAGATGTCCCTGCCCACGGCAGGGGAAAGGACTAGATGACCTTTAAAGGTCCCGTCCAACCCAAACAATTCCGTGACTCTATGAAACTGGAAAACACAGGAGCACTTGCGGGGAAAGGGAAACACGCTCCCGAACACAGGCTGGCTCCTTGAATGGATGATGGTCCCCACTGGAAAAGCATCCCGGGCCGTGCGCTAGGAGGATGAGCCCGGTCTTACCCTCCGGCTGCGGTGACCACGCTTCTGCTGCTGCTGGTCCATGAACTCGATGGAGTAGGTGGGAGGCGAAGCGGCGCGCATGCTGCGCATCACCTGGATGCTGTCCTCCGGCAAGGGCGGCAGCCCCAGCTCCTCCCGCTTCCTCACCTTCATCGCCTGCAGGGCTTCAAATCCACCCAGCGTGAACTAGGGACCAACAAGAGAGGTGAGAGAGTGGGGAGCAGACATCCCACCTGGACTACATGGCTCTTCTGGGCTTCCAGAGGAGCAGAAGTTAGAGGCCACCAAACTGTAGAGTTGAGGAAGAAGAAACCATGTCACTGGTTCGTTCTCCAGAATTCTCCCCCACCCCATGTCCTCTGCATGGCTCAGCCCACCCTTGTCCCAGAAGACACTGTTTGCCTTGTGTCAGCCTCTTGTGCCATCCTAAATAACCTCGTTACGGTTGGGTTGAGTAGTGGGGAACATCCAGGCTGCATCAGCACTATTCCCAAAATGACCAGTTTCCAGAAAAAGGAAGGGTTTGCACCCACCAGAAGCACCTTCCAGAGCAGGAGCAGGACCTTCTTCATCGGGAAGTGCGGAGCGTGGCCACTGCAGAACTTGGTCACCATCGTGAAGAGCAGAAGAGCAAACGGCTCTTCCGTGTGCACAGGGAAACCTGGTGGAGAGAGGGACCGGGAACAGGTTCAGAGCAGATCCCCTGTCCCCGAGGTCTCCCTGCCAGTCCAGCATGATGAAGGGAACTCATTAGGGCACAGTGAACTTTGTGGCTCACTCAGCTCCATCCTGAAGGTCTCCCGGCAGGTTTTCCACTCGGGGGGATCCGTCTCCTGCTCCACACGTATGTTCTCCACCATCAGGTACATGACACTGAGCAGCACCCTGCAGGGACAGCACGCCAGGCAGGTGACGCTGCCAGTGAGAGGCCACTTTGTCCCCAGAGGCTGTCCCACGGCCTCCACCCAACATGCTAGTGGGGGGCAGAGAGGAGGTACCTGAGCTCCGTGCTGTCGGCCAGCGAGATGGCCGGCTTCCTCAGGGCGCTGCTGCAGGCCTGGCTGTTGCTGCGGGGAAGGGGACGAGCTCAGCGTCAGCCACCGGGCACGGGCTGCTCCTCACCCCGAGCCCCAGCCTACGTCTGCAGCGGTGGAAACACCGCGCTGGGGGACGTGCCGTGGCTGCGGCACCTCCCTGGTCCTCAGTGAGAAGGAGGAGGAAGGAGAAAGAAGAGGGCGAGAAGGATGGGGAGAAAGAAGAAGAAGAAGAGGAGGGTGAAAATGGAGGAAGAGGGTGAGGGCGAGGAGAAAGAATAAGATGAAGAGGACAAGGAGGGTGAGGAGGGTGAGGGCAGTGTGTGTCCTCTCACTCAATCTCCATGTTGAGGAGCTCCAGGAAGGCAGTGAAGGTTCCCAGCCGGTACAGGAGGAAGCTGTTGTGCCGAGACCAGTGCAGGACATCACCTTCGTTATCGCAGTCTCCGAAGACACCTGGAGAGGCCCAAAGGGAGGCACTGGTTAGGGGGGAGCTGCCTTTGAACCCCTGGCACACACGGGACCATCCTGGGAAGGAGCTTCACTGCACCAACCTGGCACAACCCCAAGAGAAGGCTTCTCCCAAGCCCCCATGCCGAAGCCAGGCAGCGGATACACGGCCGGATCCAGACACGGGGGATGTGGTCCTTACCCTGCGCCAGGTAGAGGATGGCCCGTGCTACTTTGAGTCGCTTGTCCCTGTTGACCACCTCCAGCCCATCCAGCAGGCGCATGACGTAGGCCTTCTGCTGAGCCCCGTCCAGCTCCAGCCACCTCCTGCCCTGCACTGGAGAGGGGACACGACAACCAGCCGGGTGCCTCCCTGGGGGTCCCGCTCTCACCCAGGGGGGCTGCCCCGAGCCCCAGGGTGCTGAGCCCAGAGCTGGTACCTTGAGCATGAAAATCCTCCTCGAAGCATCTCCTGTTGGTGCTGAGCTCGGGCTCCTCGGTGTAGCTGTACAGCTCTGATGGAGAAAGGGGTCAGCAGGGACCCGGAGGGGTTTCACCCTCCTCATCATCGCCAAATTCCTCATGAGGCTCTGAAACATCCCTACGCACCCGAGGAGACGTGGGGCAGAGACCTACACTTATCCCTGAGCTCTTCTGCAGCTCCGAAGGGCGTCTTGGAGCCACCCAATGCTACCAAACTCATCATTTTCATCCTCGTGTCCAGGCTGGGCTGTTCCCACACGCCTGCCCACAGCGACTGGTGCTCGAGCTGCATTTGTAATTTCATAGGGGTTTTTTTGGCGGGGGGGTAATTTTCTGTCCCAGTTAAGGCAGTTTGCAAAGGGAGGGACCGCAGGAGCACCCTGCACTGATTTCACATGCGGCGGCTTCGATATTTTGGGACCTGCAAATAGGGGCTGGACTTGGAGGGACACGATGTTGTGCCTGTTCCTATATAATTCCTACCTGTTCCTATGTAATTCCTATAGGTCCTACGGTGCTGAGCAGCACCATGGAGGACTGAAACGGTCCTGCGAGGGAAGAGGGAGGATCCCTCGAAGAAAAAATGCGCTTTAGCCAGGCCAGCTCGTGCAGCTGAGACACACACAGCTAAAAATAGACCCTTAGCTGGTCGAGATACGCTTGGGACCCCGAGGGTTATGGGGCAGAAGCAGCCGCAGTCGCTGCACAGCAGGAAGATAGGGGACGAGGACTTGACCCATCGTGACACCCACGATAAAGGGTGACAATACCCAGCCTGGCCTGTGCCACCAGGCACGCCACCTGTCCTCCCACCCCCTGCACGCCCGTCATCGTGTCCCGGGTAATTCGGGGCACGGGGTAATCCCCATGCCCCCACGCGTCCCTTTTGCTCATCCCCGGGGAGCGAGTGGCTCTCTATTAATAAATCCCTCTTGCTCTATTACCGCAAGGATGATACCACTCGATATCCATCCCCCATCCCGCTCGTCCGATTCCCCGAGGGATTTGATTTTATTTTTTTTTTCCCTCCCCGGCAGGCACCTATTAATAGCAATGCAGCACCCAAATGCCATTTCACCTGCTAACTCGGCACCGTGGCCGTCGGCATCCCCGTATTCGAACTCCAGGTTGGGGCAATCCACCGAGCCCTGCGGAGAGCGGGTTGGGATTAGTGGGGGGGGGCTGGCGCATCCCCACGGATATTCCAGGAGGCAGGACGGCTGCCAGCGCTCTCAGCCTTTGCATTAAAGCTCCTCCAGCCGCCGAAGCAGCGACTCGTGCACAGATGATCTCGACACAGGTCTCCAGGGCTCGAGTGGGATATCCGCACGGGGCTGCTTAAAATACGGTGCAAATTTGGAAGGCGAACGTAAAAACAGCATTTCTCAAGTCCCAGGGAAAGCAGAGGCAGGACCCAACGTGCCAGTGAATATCTGGTGCATTTCAGAGCCCCAAATATGCTTAAAAACAAAGTCTGGGGCGCTGGTTTGAAGCAAAGGTGCCCGGGAGGATGCAGCCCCCTCCCCGTGCTCTGTCCTTAGCATCCCAGATCCGACGGCTTTCGGGGCCGGGCTTTGCCCTTTCGAAGCCCGTAGGGTTGTGGATCTCCCCCTTCCTCCCCTGCGGATGAGGAACTGGAGCATGAAACTTTGCCGGAGGATTACGGCAGGGCAGGGAACAGGCGGCCGCAGCCAGACGACCCAACGCTGGCATCGTGCCGCCGTGCCCCGGGGAAGGGAACACATGAATGGCTAATCAACTAAATTAACATAATTTCTCATTCTGAGTCCCAGCATCCCTTCTCGGCAGCCAGGCTGGAACCGATGCGCATCGTCACAATTAATATTGATGACCCTGGAGGATGCGTGGCTCTGGGCTGAGCCTGACTTGCTCAGAAACGCTGGTTTCTCACCCAGTTTTTGCAGCCAAGCCGGCGGGGTGGTTCGGGGAGTTAAAGCCGAGGAGGAATTTGGCGAAGCGCGTGCAGCGCTAATCCGCCTGGCGAGGCCGAGCCAGAGGAGAAAAGCAAACCCCAAATTCACGGGCAGGTCTCAGGGCCCATGACTTGGGCACCGTCCCCCCCGGGAAAAGGGACCCTTTTTGGGTCAGCCGTCACCAGGGAGCCCCTCGACCCCGCAGCTCCTTGGTGGGGAAGCGAGGTCTTCCCGTCCTCTGCTCATGGGGGGGTCCCGCGGTGGCCGAGGACGTCAGTCCTGGGCCAGATCCTGGCGACCTGAGCCCCATCCTGCTTCCCCCGCCTGGCACCCATGAAGCCCGGGCAGAGCAGCGGCGGTGACGCCTCAGCCCGGGGCGGGGGGGGTCGGTTAGTGGTTAGGTTATTTGGGCAGGAGGGGTGAAGGGTGGTGGAGGGGACTGTGGCCCCCGGACCCTGGTGGGGGGGTGGTGTGTGGGTGAGTGGGTGCCTGGAAGGTGTGGGGGAGCCCAGGGCCCCGCTGGGACCCCAAAACCCTGCTGCCAGCTCTGGGGGTGGGGGTGTCAGTGCCAGGGGCAGCCTCCCTGGGGACCCCCACTCCAGCCTGCGTACCCCCCCCCCCCACCGCCGCAGGACCCCACAAACCCCCGGGGCAGGGTGGGTGGCAAAGAGGAACTCCCCAGGACCGGGACCTCCCCCAACCCTGGATCAGGCTCCTTCCAACCGCGGCCTCGCAGGAACCCCAACCCCCCCGGGGCAGGGACCCCCCACCTCGGGTGTGTGTCCACCCCCCCGAGCAGCGGCCAGAAGGAGCCCTGCAAGGTCGGGGGGGTGACACTACCGCCCCCCGCTTTTACCTCGGACTCCTTCCGCTGGCTCCTGACGAGCTCCCGGCTCTTGGGCTGGGGCTGGGGCTGGGGCTGGGCCGGCCGAGCCCTGCCC
>JAVKLA010000005.1:1418957-1430895 GCA_034782735.1 Sagittarius serpentarius | reverse complement strand
GCTGCAGCTGCCCCACTGCAGGCAGGGGCCAAGGGTCCCCATCCCCGAGGCACCCCCCAGCATCACCCCTTGAGTCGGGTTGTCCAAACCCCCGTTACCATCATTTTTGGTTAAAAGCAGCTCCGGGGGGGGGGCCGGGGGCGGGGGGGCCTGGAAACCAGGGGTGGGAGAGATGGGGACTTACTCCCCCTCCCCGCTCCTCTCCTCCCTCCCTCTCCACCCAATACGGGGCTGCGGGGTGGGGGGGGGACAGTTGCTTTTGGGGGTGACTGTGCAGGCGTGCGGCCAGGGCGGTGCTGGACACCCCGTCTTGGTGCCGCTCACGGCCCCAGCCGCTGGAAAACCGAAGCCTTCAGGTCGGTCTTTCTCTCCGCCGGCCCAGCGGCGTTTGCAGCTCTGCAGCAGGGAGGTGACAGGCCGGGAGCAGAAGCGATAACGGGGTTTTTTCTGGCGCCGCTCAGCCCCCTTTTCCCCAAGGACACAGCGGCAGCAAGAGCCAAACCGGCCGCCCGGAGCCCAAACAGCCCCGGCTGCCCCAAGGACGCGCGGCCGCCGGAGCAGCTTTTCCAGCCGGGCTTTATACGGCAGCGGCGGGAGGTCGGGGCTACGGCACGCCACCAAGTTTGGGGACAACCTCCCCATCCCCACCCCAGGGCACCACCATCCCTCACCCCACCTCATTGTAACCCCCGCCAGGCCCCAAAATTCCCCACCTGCTCCTGCCAGTCCCAAAAGACGCTTCGGGGAAGCTGAGTTTTCCAATGTTTTATTTGTGTTTTGAGATTACAGAGTCTTTATTGCTGATCTAATACAATCACTCAGACATTAATATTTAAAACATCCTTTTGAAAATGTTACGTTTGCAAAGTTTTCGTTTCCTCGCTGCAGGCTGATGACAGGTTTTGTCTTATTATTTCTAAAGTTCAGAACAGAATTAATTTCCTTATACAATTTTGCTGGTGTTACCTAAATCTCCTTTTTCCTAATTCTTTAAAAATGTGTTACATTAAAAAAAAAAAAAAACGAACAACCAACCCATTACACGTTTAATTTAGAGATGATCACAGAATATGATTCCAGATTGATTAGGAAAAAGCCAAGCAAGCAAAAAAGCTTACAGAAGAAGCAGAACGACATGGAGAAGAGCTTTAAAAATCGAGGTGGGAAAAGCCAGTCGGGATTTTATTATTAATTTTTTCTTTTTCTCCTATCTACCTGGGAAGATAAAACAGGCTTAAAAATCGGCACGAAGGAATTCACGGATGAGGACAGCACCACCGTATGCTGCGCAAGCGACGGACACGGGGGAGGTAAGCGACTGCGTGAGCTGTACCGAAGGGTCACGCGGATGGAGAGGGATTTTCCTGGGGCAGAAGTGGCTGCGGTTGGGACACCCATTTTCCAAAAGCTGCTTTGCTCAACGTGACCCTGCAACCACGTTTCACCTTGACCGAGAGCAGGATTTGACACTGCGCCTCTGCAGAGAACAAGAGAAATTCTGGGGTTGGCTGGTTGATGCAGACCAAGGTACTCCAGCGTGGGGAAAGACCCAAACGTGATGTTTCAAATAGCTCAGGGGACTCTTCCCAAAAATCTCAGTTATCTGGATAAAATTCATGAGTGAGTGGAGATTATTCTGAGTTTGTGGTTAGTGATCAGTCTTCTCAAAGCCTTCTCAAAGCCCTAAGGTCTTCTCAAAGCCCTAACGCCTCTTCAAAGCCCTAAGGTCTTCTCAAGGTCTCCTCAAAGACTTCCTCCTCAAAGCCTTCTCAAAGCCTTCTCAAAGCCCTAACGCCTCTTCAAAGTCTCCTCAAAGCCCTAAGGTCTCCTCAAAGGCCTAACATCTCCTCAAGGTCTTCTGAAGGTCTTCCTTCTAGGCTTTGAGAAATTGCAAAGAGAAATTTGGAACATGCAAGCATACGAGAACGTTTGCTCCAAAGACAAGCAGCTTGTGGTCAAGCTGACTTCAGACCTTGGCATCAAGAGCCACAAGAAGAGTTTTCTCACGGTGGCAAAGAAGTCCGCAAGGACAAAACAAGAATCTGTAGCTGATGAGGGACTGATGTACCAAAGCAGCAACCACAGGATAAAGGCTTTGTGCTCACGGGGTCGGGCAATTGTGTTTTTGAAGGACCATGTTCTCCATGTGAACCATAAAAGTGACTCCGATGAGACACGGAGACTTTGAAAGTCACCTTGGTAAGCGTGCCGTGCCGTCCGCAGCGTTCAGTCGGGACATCCTGGTCTAAAAAGAGCAATGGCAGATTTGTTCTCCGTTGGCTCTGATGCATCAAGATTTGAGGCGATTTAAGGGTTTTAGTGATGCTGAACTCTTCCCTGCACACAAAATCGGGGTGGGGATTACTCCGGCGTACGTCTCATACACTCAAAGGGGATTTCCGGATTTTATCATACAAATATTACTAGAAAATAAAAACTCCAAAGATTTCCAAGGAGGACTGAAATTCAGCTGGAGAAAGACCTCGCATGGACACGGATCCTCCCAGCCCGGATGGCCGACGAGCTCTGCTTGGGTTTGGAAGAGCTCCCCAACCCGTGAGCAGCATTTGTCGGTGAGGCTGCAAGGCTCTTCCACCAGCGCGGGCACGCAAGGCTGCCCCGTAGCCCCACCGGGAATATGACTTTGGTTGAACCGTAGGAGATTGGCACTCGTAACGTAAGCAGCAGGAAAATACTGCGGAGCTGTGATGAAGGGAGCGGTGGTGGGTCCTACCCCACCACCACCACGTCTGCCTCCGAGCGGGCACCGCTCTGCCCTCCCGGCTCCTACCGTGCGCTAGGGGCTATCCATGGCTGACCCTAACGACCGGACCCTTCATGACAGCTTTCACAAATGCTAAGGCGAAGTTCACCGACTTGCTGGCAGAACCGTCCCTCGGCCAGTTCGGCAGAATTACGAGAGGTTTCTCCAGCGATCGCTGGCGAGGTTTACTGCTTCGCTGCCAGGGCGGCACCCGGCAGCGCCTGGAGCAAACGAGGTTTTTAGCTGCGTTGTCAAATGGCATGAGAAATGCAAACCCAGCCGCCCTCCGGCCAGCTGTCTCGGCCGCCGGGATCCTGCTCCACTGGAAGAAGCGCTGGGATGCGAAGGAAACCAAAAGCAACGTGCGACCTCGAAGTCAGATCCTGCGGCTCCCGTCGTGCCCGTCAGGTTAACGGTGATAACGGACTACTCCAAGTACATCGCGGCGATTCGATTCCACCAGCTTCCTCCTTGCCTCCCTCATCCTCCCAGTCCCGAAAAAGAACAACCCAAAGAGAAAAATGAAACAAACGGAAAGAAATCCACCGTCTCCCAGTCCCGCGGCAGTACGAACACCAGTGGCAGAGGCCGCATGTACAGTATTCTAATTTAATAAATAAATAACCTAAACACACTGTCTACTATGTGAGCAAGCCCAGCTCTAACTTAGGAAGCTTGCGCTGTTTCATCCTGTACAGTAGTTGAGAAAAGACTCGGGTTCTTGTTCCTCGCAATTCTCTGGGATACAGCGGCAGGAACTTAGTATCTGGGGAAAAGAAGAGAAAATGAGGGTTTGGTGAGCCGCCGGGGAAGAGACGCGAAGCTCCCCCAGCGTCAACACGGTGTATTTTGGGAGGGGTAGACACCAAGAAAAGAAATTGTTTAGAAAGGGACTCGGTCCTCATCGCCTCCCCCACAAATACCACATTATATTTAGCCGCCTGCCCTCGCTGCTTGAACACTGCCTCTCACTTCAAGTACGGGAAGGGGAAAATTCAACGGCGCCCGACTGATTCAGGGACTGAGTCCCACCGGTTTGCGGCAATGTCGGCTCAGAAACTGGGGAGGATGCACTGAAGGTGCAAGAGCAAATGCCTTAAACACGAAAGCCCAGCTCAGGCTGGCTGAATTTATCAGGAAGGCTCCCGTTAGGCTGGGAGCTAAAAGCAGATAATTCATATTGTAATGAAGCTACATGTAGGGAGAGAGAGGTGCTCGCTTTAACGAAGCAAGCTGTTGAGCTGCACAGGGATGAAGTCTAATTGTCTGTTATATCCAGAAAAAGAGGCTACGTGCACCTGGAGATCTCCTCTCACCTCCCGTCCTACGCCCCTACACAACAAAATAGGGAACTTTGGAAAACTTGACTCTTTTGCCTTTTGTATCAAGAGGCTTAAATTCCTGCAGGACACCAAGCCGAAGCTGTCCGAGTACATCTCTGCCCCATGGCACACGGCGGCTGTTTGAGTCGGTGTGGCTCTCCCTCGATGCAAGGAATTTGCCGTGACCCTCTACTTATCCCGACTTCTCTGCGTGTGGGACAAACCACGCTCCCCGCAAGGTCGGGACTACAGCCAGACACTGCAACCAGGCAAAGAAAATCGAACCGGAGGAAATTCCTCCAGGGGAGGGCACAGCCGTGCAGCAGCACCATAATTTTGCACGTAACACAGGGCTGGAAAAAAAAAGCTCAGGATCTGGCAAAACCCGCTAAACCCCAAAACCGGAGTGTGTTGGTGCAGCATTGCTCTCGTGTGAGCGCTGAAGACCTGCACGCCGAGAAAATGCCTTTTCCTGCAAGAAAAGGGTCTGGGCTTCAACCCCCCGGCAAGCTGATCTGTGTTTGTGCAAAGCCATTTCATTTCCACAGCAAAAAAAATGCATTGCAGCGTTGGCTACAAACATAAGCCTGGAAAGGGAAGTCATCCAGGGGCTCATCTTGAAAATTATTATTTTTTGGGGATCAGCCCAGCCGGCGCTGGGGGAGGAGAGCCATCGAGCTGAGCCCATCTGAGCAGCCCCCGGTGCGAGGGGCGAACGCTGCTCTGCGCCATCTCATCCTTCGTCAAACTTTAAAAATAAAGCTGTCATCCGAGTTGGCCGGATGGCATCACTCTGCCATTTGCCACGTCTGGGTGACAGCTGCTGCCAGATACAAAGGGCTCGTGTCCTGCCAAGCGCTCTGCGTCACAGCTCCAACCGCACCGTCCCCTTCCTGGCCAGACCGCTTTCTACGTGGCAATGGGAATTATCAGAAAGCCCATGATATCTTCTCAGGGGACCGGTGGGATTAAACGCCGTCCCCTCTGCTCGCCCCTGACACGCGTACCCCACACTCATGGCAGAAGAAAGAGAGAGGTTGAGGAGCAGCACCTGTAGTAGTTTGGTTTGAAAGGTCCGTTCTTATTCAGTCCCAGGTATTTTGCTTGTTCATCCGTTAGTTCTGTCAGGTGGGCATCGAACGTTGGGAGGTGAAGGCTTGCCACGTACTCGTCTGAAACGATTTCAGGCCTCGTTAGTATGGGAAGGGGAAGGCAACGAGTCCCCTCCTGCTGTGCACCGTGTCCCTAAAGCCCCCGCTGGGAAAGGCATCACTCCTGATGCGTTTCCTGCTAAATCGCAGGACTGCTTTTCACCCTGAATGGGGAAAACCAAGGCTCTCATCTGTTTTGAGTTAGAGGGGAAAAAACATTTCTCTGAAATACCCTTCCGGCAGGACTCCTGGGTCTGCCGCTGGGCTACGCCGTACCCTTGGGCAAGCTTGGGTGCTCTGCTGGTGCAGGAGGCACCGGACATTTCTGGTAGGTGACACCGAACGCCCAAGCTAGGGACAAGCTGCCCCTGGTCTCAAAAAATACAATTAATACAACAAAGTCCAGTTTTGCAGCAAAAGCGTGGTCAGTATAGCTTGTGTCCTCAGGAGGGGGTTCTGCTGGCAGAGCTGTTGGTCAGGGACCATGTGCCTTTGCAGCCAACGGAGGCAGCTCTGCTGGCAGGAGCCCTACATGAAAATCCCCTGCATCAGGGCGGACGGACTCCTGCGGTCGGCCACGTGCGTCAGCCTGTCTTCCCCAGGTGGGACGGAGAAAGAACGCGTCCAATTTAGCGAAGAGCCCAGACCCGTTGGGAAGAACTTGCTGGAAGACCGTGAGCTTGGCGGGGAGGCAAACAAGAGAGCCCAGGAGGCTGTGATGCCCTCCCGTCCTCAGCCCAGCCTAGCAAAACCTCCCATCTGTTCAATCTCAAAACCAAAAAGGAGAAGTCAACGAGTACGTCTTTACCCATTTTCTTAGGCAGCAAGTACACATCTTGCTTGTAGCGGCCTTCAGGAGCGTTGTAGAGCTCTATCAAAGCCAAAGCCTGGATGAAAAAGACACTTAGGTAAGTAGCTGCTGCCCGCTATGCAGCGAGACGCTGCTTTTGGCTCAGCCCAAACCCTACTCGCCTGCGTGGTGGCAGTGATGGACAAGACGAAGGTGGGGACAGTGGAGCAGCTCAGGTTCAGCAGGCGGCCCTGGGAAGCAAAAACTGGTTGTTATCTCAAGACGGCACCAAAACCAGTTTACAGCCCTACAGAAGGTACAAGAATCGCTGGTGAAAAGCGTCCTTTCTGGGATGAAACGATATTTATCACATGCACTTGAATCCCATGATGTTGGTTGCCCTTGTAACTCAGTAAAGCTATTCAGAAGTGAAAATCTGATAAAACACCCTGTGGAAGATACCCTGGAGGGGGATAAAGAAAAAACACAGGAGCTTTCCTGCGTTCCAGCAACTCACAGGCCAAAACAGGATTACACCAAGCCTTCCAACCAGAGGGACTACTGAGCTGCTGAGGCCCAAGGAGGTGATTTCTGGACGCACTTCGGCCCCACCGCTCATCCAGCCCTTGTTTTCTTGCTCCGCAAGCAGAGAACAGGTTGCAGCTCCCGCTCCTTTGCCTGCAACTCACCTCCGCCAGAAGGACTATTCTCTTCCCATCTGGCCAGATGACATGGTCCACCTGGGACCTCACCCTCTCCCAGGTCAGCTCGGGTGTACGCAGGCTTGCCTGAAACACAGTGTTAAAATAGTTAAAGCACTGGCAAAAGATCAAACCCCAGAAGCTACATAATAGGAATGAAAAGAGGAAGCAACTTGCTGACATTGTCCTGGGCTTATCGTCTCCTTTGGGTCCGGTCGCAGTTCCAGACCAATGAAACCTTTATGAATCATAACCTGGAGCTATTTTTATGATTACAATACATCAAAGCTCCAGCAACGACTGTTGTTCAAGCTCTTCTGGCTGAAGAGGATTCATGGTCACCAACTGAACTCTGCATGGCCGTGGTCACTTCTTTCCAGCACAGAAAATGGCTTTAAACCCGTGGGTTTGGCTGAGCAATTCTCCACTGACATTCAGGCAAGACTCTCCTGGTTTTCTACTCATCTCTAAGCACAGACGAGCAGATTTCAGTGCCGCTCGGTAAAGCGCGGTGGGGTTGAGCGTGCTGTGTTGCACCGAGCTGAACTCTTGGCTGGGTTTTAATGGTATAATAACAGGAAAGCAGAGGGACTGGGCTGGAGAGGGCGGTTCACTGACTCTAGGGGAAGGAATGAGGCTGGTGGACACCAGACACTACGCTGGAAGCTGGAGCAGTTTGTCTTGGCTCGCTGGCATCCTTTGGGATCACGGGAATGGCAACGACATACCTGAGAGTGTCTGCTGAGACATGGGGAGCGATGGATTATTTCATCTCCTCCCACGTGCTTGCTAAAGCAGCATGGGTCAGACGTAGCTGCCGAAGGGTCCCAAAAGCGCCGTCACCCCACCCCGTGCCGTCCCCACGCCCGATGCACGTCCCCGCGCTCACCACGTCGATCTCGGTGTTGGAGTGCCCCATGTTGCAGACGATGCAGCTGTTCTTCATCCGATCCAGGTGTTCCCTGGTCACCACGTTCTTGTTGCCTGCCAGAGAGCAAAATCCGTAATAAATACCCACGTTCACTTCCCCCACCTTTTCGCCTTTTCCTTCGGAAAAAGATGAACCCGATTATGGGGTGCGCATCTCTGATGACCCATCCTCCTGCCTCGGGGACAGCGTACCTGTGCAGGTGATGACAATGTCAACTTGTCTGATGACTTCATTGAGTTTCACGAGCCGGAATCCGTCCATGCTAAGAGGAAAGGGGGGAAAAAGTACTCTGAGAAGCAGCAAAAACATGCCAAAGATAGAAAAAAAACCCCCAAACCATCATGTGATTCTCAGATACTCATTTTAACTTTCGAATGCCAGAGTGGGACGCAGCAACGCAGCATGCGAAGGGCTGTGTAACCCAGGTCATTGGGACGGTTTCTGGAGTCAACCTGGAGGATTTGGGACTGTTGTGGGGAAAAGTGAAAAGAGATTTGGGGGGGTTTCACATTTTCTGTCAAGGCCTCCACATCTGCTAGCCTCCATTTTCAATTGAGACGGCTTTTTTAAAGCTGCTACTCCTGCAAAGTACATCCAGAAGATGTAGATACCCCATCCTGCTGCACAATCCTTTCTGATATGGATTTAGATCATCTTAAAAACAACCCAAACCACCCCAAACCCACAGATGTCTACCATTAACTTTGCAATCCATATTTAGGCACCAACGCGTTCTTTAGAAGTGCCGAGCACTCAGCAAATCTTTCCTGACTTCACCGTGCAAGGTGTATTCAGTGCATCAGATAACAAGGGCAGGATTTTTTTTAGGATTTGTTGACAGTCCTCCTGAGAACTTATTTCCGTGACTCTCACAAGCTGCAAAATTGTAGTTACTATAAAAAAAAGTAATTTTTTTCTGCTGTATGTCCCATTTACTGTTTTCTTTCCCCACTGCAAACTCCTTATGAGAGGGGCTGTACGGTGTTGCCTCGTGCAGAGTCAGGGAATGGGTTGCTGCAAATGACCAAACTCACAACTAAGGATGCGGGTGCTGGATGTGCCACTTGTGAAGGTTGCAAAGCAAACCAGAAGTTGATCAGCTCTGCTAATTAAGCAGGGCTCATTAGTTTCCTCACCACAACAGCCCTTTAAAAGCTTGCTGTTAGGAAAAGGCCGCGGGTTTAATAAGGCTCCGGGTGTTTTTGGGAGTTTGCTTGCACAGTCATGTCCCATCTCACACCTTGGGATGCAGAAGCAGCATCTCTGCACCAAAACAACCTTTACCTGGAGGAAACGAGGTCGGGTATAATTGCAGCGTGCCCGTGCGAGGGGAGAGCCGTGTGCTTTCAGCCCTGCGTCAGGGTACCGGCGTTAGCGAGGAGAGGTTTGTGAGGGGCGGATGATCACAGAAACCAAATCATCCCTCGGGTGAGGTGTGTGCACAGCACAGCGAAGCCCGAGTTTGCACTCCAAAGGTCGCAGTTCACTCCCAACATCCTTTCAAGCCATATCATTAAACTCTTCCAAGCCGTAGCATTAAAGTCTTGGCCACTGTGGTTATGATTATGCAAGCTGACACGTGGGATACAGATAAACCGGGCAATGCTTTAGTGCAGGAACCCTTTCCTGGCCGTAGGAGAGAGCTGTGGGTCCCTCCAAGGGTGCAGAGAAGCCACAAACCCCTCACCAGCATCCCTCTTGGGAGGGACCACGGCCGAGTGGTTTCTGGCCATGGTTTTCCTGGGGGGAAAAAAAAAGCCTGAAGAAGAAGCCGGGCTCGGTGCAACCGCTTACCAGGCCTGGAGGGCACAGATCGGATCGATCTCTGTCACGTACACTATGGAGCCCATGGCCTTCAAAGCAGCACAGCAGCCCTTTCCAACCTGGGGAGGGAGAAGAGCACAGAGGAAGAGTGAGATGCCAAGAGCTCAGGAGACGCCGGGCATCAATACGGCCGGGGGAAGCCTACAGGGGACGTACAGCTCCGGGCGTCTCTTCTGCAAGAGCCCTTTCCAACCCTCCTAGCAACTCTGGTTGCACACACGCAGTTTCTGGGTGCACAAAATTCCTGGATTTGGAGTAGTCTAGGACCTGAGTCAGGCACAGCTTAGCTGGGAGAGGCACTAAAAAATGTAAAAGTGCCATTGATTTTGGTCCCAGGGAGTTCTTTTTCCCCCAAAACACCCTGGTATCTAGAAGGCACCATGATAGCGAGAGATTACACTTATCTCAGGGAAAGTTTAACAGTCTCTTGTAACCTTTACTCTATTTAGGAAGCTTAACAGTTTAATCTCCAAGGGTTAATGGTCTTTAACCTTTACACAGCACATACAGTGCAGCTCGCAGGGGAATTCAGAGGAACAGTTAAATGACCAAGGGTTCCCAAAAAATGCGATTACACATGAGAAAATTGTCCCTTTCCAGCTTTTTGGGGAAAAAAAAAAAAAAGAAAAAAAGAGTCCCAGTACAGCACCCAGAGCGCAGCCCACCATAACTGGTGTTAACTGGTCCCGACAAGAACTGCCAAAGGGTGAGTATCCCACTCTCGCCTCGAGAGAGGATCCCTCCCTTTGGGGGTGAAAGCACAGGGGTAAGTCAAGATCAACTTATCTTTCTTGACCACGCTTCAGCATGCAACGCTGCAGCTGCACAGCACATCTGCAGAACCCTGCCTCTGAATTTTTTAATATTAAATAGAACACAATGTATAAATATAAAAGATAATATTAATATATGATCTATTAATATCTGGATATGTCAATATTCAGATATTAAAGGTACTCAGAGTACTTTATACTCATGTCTTTTAAGATTCAGGTTTGGTATCTGTTTAATACTAAAGAAATACACCGGAAATCAAGAAAAACTTCAGTTTTGGCAAACCGTCAGGTTTGAAGATACCTGCAGATGCAGAGAAAAGCCACGAGGACAGAAAAGCCCCGTCGGATAAAGCCATGCAAAGGATGTGCCGATTTTACATGCAGCACCCGCATGTAAAATATGAACCCCTTACCTCCCCGTAGCCACAAACCACTACTTGCTTTCCTCCAAACATCATGTCTGTTGTCCTTTTAAGGCTAAGGCAAAAGGAAAAAAAAACCAATTAAAGACCAGCAGTAAGATCTGTTCCACTGATGATGCTGTGCAGGACAGTGGTCCTTCTCAGTTTGCTCCTCCTAAACACCACGGTTGTTTCCTGTATCCCTGAGGACACACAGCAATTCTGGGTGCAGAAAGGACCCAAAGGGCACCTAAAAACAGACTTTTTCTTTTGGCAAGGGTGGGTGCTACCAGTGAAATGCAACAAAGAGGAAGGATTCGGGGTCTGGATCCCTTTTTTTTTTTCTTTTTCTTTCTTCTTCCTTGGATCTTTTTGTTTTGTACTCCAGAAATATTTAAAATCTTTTAAAAAATATTTTTTCTTAGTTTTTTTTTTTTAAGTCAAATTACCCAACAGAAATAACTACAGAAGAGGCAGGAAAGTGGTAATTTATTGCCAGAATCCCAGTGCTTCCCACAAATAAAGCTCTCCCTTCCACTCGGTTTCCTTCTGGTTTCTCCCTAAGAGTGTCCTACATTACAGTCTATTTTTAGCACACGAGTAAATAGGTTAGCAGTGCAGGGAAGGTGAAATTCCCTTACATTTCCGAGAGAATGTAGATAAAAACCACAGCAGATTTAATTGCACCTCTGCTCAGCTTTGCCTTGGCCCAGTTTTACGTGCCTGGGCCAGACTGAACCCAAATCCCAACTCACCTACTCATGAGGTCCATCATCCATCACAACCGAAGTCAAGAAGATAAAGGAGATTTAAAAGATTTTAACGTTTCTTAGCCACTGACAGCATCCACTACACATGGAACATGGAGCTAAAAGTTGTCCCCTCAACTCAAAATCTGGGGGCAACTCTTCACCAGGCAGCCAACCCCCACAACAGAGGCTGCCTTGTGTGCCTTGAATCCTGTGACCACAGAGCAGAGACATGGCCATAATAAAGAAGGAAGGGCTACTTAATTAGGAGAATTACTTCATCAAGATGTTTTCTTAGAATCACAGAAAGGTTTGGGGTGGAAGGGACCTTTAAAGATCATCTAGTCCACCCCCTCCCCCCGCCATGGGCAGGGACACCTTCCACTAGACCAGGTGGCTCAGAGCCCCATCCAACCTGGCCTTGGACACTGCCAGGGATGGGGCATCGACCACCTCTCTGGGCAACCTGGGCCAGTGTCTCACAACCCTCCTTTTTCCCGTTATTCCTTCCGTCAAAGCCCAGTTAGCG
>JAVKLA010000005.1:1391147-1418907 GCA_034782735.1 Sagittarius serpentarius | reverse complement strand
AGACCAGCTGATGATTTTGATCAAACTTTTCCAGTTTTGATGGGCAGGAAGAGCAAGAAACCACTGGCTGTTGGCAGTGTCAGGTTCTGGCTCGTGTAATAAAACATCTGGGTGGGGAAGAGCCAGATACCATCACCGCTGGACTTGACAAGGAGCCCAAAAGTTAGTCTTTTCAAACAACATGCGTTGGACACGTGGGGAAGAAACTGCACATGCAGTGGATCATCCAGAGAAGCGTATGTGGTGGTTCGCTAACTCATATGGCACTTGCACACATTTTAAAGATCATCTTCACGCCCCTGTATTTGGACTCACAGGTTTTACAAACATAAGTCTTCTTCAATTGTCCTGGTCAAGATGACCACTACCAGAAAGACTGCTTCAAAGCTGAGGCGACGCAGCACTCTACTACATATCCCACAAAGATCTGGGAGAAAGATGTTAGAGCAGAGTCTGCCATCAACAAGGAAGCCTGTGCTGGGTCTCTGAGAACCTCTGGTGCTACCAGACTGAAGGCAACGGTAGCACAGCTGACCACCAATAGCACTGCCAGATGGACTTTTATTAAACAGGAGGAGACACTTCTACATCGGCAAGGAACTGAGAACTGCAGATCTCGAGACGTGTTTAAACTTAAAGCCATACCAATTTATCAACATGAAAAAAGTCTTTTCTCTTGAAGCAGGCAGTCTTCTCCATGGAGGGTTCCTCCTCCGCACCACAGCTACATGGCACAGAGCAGGCAATCCTTCCTCTGGTATTTATCTCATCAGCATCAATGCCAGTCCGGAAAGTCAAATTTGTCCTTGCTTCTGTGCTTACTTGTCTATTGGGAACACCACCAGATGCAATATGTCACAGTCCACCCATCCAAACTGTAAGAATAAAGCTTGTCCTGAACTCATTTGGCTTGTGACAAAATTTGGCAGTGGGGGTGGTGGGGACACGGACAGCTATTTCCATCAAAATAAAGAAAAAAAAGGGAGAGGGAAAAAAAAAACCCCAGATCTCTAAGATTTACACACTATCTAGATCACAACTTCAAGTATTTTGCACCGCATCTCAAGACCAACAGTCTCAGAAGATACATCATGTTCCCGGTGCCCACGTATCCGTCAGGGACGGATTCCCGTCCGATCCTAAAAAGTACAGCACCATCAGGATGCAGCAGAGCTGCTCCCAGTCCCACGGTCTGCTTGCTGGGATTTTGGGGGGGAGGGAGCACAGAGGGAAGCAAACACTCTTCTGCTTGCTTGTATGGCATGTGGCTGTAAATCCTGCAGGATCAGGGTGGGGAGAGGTGGATAAAGCAGTCACCAGCCCCGTCACTCCCACTTTCTGCACCTATTTATTTATGCTCAGCTGAAGGACAGGGTTTAATCCTCAGACTGAAGTCTACACTTTGGACATGCAACTGTTATGGGATAAAGTCTCTATCTACCACAACCTCTTCTGTTTTCTTTCTTTCGGTTTATTGTATATTCACAGGAGAAGATAAAAAAAGGAAACTAGAAAGGCAAAAAATGTTGTGATGAAGCTGCTGGTTGACTCACACACACGCAACAGACACAGATGGGTTTCATCCTGATGCCATGGAGGTAAGAGGGACAGGAAGGAGTATTGTAGCCATATGTAAGGACTTCTGAAGTCCTCACAAGGGAGTACGAGAAGCTGCAGGGCTTGAACACAGCTCCAGTCACGCTCACCGAGAAGGGAAAAATGCGTACAAGTCACCTATGCACATGGAAGGGCAACATCACCCTGAGAGCACCAAGACTCGGTGAGCTCCCTTGAAGGGCACTGGGAAGTGTGTCACTATGGCTAATAAAATGTCTGATGTATCTTCCAGATACTCTGGGAAAAGAGAAGATATGCTTTCCACAAAAAGAGGAGTAGAGGCAGAATTGAAGTGATGTGCCCCGTTCATACATGTAGCTAGGTTAAAAATACTGAACCCAGACTTCTAGAGATGCTAACGTCTTTGCTGCAAGATCTTTCTCCTACAGACACAAGAGTCAACGTTTGTTTCTGCTGTGCAGCTGTTTGTAGAGCTTTACATACAATTGTACAAATAAGTTTTAGGGCCTTCCGACCCTTAGAGACATAGCTGCTCTCTCAAAATGCCTTGCAGATCCCCATCTTTGATACAAAGAGGGTGGAGCAGAGGTAATAGAGGGTCTTTGTTCTCCTCTGACACTTCTGTTGACCTAAAATATTCTAAAGTGGCAGGTAGGACAGAGCCATGGACCCAATTCACTGTGGGGTCCGATGCGATCCCAGCAAGGGATGCAGACCCGTTTGGGCGGACTTGTACGTACCCATCCAGGATGGACTCTCTGCAGCAATACAGGTTGTCAAACTTCTGCTTTGTGACCGAGTCATTGACATTCATGGCTGGGACGCAGAGCTTCCCCGCTTTGGACAACTGGTACAGCCTGTTACAAATACGGGAAGAAACAGGTGATCAATGGAAAAAATATTTCCCTACACTCTAGTGTTGTGTGCTCTCCAGGTCTTGTTTCGCTGGGGTAAGCACTACCCATCTGGAGGGTCAAAGATAGCCTCTTAAGAGGAGCTCCTCATTTCTGGAGGAGGATTAGCACTCTTCCCTCCACAGCTGTTTGTATCTGTTTTCCTCCCCTACTGAAGAACTACCAGTTTGGCAAGAGACATTTCATAAAAATGTCAAACAGCGGATGAAAAGGTGCTCGAGACAACATGTGCCTCATAACTGTTGATATTACAAACATCCTCTGACGTCCTCAAAAGGACAAAACCCCCAAATCCTGCTTCAGATAACACAAGAGTTCCTGTAATTCCTCAAGCTCTTACAGCTCAAGACAAATAGCAACGGCCACAGAAGGGTAACATTCACGGCAGCGTGAAGCTGCTGTGATCAACGCCTGCAGCAAAACATCCCTCTGAACAGCAGCAGGAGCGTAACCACCGAGATGTGGTGCAAGAAGCAGGCAGGGTGGGGAAGATGTCAAGCTGACCTCCTACTTCTGAGAGAAGACTCAACGCCTGGCAGCAGCAAAAACACTAAAAATGAACCTAAAGGCTACACTTCAGCTATGAAGAGAATCTGAAAATCATCTCCCTGGCTCCAGACCCTGGGAAGGAGAACGTGCTCCCTCGGTCAGTCTCTGCAGACCACCTCCAGGTTTCTCCCCAGTCTCTCTTTGTCATCTGGGGAGCCTCAGTCCCCACACTGTCTGTCCCCTGGAGGTAAGAGGCATGCATTCCCCACACACATGCATCGATACCACCGACCCCGGAAAACAACCTGGCTCCTGGCATGAGAACGTGGGGAACAGTTTTTAACATTGCTTTGGTTTTGCACATCTCTTTTCCTCGTATTAGGAATGATTCCCGATACTAAAAATATTATCGGGTCCTTTCCTTGACCCCACTGGGGTCACTGCAAACCTGAATCGTTCGCTTCCTTGTTTCAAATATTTCGTTTCCCTGTTTTGAGGGCTGCCTGCACCTCTGGCCAAACTCTCAGCCAGCTCCAAGAGCTGCAGCCAAGCCTTTCTCCCTGCAAAAATAAAGAAAAATGCAGAATCTGCTACTCTTCTCCTCAGTCCCCTGTTTTCTGTCACCTGTGATACAATTAACTCCACTGGAAAAGCACTTCTGATACCTCTCCTAACCCTAGGAGACACTTCTCCCATCACAATTCTACTTCTGCTGCAGACCGATGGATGTCAGTCATACGGCCGCACCTCTGTGGTTCTCCCTTTCTGGACTCCCACCCCAACTAAAGACTCATTTCCTCTTCCCAAATCTCACTTCTTCCTGTAGGTTTAGTTTAGGACTACGCTTTTGACTTTCTCCCACCCCTTCTTGTGCAACACCCTCACTGCTTCCTTTTTTCTTCTGCAAAATGAGGTGAGATAACCACTGCCCCTATTTCACAGGTGGAAGAATAAGACCTTGTGCACTTTTTCCACCCGCGCAATGGTCAGTAGCTGCTTCTACTCATCCGAAATTCAGAGCAAGCTGCTTTGACTATACGAGAGATTTAAAACAGCTCTCATGGAAAAGCTAAGCCCAAGCTGAAGAAAAACCACAGACCACATATTAGGAGGTTCAACATTCAGCCGAGTCTGTGGCATCTTACAGCTTGGGGATCTTTTGCTACTGGTGCCCTGAGGCAGAAGATGCTTTTTTTGTCCTAATGTCTCCGTGCTCACAGTCCAGCCTGTCCTGTTACCTGTGGACACCAGTCACGCTCTCCTCTACTATCCCCTTGATCTTCTTAAACATGTTGGGATATTTCTTGTAAATCCAGTGAGTGAGATCTCCTCCGTCATCCAAGATCTGTAATAAAAATAACCACAAAGTCACCGCTCTGAAGATCCAGTAAGGTGTGCTGACCCCAAAAAGGTACAAGGGATAAATCACACGCTCAAATTATTCCTAATCAAGCCCATGTTTTGGCATTTCAAATAGCGTATCGTGACAGCTTAGGTGAGACTGCTCTGCTTGACTGCTCAGAGCAGGAGCGCTGCTTCATCGATATTGTGCTGGAAAGGCAAGAGGTCAGACAAACACAGCAGACCTTGATGTTTATAGTGGTACCAGAGGAAATGTGGAAAATTGCTGTGGAAGCTCCTCTCTCCCCATCTCCCAGAAGCACAGATGGAAAAGCCTTTGAACCATACAGAGTCATCAGCTTTTCTAATATAACTGCTAATGGAGGAGGATGGAGAAGGAGGAGGATGGTGCAGAGCCACTAATGCCAATTATAATGTAACTGCGTCATAAAACTCTACTTATTAAAAATACTGAACCTCTTTTAGACAACAGCTTTGGGTCTTTGACCATTTCATCTGGCCTTGAACCTCAGTCTCAGAAGTACAAAACTCTTCTTTATCAGATCATGAATCTCCTGAGCCACCCATTTCCTCCTAATGACACATTTCAGGGCAGTGGAGAAAGCCAGAGACTTACAGCTTTAATAAAAACATTGAAGATGACCAAGTAAAGGTGCTGTTTGAAAAAGTGCCTTGGAAAGGACAGACATGAAAACAATTCGGTCACAGAAATCTAAAAATTGCAGTGAAAAGAGATGTCTAAGAGCTTGCCTATTCTCTGCTGGTGAGAATATGCACATACATTTACCAGCACCTGGTAATGGCTTTGGACATGAACGTCGTAACACTGCTGAAAGTCTAACATGTACATCCAGATACCCCTTTGCATGGGTTGATGTTATTCAGGTATTTTTGTGATGTGCTATAGTGTCACCAGGATAATCAAAAAGACTTTAAGCCAAGGCTTATTTTTTACCTCTGTAAGTACAGAACCTCTGATCATTACAGAAAATCTCACTACTAGTGACAGCCAGTGGAGTTTATTAAGAGTCTTGTTTGTGTCCTACACACCTTCCTCGTAACGAACATGGCCCCAATCCCAACCACTTTGGGTCATCCCCTGCTACCTCTCAACACACAGCCATACCGGAGGAGGGTGCTGAGCTCTAAATGCTTCAAAGACGGACCCACTGGGGTACCATAAAGATGTGTCTGGGACAGAAAAGACACAAGAAAAGAAAAAACCCAAACCCGTGCATTTCCCGAGTCCTCCTGCCACCCAGGTGGCCTACGCAGTGCCCAAGCACGGTGGGAAGTGTGACAACCCCCATTAGACTCAGACTCAGGAAGAAACAAGGAGCAAATTTCACCCAGCGGCAGGTGAAGTGCCAAGGACCTGTGCGAGCTGGGCTGGCTGCGAGCACATTGCCCCATGTTAATATTATCATCACCCCCCTCTTTGCATGTTCCCTACACCAATGTCAAAGACTTCTGACTGCATCATCATCCTCCTCCTCTTTCCCTGTTCCTTACACCAACACCAAAGACTTCTGACTGAATCATCATCATCATCATACTCCTCTTTGTATGTTCCCTACCCTCATCATCCTCTTTGCATGTTCCCTACACCAGCCTTTAAGACTTCTGACTGCCAAGCCAGCCCCTATTAACCTACTGCTGTGGCGTGCGGGTGTCCTAAAATGCAAATGTCAAACCTGGGCAGAAGCATCTCTGCTCGTTGGCCGGTGGTGGAGCTCAGCAGAGACCCTCTGTCACACGTGTCTTCAGCAATCCCACCAGCATCTGCAGCCATCCAGGAAAAATTAACACTCCCACCATGCCAAAACCCCATTGTGGCTACAAAGACGATGTTCCTGAGCTTTGTCATGACATGATGTGGTGGCTTCACGGAGCCACCACATTGACATCCTTGGGCAAAGAGTTACTTGGAAATGCTATGTGCTATTACAGCCCTTTTCTCTCTGAATTGCAGGATTTTCCACTGAAGGCGAATGCTGTGGGTACCAGATGCTCCTCCATGAATGTCTGGAAAGCACATGGTGTCCTGTCAGAGCACAGCACGCGTCTCCCACGCGGACCTGACTCTTGAGTCTCCAGGGAACCCCCAGATCCACCTCCCGTTTACAGGCTGGGAAGTGGAGGCAGGTAAGGGTTAAGTGGGCTGAGAAACTCCCCTGGGCCAGCGGAGGTAGGAATTCAGCAGCCTGGCTCCCAGGACGTCTTCATTTCATTAATCCCTATTTAATAGGGCACATAATCCTCTTTCTAAGAGAGAATTCTGGGGGTTGGCAGTTTTCTCTTTCCTAGGAGGGCAGGAGATGAAAAGAAACCAAACCAAATCAATGGAGGAACTTGTTTTTGATGGAAGGTCACCTTTGTGTAGCAGCCCCAAACGGCCAACGGCAAAGCTCGTGGTATGTGCCCCATATTCCTGCAGTTTTCTCGGCTTTACACAGGTTATCTGCCTTCATTTGAATTTTTCCCAGGCAGATTTTTTTGGGGGAAAAAAGCCTTTATTTGATGTGCAAAAAATTTTTCGTACAGAAAACCAGCCGTTAGAGGTGCGAGCCTTGCTCTGCCTCTTAGTGCTGCTGCCTGACGCCCACTGAGAGGCACGATCTGCAAACCAAAGCTCCCAGTTGCAGTTCATCAACCTCCCTCTTGATTTTGGCACTTTCATCTTGGAGCAGAGCATGCTGGAGTCGTCGTGCCTGTAAAAAACATCTTCCTATCACCCCGTGCCTGCAGGGACCTTTCTCTCTTTGGAGATGGGACCACCGTCGGACCCAAGCACCGGGAGATACCTAGTCCTGCTCCTCCACAGCACTACTCACCCTGAATTTTTATGATTTTTGACTGATTTGGTGTATCCATATCCCCTTGGTAGGTGTTCCTCTCTTAGTGCTTTTCTCTCCAAGTAACCAATTTCACACTGCTGTCTGCGCAGAAGGGCTGTGACTTCTCACTCCCTCAGTCCTTCCATTTCATGTTTTCTCCAGCAGAAAATCTCTGGCTCTTCCATGAAAGAAACTGGTGTCTCAAGGTGCCATTTTACAACCTCTTTAAACCCATCTAAGACCCCGCTGCCACCAAATGTCCCACCTTGTCCCCCCTCTAACTCTGTTGGGACAACGGCCAATACCGTGGGGCTGATCTTGCCAAAACCAAGCTGATTAAAATTAGCTAGGATTAGCTCAGCAACATGGCTGAAAATAACTAACTACAGAAAATGACTGGTGAAAATGGAAGGAGATGGCAGGAAGGCATGGTTGGGGGCGGCATCGAAATCCCCCAGCGGCACTGTGGTCCTAGATCAGTTTATGCTGCAAAGGAAACCAAACTCTCAGCGCTGCAGATTCAGCATTTTTCAGAAAAAAACCTCTGAGCCACTCCTGTCCAGATGGAGCACTCCTCTGAAGGTCTGCTATTCCCATCAGAAAACCCAAGGCGTCGTTTTTTGGAGACTCTCACTATTGTGACTAACTGTTCCCGTGGAGTAGTGGCGCACAGAAGCCCCAACATCGAATATTCAGATTTTTGCACTGCAAGACATCCCTATTTATTTGCAAAGGATGTACAAGGTCAGCTCCATCATGCCTTGCAGTGCCTACCTGGACACAGGACTGGTGGGGGCCAGCGAAGCAATGCTAAACTGGACTCCGGGGGTGTATTTCAAGCCCTGATATTAAGCCAGCGTGGCTTACAGCAAGCTGCTGAATTACTTTGACCCGTTTTGCTTTCTCTTAAGCAGAAACAGAGATTGTACTTCTCTTTATTAAGCTTAAAGATGTAGCAGCCTGGAAATGGAGATGCATTTCCATGCTACTTTCCTCTTGAATCAACAAGTACAAGTTGGATACTTACGCTCTGAATTATTCCACACTTGATAAAGAGTCCAAATTCATTATTTTGTCCTGGACAGAGATAAGCGTGTTACTAAATCACTTTTCACACAGACGGATGTCCTGGTTTTGGCTGGGATAGTGTTAATTGTCTTCCTAGTAGCTGGTACAGTGCTGTGCTTTTGATTTAGTAGGAGAAGAATGTTGATAACACCCTGATGGTTTCAGTTGTTGCTCAGTCGTGTTTAGACTCAGTCAAGGGCTTTTCAGCTTCTCCTGCCCAGCCAGCAAGAAGGCTGGAGGGGCACAGGGAAGTTGGGAGGGGACACAGCCAGGACAGCTGACCCAAACCGGCCAAAGGGGTATTCCATACCGTGGATGTCATGCCCAGTATATAAACTGGGGAGAGCTGACTGGGAGTGGCAGATCGCTGCTCAGACATTGGTTGGAAAGTGGTGAGCAATTGCACTGTGCGTCACTTGTTTTGTGTATTCCAGCCCTTTAATTATTATTGTCACTTTATTGTTGTTATTAGTGTCATTGTTAGTTTCTTCTTTTCTGTTCTATTAAACTGTTCTTATCTCAACGCATGAGCTTTACCATTTTTCTGATTCTCTCCCCCATCCCACTGGGGAGGGGAGGAAGTGAGTGAGCAGCTGCGTGGTGCTGAGTTGCTGGCTCGGGTTAAACCATGACAAGGGAATTTCCCATCTGATCACACCGTGGCATGTAGCACTGCACAGAACATCTTCAAAGCACTGTACGGCCACTAATAATCATCAACGACGCTAAAAGGTTATCGTCGGTATTTTGCTGATGGGAAGAGAAAACAAGACAAGAGACAATTCTTCCCTGTGAGGGTGGTGAGGCCCTGACACAGGCTGCCCAGGGAGGCTGTGGATGCCCCATCCCTGGCAGTGTCCCAACCCAGGTTGGACGGGGCTTTGAGCAACCTGGGCTAGTGGAAGGTGTCCCTGCCCATGGCAGGGGGTGGAACTAGATGATCCCTTCCAGTCCAAACTGGTCTATGATTCTGTGAAAAGAAATTAGATTTAGGTTTATACAAAGGTCATGGGCTGCCAGGAGCAGCAGCTCAGGCTCAGTCCTACAACCTGGGGACGTATTGCCTTCGTTCAGGATATCAGGGGAAATTGTTGGTCTGAACAGGAGAGAAAAAACATGATGCATGCTCTAAGAAGTTGCCATCAGCACAGGGAGCAGAGTAGGTCCAGGTCATTTCAGCCTTGAGACTGGATGGACCGGAGAGGCAAATTTCACCTCGCTTCTTTGGCCAAGTTTGCCAGCTCCTCTCTTCTGAAATAATCACATGAAGAAGATCCTTTCCACACCTGTTCTTCACCCAGTGTCCAGCGTCCTATTTCTTATCTCTAAAAGCATGGACCTCCAAAATGCAGTGTGCAAATCTTTGGGAACTGCTAGATCTGAGGCATTTGGTGCTCCTCAGCAATTATTTCTGTGCTCCAGAAGCAGGTCTGAAAATACACTGATGGCTGGAGATACATCGCAGAATCAAGAGGTCTGAAGAGATCCTGGGAAAGCATAATATGCACAGTCTTGACTTCTTCACATGTTGACTTCTTCAATTACTGACATTTTTGATGGCAAATTATTCCTCAAAAAGGAAAGCTGCTATCGTGTCTAGACTCAGATTCGTAGCTTGGGGGTGGATATTTTGACATTCACAATTCTTTTTACAGGTGACAGCAAGGAAGTGAGCAGGTGTAGACTAGAAGTGACAAAAAAAACACCTCCAACAAGCTGATATTGGCAAACAAACAATACAGATACACGCCTACCTTCCACCTTTGATTACTTTTCATCTAATTTAGACCATAAGCTCCAGGGCTCAAAACCTGTTGGGAAGCATGATGAAAACAGCACATTTGACAGCTGCAAATTATTCCGCTCACCTAGTTCAGGGTTCTCTGTTTTCCCTAGAAATAAGAGCAGAATAAACCAGCAAAACAGGAGTTGGGCTACCTGAGGTTTTGTGCTTGTACAGTAAGAGCAGGCTTAAAGTGCAGAAATCACCTAAAAATATGATTTTTGCTCTGAAACAGAGGCCTTGCCTAGACAAGAAAAATCTCATCAACCAAAGGTGTGAATTTAATCGAATATGGTAAAATGGATGCAACTCCTTTTGAGAACATACTGATTTTGAGTCATTTTTCACTGGCTAGATTAAATGAGTTTGGTTTAAACTGTAGTAAGCTACTCCAGAAGCAAACTAAGCACCCGATAAACTTTGTGCTACCACAGTTATGCTTATTTAGAAAACAGTTAAACAAAACCTTGCTGGGTAGGCAAGATCCATATGCAGAAGTCATTTAACCCACCTTCTCCCTGACTTTACACCTGTGAGACTGAGATAAGTTAATTTCCCGCATTGCGTAGTCCATTGTAAAGCACTTCAAAGGTAAGTGCTGTATGTAACTGCTAAGTTAGGTCTAAATTCAGGAGGAAAACACAGACCAGCACTAAACCCTCCTCCTTCTCTTTAGATGAGAGCTACCCATGCTTCAACACGTGCCGAGCATTTTACAGTTGGCCCCATCTCACCATGTTGGGCTGCCATCCTTCGACGTTGACACAGCGATCAATGCACCACCAGAAGTCATCTTCGGATTCTCCCTTCCAGGCGAAGACGGGGAACCCTGGCACAGAGAGGGAGACGGGTGCTAACACAGCCTTAGCAAATCACTTGGGGATCGGCTCTCCCTACGTCCACAGGTGATGAATCAGGCTCCCAATACCACTGCGGTCTTGCTTGCAGTCTGATTTTTCAACATCTACCTTCTAGAAGAAGCTTCAGAGATACACATTGAAGACACATACTGAAGGCAGCAGACAGAAGTCAGCTTTAGCCTTCCTAATTTCTTCCTCTCCCCCAAGAAAAAGCTCTAGCCACCAGACAAGAGGGCAACAGTAACATTCATTTGGAAAATCCGTATTTTGCTGCAAGTTAGATGTCCTACCTTCCTGTTAGGCACATTAGCCATAAATTTACTTGAATGTATTCTGACTCATGAACAATTATCATTCAGCTTCAGTGAGCAAGACCAGGTTAACAGGCAAGCCAGTAGGTGTGGCTTTTTTTGGATCTCCCAGCTCTCAGAGTAAAATCCCTGGCCTTACCCAGGTAAAACAGGATTTGAATTAAGGCATCTCCCACGTGAGCTGCAACATGGACAGCTTCTCTTTTGTGAATTATGCCCCCCCCAAATTCTCTCTTTTACCCCTTTTAGCCAGTTATGACTCAAATTTACAGAACTGAAATCAAAATTAGCTTTGTTTCTCTTAGCAAAACAACTTCCAGGTTCACGTAGCCCATTCAGCTAATAATGTGCATCACCACCATTTGTACAACCTACTTTTATACTCCAGAGAAAAATCATTCTAAGATTTTCAGACCAATGGAAGGGATTGATCTTGTGCTGTTTACCTCCTATAGATTTATTCTAAATTGAAGAGAATGAAGGGAAAAAACTGTAAGAGATGCTCCATGAGCTAAATACAACGGGGCAGTAAGAAATCTTTTTAAAACCAGAAAGAACAAAGAGGGTGAAGTTTCCTACCGCTCTCGGCAAGGGCAGCAGCCACTTCATTAAGAGTAGAGTAGATGTTGCACGCAGCCCATCGGCACTGTGCACCCAACGCACCAAGAGTCTCCATTAGGACCTGGATTTAAACAAAAAACATCAGGAAGAGCAATGCAAAGAGCAATATACAATGTAAAGAGCAATACACAACTGGGATTTTTATTTGCTATTTATGGGAAGGCTGCTGGCGGGTATATGAAGTTGGTTTTAAGCAGCACCAGGGTCATTAGAGAGTCGCACAGAAAACAATTTTGCAATTACTTTTTTTTTTTTACAATTTTAAATGTATGAAGTAAGAAAACAGAACTTCAAAGTATATTCTATATGCAGCACATATATGTGTGGGGTTGTATATAAAGAGGGAGAGAGATATATATCTGCAGATTTCACTCAGCAAAGTCCAAAATCTAGTCAGGAGAAAGCACTCCAGTCCCATGTTTGGAGGAGAAACCACAGCTCTTGAATTGCATAACTGCACTGACCACTGACGACCACTTCTTCCTGCTTATATGCTACAGATAATTTGATTTCCTTAGTTATCACTACTCAAGCAATGCCTTACAGATACATGCATCACATCACCTTGAAGCACAGGCTCTGTTTATCTAGAAATGTTCATAAAATCAACCACTCTCTTTCTACTTGGTGTATGGTGCTGGACTCGGAGACCGCATCTCTGTATTAACCGCTCGGGCTCTGTTTTAGAGGCTAAGCAGTGGAAAATCCCTGTCTGGAGTTTACTGATGGGGTCTTACAGCTGTCTGCGCTGTAATGTGCGTGCAGCCCACGATCTTGGCCCCGGCCAGTGGCTTCTCTCCCTGAGCTCTCTTCCTCAAAGCCATCAGTGCAGGCATTTCTGAAAGGCAAAATAAAAAAGAAGTCCGTCGATGCGATGGAAAGAGGGACGAGCACAGAAGAAAGAGCCAGCATCACTTCTTGCCCCACAATCTGGTACTCCCATGAATTTGTACAGCTGTGGCAGCTTCAAAAAAAGCTAAAGCCTTGAGAGCAAGCAACAAGTAACTCATGGCATAGCTGAAAAGGACCCAATAACCCTCTGAGGTTTTTTCCCTACTATTTAGGATGCAGCATCATCACATTTTCAAATTTCTACCTGTGAATGCCCAGGTGAGGCTGGAGGAAAATCTGCTTCAGGCTGAGGAGGAGTTGGGTCTCGCTGCTCTGAGCAGCCTCTGCAATAACCCTCCAACTACCTAAACACTGCACTGCCTTTGCTACAGATTTTTGGAGACAATCATGCTAAAACAAAGCTGTTGAATTTATCTGATGGATTTCATCTTTGCTACTGATTTTAACAAAATGCATTTCACTATAGAGTAGTTCTTCAGTAGCTGGTTGGTTAGAGCTACATGGCATAACCCTGTAACTCCTTTCCATCCCACAAAATCCCAAAAAAGTTTTCCCATCTCTAACAGGAACAGTGTCAAGAAATCACCAATCTACTGAACCTTGCAAGACGAGGATTTGGGGGAAGGAAGAACCCCACAAGACAGCCTAGGACAACGTGGAGCTTGAGGAATGCGCCCCATTTACCTTGTTCAGCAATTTCAATCTCTCGGCGCCCAAATTCCGCCTGCTTTATGTTTTTCACACAGAAATCGCTGCTGCCTTTGGAGTTCTTCTGCTGCTTGTCTCGGGGGGAGGTCTCATCATCAGAGCTGTCTGTGTAGGAGGCAGCTGGAGGAAGAAAAGGAGGTCAGAGACAGAACAAAATATTCCCTAAAGCCAAACCACCTGCAGTGGAAGGGCGCAGATGATCTGCTGGATGTGTCCATGAATGTGCTTCTCCATGTGCATGTGCCAACTCCCTCTGTCCTCAGCTGGGATCTCCTCTTCTCCTTACAATGACCATTTCCTGACAGTCAGCCTTTACCTGCAATGACTTCTTCACTCTCATCTACCTCTACTTCAACACCACACCAGAAGTAACTAGCTTGAGCACTGCCCATGTCCCCCATGGGCTCATGTTCTCATGCTCTGCAGATCCTCTGTGGCCTTCTCCCATCTCTCATCCCAAATGTTAAGCCTTTACAGCTCTAAGATAGCCAACAAAAACACCTATTAATGTTTTGAGCACTTCCAAAACATCGAGTTGTAATTTAAGACAGGATAGATACAAGACCCTATTTCATTTTAAACAACGGCATGCTGAAGGCTGCTAGTTAATTACTATTCACTTATGGTGGTATTCCCAGTCTTTGGATTTGTTCAATTTCAACATTCTTCAGTAAGGGCAATGGCCACAAGTTGCTGTTTGGGAGGCTCACATCGGGTGATAGGAAGAAACTTCTTCATTGGGAGGATAACACAACATTGGCACAGGTTGCCCGGAGAGGTGGTGGCTCTCCATCATCATAGAATCATAGAATCACAGAGTGGTTTGGGTTGGAAGGGACCTTAAAGATCATCTAGTTCCTGGTGGGGGAGGAGTGAGTGAGCGGCTGCGTGGTGCTTTGCTACCAGCTGGGCTGAAACCACGCCAGCTAGCAAATGACATACATATGTGTGAAGGCATCACATACGATGATGAGCAATCTTTCTCCCACAACACCAGAAAAGAATTGGTTAAATCTTTACCTAGGAAACATTGCACAGTCAAACTCAACAGCTACTGGCTTTGGGTGATGTGTTGCTGCGTGCGTGAGCTAGCTTCTCTCCCAGACACAGTCTCCAAGGGGGAATGATCTACACCAAACATGCAAGGGAGTTGCTCTGCCCAACAGTCAGTAGGGATTCCCAGCTTTCGACCCCAATTCTGTGCCAAAGGAATTAGCTAGCAGGAAGGGTGAGCGTTTCTTACACAGTGTCATAGGAAGAATGGCATGGTTGAACCCATGGTCTTATCACTACCCACCAGTGCTCCCAAAGAGCTGCAGCTTTCCAGAGGCATCCAGACCTCAAGTAAAGATCGATACCGAGAGCCCCTTCAGAGAACTTGGAGTAAAGGCAAACCACCCCTCTACCCAGCATTTCAATGGCTCTGTTAGCACTGTCATGCCAGAAAACCCAAACCAAGGAGTTAAACCCTTCCCCCCCAGCATGGCCAAGGGTTTGTCTTTCCTGCAGCACCCAGCAAGCTGAATACTTTCTCTTCTGGCTCGTGTGAAGCGCTTGAATGATCCCAAGGAAAAAAAGCTTAGCGTTGCCGCTGTTGGTGTGCCAGGCTCCCCGAGACCCGCTCGGGTCTTAATCCGCTTATAGAGGAGAATTATGCATTGCTGAAATTTCTCTGCAAAGGCTTCATCCTCAGCAGGGTGTGAAAGGCAAGTCCAACCCTGCAAACAACATGCTGACAGCAATGTATTTCTGAATTTCTGTTCACAATCCCACAGCAGCTCTTGAAGGACCAGGAGCCTGGCTTAATAACAGAAGAGCACCTTATATAATACCAAGCTCTTGTATATCAAGGACTCCAGAAGGAAGGATTAATTAGTTAAAGGAGGATTATTTCCTTGAAGACAGCTAATCTGTGCAGAGGTTTCTTTAAAACCATAGATCTTGGTTCTGGGGGCTGAAAGTAATTTTTTTAAACAAAAACCCCTGCCTAGATGGTAGACAGATTTTCATATGCAGGTCGTTGTTTACTGTTACATACATATAATGTATAGCAGTGCATATAGCACTATGGTCATTAAACTAATATTGTTAGTGTAGTGTAATAGCGTACTAATATATAATAGTAAATTTTACTCTTGCTTTCCTGTAAAATGAAAAACAAGTACAGAAAGGATAGGATTCCTAGCATCTGTAATCTAGAAATACCCAATTAATTGATGGGATAGACAGTCTCCTAAATATCATCTCAAATCACCCAAAAAGTTGATTAATGAAAGCTTATAACTGAGGTTGGCATTCCATAGAGCCACATAGCATTTTAATATAAATTGTATTATTTCACAGAGAACGACATGGAAACAGCAGCAGGTCTCAGGCACTGTTATCCAGTGGAAAAACATTGGGGGGAAAAGGAGATACCTACAGGCCACATCCTACCCCAGCAGAGACCAGGTCAAAGCCTAAATTCAGCAAAGTTTAGCTTCGTTAATATTTTAGATGAAAATCCATTCACATCTGTAGTACTGGCATCGCTAAAGGCAAAAAAGGGGCAACCTGCCCCTGTTACAGCCCAACTTAACAGACAAACCCTGTTTCTTTTCTGTACAACCTTTCAAAAGTTATGAAACAGCATGAGGATGAAGTCAATCGCCTTTAATTAAAGATATTACTGTTCTAATCTCATTTCAGTGCCCACATAATGTGTATACGGTGCGTAATACACAACACCGAGTGCTTTAGTATTCCAAGCGCTGGGCTGATATAAACCACCTGAGCCCCCAAGATCTTTGTCCAAGCAGATAACAATTATCTGAGTTTTGCAGAAAGGGAAAGAACAGTTACTGAAATTTAAGTGATTTGCTCAGCACAATGCCAAAACAGCCCCTCAACTCCAAAGCTGAGCTGTCAGGTTGGTGCCTTTCCCTGGTTTGCAGTAGCAGATGCTATTAAACACCACGGTGCATCCTTGGACATCTAAACCACTCCCAAATGGCGCAGAAAACAATTAATTTCCCCACTGAGAAAAATTACTCACTTTAAATGAAGTGGAACAACGACAGAAAACTGGCGGCTTATGGCAAACACAGATAAGAGACTTTTACTTCTAATTCAAAGAATCAGATCAGCATGGATCGTTAGTATTTTCATTCTTCGTATTTTATAGCAACCAAGTGATAAAGTTTTCATGTTCAAGAGTGTCTCTGCTGTTTTTCCAACGAATCACTGAATTTCAGAATGGTTTGGGTTGGAAGGGACATCTTCAACTAGATCAGGTTGCTCAGAGCCCTGTCCAACCTGACCCTGAATGTTCCCAGGGATGGGGCATCAACCACCTCTCTGGGCAACCTGGGCCAGTGTCTCACCACCCTCATTTTTCCCGTTATTGCTTCTAGCAAAGCCCAGTTAGCGACGCTCTGCATCTTGGAGTACGCTGCTCCACATCACAGCTTCACAGATGGTACGTATTTTGGAGACCAGCTGATGATTTTGATCAAACTTTTCCAGTTTTGATGGGCAGGAAGAGCAAGAAACCACTGGCTGTTGGCAGAGTTGCTCTTTCCACACCGAGGCCTCCCTGCATCACTAAACCGGCACTGGCACATCCCCATCATTCTGGGCAGAGATGCTGGGACAACTGCCTTCCCACCAAGCACATCTCAGGGAAGAGCTGCTTGGGTTTCGCTCACTTCTTCACTCACGCCCACCACCGCCAAACCTTGCGACCTCCATGCACCTTGTTTGTGTCCAAAGAGGAGCAACAAAGCTGGTGAAGGGTCTACAGATCAAGTCTCATGAACAGTGGCTGACGGAACTGGGGTTATTTAGTCTGGAGAAAAGGAGACTCAGGGAGACCTTATCACTCTCTACAACTACCTGACAGGAGGCTGTAGCGAGGTGGGGTCAGTCCCTTCTCCCAAGCAACAAGTGATAGTACAAGAGGAAGTGGCCTCAAGTTGCATCAGGAGAGGTTTAGATTGGATATTAGGAAAAATTTCTTCACCAGAAGGGTTGTCAAGCACTGGAACAGGCTGCCCAGGGAAGTGGTGGAGTCACCATCCCTGGAGGCATTTAAAAGACGTGTACACGTGGTGCTTAGCGGCATGGTTTAGTGGGGGACGTGGCAGTGCTGGGTTAATTGCTAGACTTGATGATCTTAAGGGTCTTTTCCAACCTCAATGATTCCATGATTCTTCCACTCCATTATCATCTCTCTGCTCCTCATGCTGCTTCTCTTCTAGTCTTTTCCCATCCCAGGAGGGCTTAATGGGTTGTTCAGACTATGCTACTGCTCAGCCCTAAAAGGCGAATGACAAAGATCCACGCCAAGAAGTACTGATGGGATTTATCCACCCATCCTGCAACCATCGTGAGAGCAGAAGTCTTCCATCTTGACTGTCGGCCTAGCAGCTTTCATTAGAAGGGAAGTATAATACTTTCACAAGCTAATTAATTGCTGCTCCTTTAGCAGGAGATGCTAAGTGCAAGTGGTGGAGGAGAATTCCCCAAAGTTGCTCCAAGTTCTTTCAGCTGTGAATCAGGAGCAAACATGATGACATTAGCCAGGCTAATCAGCCTATTAGTCTTCAAAAATGACAGGCATAAAATATACCCTGCTGATTAGATATCGGATGGAGTTGTAAAACCTGTACAAATGTATTAATCACAGACCTGTATTAGAGAAGTCTAATCATTAATGCCAGCTTAAAACATGCTACCCACAACAATAACGTTACAAACATAATCCAGGTGGCTTACAAAGTGCAAACGGAGCCCGGGCCGATGTCTCTCTGGAGAGGACATGGCATGCATGTTCCTCAATTTCTCCTAAAAGCCCTTTGCGTGGGAATGCAGCCACTGCAGGGGTGACGGGTCACGCTGGTTGTTCCCAACCTTGGGGAGCTCCTCCAAGCCTCTGGAGGAGGCTCTGGAGGTTCCTCCAAGTGTGCAAGGCAGCATGAAAGAAGCAGCAACCCAAGAGCTGGGAAAGAGATAAAAGAACAGTTGCTCATTCCACAGGAACCGGGGTGAAGCCATTGGACTGTGCGTGGCTTTCACTGTTTGCGTGCCCAGGATCAGATCCCAGACTCCAGTAGTTGCGTCTTCTGGAGATTAGCACCTGCCTCCGCCAGGAGCAGAGAGGACCGGACAACCATGACTTTTCCACCAGTTACCTCTGCTCTTCTAAACCTGGGTTGCTGAAAAATGTGAAAAGTTTGTAGGTTCTCATCTAGCGTGTTTTTCACGTAGCACATAGGCAACCATCTCTGTTACGGGCAATGCACTACTGCTACATAGCTACTTCATATAAATCTGCTCACTCATCTGATCTGAGTGTGGTTCTGAGATACATTACAGCCAGAAGGAATGGGAGATGGGCAGGACTGATAATACTGCCTCAACCTAGTGGGCTGTGTCCTGGTTTCGGCTGGGATAGAGTTAATTGTCTTCCTAGTAGCTGGTCACAGTGTGGTCCTGTCCCAGCTCACCTCCGATACCCTTAGAATCAGAGAAATGAGTAGAGAAACACAAAGGAGGCTTTCCATCCCTACATCAGGAAGACTTCTGGCCCACCACCTCGGCTCAGGTACAAGTTCTGTGCATAGCATCTCTTTGCAGCAGTCAGCCAGGAACCGGATCCCGAGTTTGTGGAGACTCTCTGCACTTAATAGAGCTAAAATGTCTCTGTTTAAACCTCTCAGGCTTCTGCTGGCTCCTCAATCTTCCCCCTTTAGTGGTGGCACCTAGCTCATCCCTTGTGCTGGCAGAGAGGATCTCTCCACGCTTCACTGCTCACTCACACAGTGCTCTGCACACCTTCTCCAGACAGCTCAAGAAAAAAACCAGGCAACCACATTCATCATACATGGGAGGTTTTATCGTGTTTGCTCCCAGCAGGTTATGGCACATGCCATGACAGAATGGGCACAACAACAGGGACGTTCTCTAAAGCTTCAACAGTCAGGACCTAGTAGGACTTCAGATGGGCATCAACTTCAGCTGTAGTTCTCGGCTACATCCACCCTGGGAAATAAAACAGGCGAGGGACTGGTCTCTGGTGCTGGGGCTGGCCAGCATGGCAGAGTTTGTCTCACACCCATTCATGTGCACAACTGGACAGCGTGGACAGCCCTGTGTGTGCCCAAGGTCTCTGTCCTGCTTCCTTCAACAGCAGACAGGCAGCTGGAAGCTGCAGGTGGGATATGTCCCAAAACACCCTCATACAAGCAGATGTGGGTAGACTACATTCAGATCTGATTTCTGGCCACAGGCTTTCAGTTTGCAGAATGGGACTTGTCCATGGCCAGCAAACTCTGCAACCAAAAACCAACCACAGCTCATAGCACATCATCCACCCCAAAATAGAATCCTTTCTTTTTATACACAAGGCATCTACCTGAGAGGGTCAGGGTAGGATGCACCTTTGAGCTCTCATGGTCTCTGATGCTCCAAACTATCACATATCTACCCAGATTCTCCTCAAATACACTGTGACCTGGCAAGTATCCAAAAAATGCATCCATGTCATGGACAGAGACTAAGTGATGGAATGTGGTGGAGCCTCACCGTGAATGCTCCTCATTCCCCATGGCTCTGGCATAAAGCCAGACCTCTGCAAGATCTGCAGCCAGACCTTGGCCACCAACCTGAATACCCATCTGAGAGCTCTTGACGGTACTACGCCGTGAGTTTTGGTACATGTCACCAGAAAGGCCTGATCATTTGCTTTCACAGTCATGAGGAACAGAGGAGTAATACCTCCTCCAGTTTCAAGCTGCCTACGTCTCCATTCTTGGTAGCCTTGCATTGGAAGCTGATTTCTTCTGCATCTTCTTCAAGGGGCCAGGACCAGGAGGGGATCAGATGCATTAAGACTCCTTGAGGGATGGGGAGTTGGATCCAAATTCCTTTCTGTAATGGTCTCAGCTAGGACAGTGGCTGTAACATTTCAGGTAGCAAGCAGTATTCCCTTCAAAGTGCCAAGGGTCGTGGATGGACCTATCCTGAACAATTCGAGAGCACCCCTGATGACCTCTCCCTATTCCTGGAAAGCCACTATCCTATAACCAACTCCTGAAGTGACATAAGGTTTCTAGCACAGTAATGGTACTTAATGACATACTCAGAGACAAAGAAAGGAGGACACTGGAAGGTGAGGTATGATACCGGTCCCACATGGGTGTTACCGGACTAGGGTAAATTTAGCTAAAGGTGCCGCCTGGAGGCATAATGCTTTACTGAATGGGCCAGTGACGTTCCTACGTGCTGGCGAGTGCGGTGGCACTGAACTTCCTCAGCACTCTGTGGCCACAGCAACTTATTTGTTGAATAATGCTAGACACTGTTTGCGAAGCGCAGGGCAGCTTCGCCTTCTTCACTCAAAGTCAAGGTAAGTTTTAGCAGTCATTCTCTCAAGGCTGCACTCTTTCCTGTAAGGAAAAAACGCCAGCTTCCACCAGGAGACTTTTCAGGACTTTCTCGAGCTGTCTTTTTTGCATCAGCTCAAAATGTTAATGTTCGATTGTTAAATGTTTGATTTCTAAATGTTGAATCTTTGATGAACAGGGCACTCAATGAAATTAGTCTGTTTTTCACGGGGCTGTACCTTTGCCTGAGTTTTAAGAAACCTTCATCGATTGCTCCAGAAATTAAGTTTCAGTTGTCTACACCGAAAATGATGCATGTTGAAAGAAACCAAAATGACTCAAGCACCTAAGCAGGACAAAACAAAACTTTGCCATGCCATGTTCTCAAAAGAATGAGCCTGCTGCCGGGGGGACCAGACTCTGAAGGTTTCTGGATAGTGCTGCCCAACTACTACATATTAGTCCAGACAAATCAAGTTTCCAGAACCAAACTTCATAAACATACCTGGGACTTCAGAAGAGCCCTGAAATTTAAAACAAAAGAAAAAACAATAAACCCAACCTCCCTCTCCAGTGTGTTCCTGTAAGTACAGCTAGCAAGACCAAACAGCATGTCCACCGCTCACTACAAGTTTAATTTCACAGATTCCAGCAGGAAAAACACAGAAGACACATGCACGGCCTTGAAAGGTTACCATTGCTCTTCCAAAGACTCCAGTTCTATGTGCAATGGGTGAGTCCAAACCTACAGTGGGATCCACATGGATTTATTCAAGAAAAGGAAAGGAAGATGACACGCAAGCACGAACACAACGGAAACACTGTTTTGCTGAGCCTGGAAGGAAAAGGAAGGGGAAGAGAGGAGGAAAACCAGCAGCAACTGCACACGAGGATTACAAGGAGAGATCAGAGTAACTTAATTTTCTATCCAACTGTACATGAAGATGAGAAAAAAAAGCAACAACCCTCTTTCCATGCCTTCCCTCCAACACTACCGACTACACGGCAATTCTGGAAGACCCTTGAGCAAAATGCAGGACAAACCCTGTGGTCTGCAGAGATGCTGTAACTGGAGCTGACAGCACACACCTGAACTGTAGCTATCTGTCGAAGACTGTGAGATGGAGCGGGAAAGCGAACGGCGGCCGATCTTCGTCGGGCGCTTGTTGAATTCTTGCTTTTGGTCAGCAAACTGGATCTGTTAAAAGAAATTAATAGTCAGATGTAAAAACCCAACAGTTTGATACAGAAGATTAATCCCAAGAACCCAAAGCCTTGAGCAGACACCCACACCACCTCACTTATGGACTGAACTGCAATTCCTATTATTTAATTGGGAACAGGGTATGCTAAATTGCCTACTGCGTTTAACTTTAGACCCTCCATTAGATGCAGCATTGACACACTTGTCTTCCAAATACCTTGAAGCTCCTCTTTTAACCACAGAAATTGGAAAGCTTCTATCCCCATTACACACAAACTTATTTTTCCAAAATGCTAACGATAAGGGTTATCCATTGCAAGAGAAGCCCCACTAGGGTCACCCAACATTTGCAGAGCTGATGCAGACACTGACCTATCTCATAACATTTATTGTGGTGACCAGTATGAGATGCTCCCTATTTGCTGTACGAAATACAAAAGGCAAAAATAAAAACATTTCATGTAACAAATACCGCTTTCCAGCTGCACTCTATATTAAGAAACATTTGAGATCAGATACATCACTCAAGGCTGTTGTAACTGTTGGGAGCACAGACGCCTGGAGCACACAAGTATTTAAGAGTATTGTATTTAAGAGTACACAACTTTATACAACAAATCAAGAAATGAAGGATAAGGCATGTAAATGCCCGTGCAGGCTGGCAAAATGTAATTATCCAAGTTGGAGAGAAGGAACCAACTATCAGTTACCAGCAACGCCTACAACAATACCACAGCAACAGACGTAACACCAATATTTTGCGCGCATTTTGCATCTACCCTCTTTTTTAATGGAGCTCACTTCATTGCAAAAAATTGTTGTGGATGACAAATAGCAACCTGCTCAACCCGACATGAAGAATCAAGCCCGTTTCCATTTCAGTCTTCATCAAGGAATGAAGCCCCAAGACCACCAGCAGGTTTGAGAGCGGCCAAGCACAATCAGGCTCAGCCCTGCCCATGTTATGGCTGTGATAACTGCCAAGCTGAGAGATAAATACTTATTTTAAGTAAGCAAAGCTGACCTGCTCCAAAGCATGCAGAGGACAGGTGGGATAAGTAAAGAAGTGTCACTTTTATCTAGGCACTTTTAAGGGGAAAATGACATTTAACACTGGTATTTATAGAAGAACCTCTTTCTCCAAGCTTCCTTTTACTCCCGCCCTTGGTTGAAAAGAGCAGCAAGAAGGCCAAATAATCCGTATTTCCTTACTATAAACTCCCCAAATCCAGGTTTTTCACATAAACCAAACATCTGCTTTTACAGATGATTATTAGTGATTTTACAGTAGAAACCCAACCTTTCCATGCCCCGTTGACGTCCACCTCAGGTTGGACTTGCCTTAACGCTTCCCTGCTCACATCAGCACCAGCCTTCAGCTAGTCACCCCAAAGGGCTTCACAAGCATCAGACGCATTTCAACAGATGCTAAAACTGCTCAGAGCCCATCCGCCTTGCCCAAGGGACACGGTGCATCTCAAATCCACACCAGCAGCTCAACATCGCTTTTAATTCTCTCTATATGTGGCTACTGGGTCATATTTAAGCATTCAGGAGAACAGGCTTATAGTTTTTGGAAGTATTTTAACTCTCAGTGCTCATCGCCTTGTAAGCCAACCGTTGAAGCTCCCACTATGTTCATGATTCATGCTAAATCTCAGGGAAACGGGAAGCATGACTTCCAATTGCAAATTTCCTTGGACGTTGCTAGAAGCATAAACTGATTCAATCTGGTACAACAGGGTTAAATATTTACATCTCCAAAATACTGAAAGCCATTAATTGAGTCTATTAACTAATCCCCTGGGGTATTTTGAGAAGCTAGTTTTGTTTAAAGAAGTCATCTAACCAGAAAGAATTTGATCTCTTACTGGGAACTCAAATTCAAGCTCAGTGGTTTAAGTAGCGGCACTTGACATTGCACTTGAGACGGGCTGGTGATGCTACAGAGCTGGTACCCTGCTTTTTGGGTCAGTAAGCGAAGGAAAAAAGGTGATGGGGGTCTCAGGTGGCTAATTATGAGTCCCCGGTGAACCCAAGTCTGAGCTGGCCCGGGGACAGCCAGCCCAAGCTGCTGAGGAGGAAGCAAAGGACCTGGGAGAGGATTTGCAGCAGCATCTGGGAGCTCTTTTTTTTTCTGCTAATCTTAAACCAAACAACAGAATGACACCGGATCAGGAAACACACAGGGGAGGGAAAAAAAAAAAAACATGTCAAACTCATATTACAGTCAAGAGTTGAGTTGCGGATTAACACCTCTGATCCCGGCGGGATGGGGTCTTTGTGCACACACACCAGTTTTTATATTCCTTGTCTAAGAAGCTGTTGGCCTGAAATAACTTTCTTTTTTCTTTTTTTTCTCATTTAAAACAAATCTCTCAACAGCTGAGCAGTTTCATCAAAGCATCACGTTATTTGTGTGAAATTATGCTGTCGGCAAAGTGAGATGGGCTAACAAAGGGTGAGTAATTCGTATTATAATTAACATTTTCCTTTCCCACATCATCTTTTCAAGGACGTTCAATGCAACTATTTCAAGCGACATGCTAATACTAATAACTGCAGTCAGAGCTCTCAAAGCACTTCCACATCCAAGACTGATAGGCAAGTACATGCCGAAAAGCAAAGTAAGTCATGAACCAAATTAGGCAGAACTAGAACTAGACTTTATAATAAACCCTGCCCTCAACTCCTTTAAGGGTTTAACCCCTTTAAATGCTGCCACAAGCTGGGTTTAGCTTTAGCTGAGCAAGGCACTGACTACCAAGAGGTGGAAGGAAGCACCAGAAGAGGAGAACATCGGGAAGGCACGAGGTCAAGGCTCAGGTCTGCTTTTAGCTGGCGTTGACACTTCACCAACGTCTCTTGGCTTTATCCTTCAAGCAAGAGAGAGCAGGCAAGAAAGGATGCTGGAATTTGATTTAAGACATCTCTTGTACCCACCTTCATTCAGGGCTAAATTTTGTATCGCATGGACATGTGAAGGGTACAAAGTGTCGCCATGAATATACCCTTAAGCAAGTTTCAACAACACATCTTTATTTTTGAGATGACATCTCAGCAACACACACTCGATCCAACCAGAAGAAGAAAACCAGACCTTGCTTACCCAGACCAAAACTCTGGTTCAAATCCCGACCAAATGGCACAAGGCAACAAATGGCACGATGTGCCACATTCCAGCCTGGCTGGAAAGATGGGGGCATTCAAGACAGAGACGAGAACAGTGATTTGGTTCCAGGTTGAACTCATTCAATTCACACTGAAATGCCTCTGAAGGCAACATCCAACTTTGGACAGGCTAAAGCTCAAAGGAGAGGCTGTGAAGCCTTTGAGTGCTGCAGCTGCTTCGATTTAGGAGTCCAACCTGCTCTGCAGCTACACAAGTGCCGCTGCTTTCAACTTCCAGCAGGAAAAAAACATTTCAAGCAGAAAAACCTCACCTCCAGAGGTACAAGGGGTTAATGACTTCTAAATGCAGGTGCATGCTCATTACATTTCGAATGAGCTAAGTCTCACTTCGACCTGGGATCTCCACCATGAAGTGCCGCTCTACGCTACTTCACCGGGCAAAAAGAGCCTTGTCATCCGAGGTTTTCCTGGGTGATCTCCCTGCTTGCAAACCCATCAACTCCTCTGTCATGGTGCTCTGAAGAACAACCCTAGAGCAACATGTTTGGCTCAACACTTCATCATTTCAAACCTCCCGACAGAAAATGAAGAGAAATCCTCTGGAGACTGGGATTTTCTCTAAGCAGGGGGATGCAGTCAGCTCCAGAAATACGTGACTGGAGGGAATAGCAAGGAAAGGAGGAAGAAAAAGGGGCGGTAGAGAGAAACAAATGTACTTTTAAATCGAAAAATGGTATTATGGTACTAAAGACTGCCCTCACCTGGGCTTTAATCCCCGAATCTCCGTTCACGTTGTACTTTTTCTTGTTCGGCATGACGGCATCACCGACAGCCCCTCCGCACCGTCTCCCGCCAGGACAGGGGCTGCCCCCCCATTTATACCTCCCAGCCTCGCTGATCCCGATCCTGCCCGCTCTGGTTTCAGCTGCGGGGCGGAGGGGGAGGGAGGGAGGGAGGAAAGGGGAACCGCTCGGATTTTCAGACTCCCTTTTTTTTGGCAGGAAAGGACCCCAAGACTTAATGAGGCGTCCCGCCAAACAAGCCCTACTTCTGTTTTATGTTGAATTACAGCATTTGCCTGACCTCTAAACAGTTAGCGGCAGTTTTTAACATGGCCTGGCTTGTGTGTGCATAACAATAGCTTATTTATATAACCAGAACATTTCCCTGCTCGCTATAATTAACTTGCTAATTAGGCTCTTTTTAACTTGGGTTCTCCCCCCCACTTTCTTTTTCCCCAATGTCAGATGATTACGTTAACAGAGCCTCATTAGAAGAAAATTAACTAATGAGCAACTAAAACAATGAAGGCATTTGTTAGACGGCAAAGTGGTTTTTAATTATGCCGGTCCCCGCTCCATCCCCCGTGGCAGCAAGTGCAGAGTGTCCGTCCTTGGAAGGGTCCAGACTCCGACACCCATCCCGCTGTTCCCGCGTTGGACCATTCCTCTTAGAACCACAGAATCACAGAACAGTTTGCGTTGGAAGGGATCTTTAAAGGCCATCTAGTCCAACTCCCCTGCCATCGGCAGGGACATCTTCAACTCGATCAGGTTGCTCAGAGCCCCGTCCAGCCTGGTGCCGAATGTTTCCAGGGATGGGGCACTGACCACCTCTCTGGGCAACCTGGGCCAGTGTCTCACCACCCTCAGCGTAAAAAAATTTCTTCCTTCTATCTAGACTCTTACTCACCTTGCAGGTACCTACTGCAGCAGGAAAAAGGCTGCGAATAACACCAGAGGGACGCTGGTGCAGCAGTAGGGTTTGGGGAGCATGATGCTTTGCTACCAGTGACCCAGCAGATCTGATACAGGGCAATTTTTTTTTTAGTTTTATTTAGTGGTTGGAGCAGTTATCCAAAGAGTTTTGTCCCTGACAATGAACCCAAGACATTTCCCATAGACAACCTCAACATTTGCTTCCAAAGAAGAGGGAGGTGGGAAGCCACGAGACATTGCCGATTTACCTCAACACCAATTCTAATTAAATATGAAAAAAAAAAAGCTCTCCTCAGCTCCATGGATTATTATATACACCCGCTTTCAAAATCATTTACCGCTGATCTGATATAACATTGCTCTGATCTGACCTAATACTGCTCCTCAATAGTTGTCACTGTTGTCCAGTGGATGGTACAGCATGAAGGGGAACATGCTGCCAGGGAAACACTGCTTGCAAGTGCTCCTCCAAAGCGCTTCTGCAGACAAGCACATGCCATGGTGGCATTTTACATCTCCATTGCAGATTCCAAGGAGTCCACTAAAAGAGTAAAAATTCCTGGGCTATACGAAAGCAACGTCTGCTTTGTGAAAGAAAAAAAAACCAACAGAATTCCCGACTTTAATGAATCTCTAGAATAACTGGGAAATGCAGATAAGGAATATTTCCAATACAGAAATATGTCAGGAAGTATGAGACTGGGATTAGCATCGTTTGCCTCAACTGATACTACAGCCAAAGTTGTGTTTTCAAGGTAAGTTTTTAATTTTTAACATTATTGATGACCCTTTTCATGCAAACTCCTAAGGGAGATGCTACTTGAGTTCAGTGTAAGTTAGCTAAAAGCCTTTAAAGGGGGTTTGAAGCTCACCTTGACAGTACCACTAAAGAACAAACTACTTTTCCACTAGGTTACCACATCAAGATACTTAAATCAAATAGCTTTTCCTGCGGGGGG
>JAVKLA010000005.1:1367162-1377960 GCA_034782735.1 Sagittarius serpentarius | reverse complement strand
GAACGGCTTGGGTTGGAAGGGGCCATCAAAGGCCATCTAGTCCAACCCCCCTGCGGTGAGCAGGGACACCTTCAACTTGATCAGGTTGCTCAGGGCCCCGTCCAGCCTGGCCTGGAATGTTCCCAGGGATGGGGCTTCTACCACCCCTCTGGGCAACCTGGGCCAGTGTTTCACCACCCTCATTGTGAAAAATTTCTTCCTTATATCTAGTCTAAATCTGCCCTCTTTTAGTTTAAGGCCATTTCCTCTAGTCCTGTCGCTACAGGTCCACCAGCCTGTATGATCCTCTTGCACAGTCCCCGCCGTTCACCCAGCTGTCTCCTCTCTGCACAGAAGTAACAGCATCTTTCTCTCCCTCGGGCAACAGGCTAAGGGAACAGATGTGGTCAGGGTATTATCAACAGACATGAGATACTTGGGGACTTCTCAGGTATTGGAAAAAATCTGAAAAGGAAAACTAACTCAATATAAAATTTTCCATGTGGAAAATACTGGGCAGCAGTAAGTCACCCAGACTGGACTGAAGCAAAATAAAGAGCTCTCCTAGAGAAATAAGTGCCTACTGAAAAAAATCCTAAAAAAGCAGAGCCTGCCTTCCCAGCAATGCTGTCAAACCTAGAACCACCAGAGTCGTTCAGGAATGCAGCCGATCACCTCCTCGGGGATATGAATATTAACGAGGAGATGAGCCTGGCTGGAGGAGCTGAACAGTCCCTGCTCATTAACTGGGAAACAAGTTGATTTCTAATGTGGGGGTGCATATGCACCTTCACCAAATATTGGGCTTTTTTACTGTTCTTTGTATTGTGATCTTAGACAGGTTTATGTCAATTAAGCTGTCTCATCCACATTCAGTATTACGACCAGTGGTCAGATATTCTAAAGTCCAGACTGCAAATTTTCCATCACATGGAAGAGTGGCCAAAAACCCCTGAATGATAAATTTCTGTTAAAATTAAATCTGGAGAAGAGGCAAGAAGAGAAGCAGGACAGGATAGTAAGAAAGGCAACACCGCTGCAAGTTAGCACCTGCTTTAATTGACCAAGCACTCCTTTGATACAAAATTAAGCCATAGTGGATCCACCCCACACCCTGCGTGAACCACTCCACCAAAAACTTGATCGGTCAGAGAAAAAATGCTACAAGGGAAAAAAAAAAAAACTATTCTATCCATTCACTTGCAAGTCTAAACCAGTATTTTACACACACCACTGCGGACAGACTGACCAGTTCTTTGAAAATATGCCAAATAATTTCTGCTATCTTAATGTTTTATCCAGCGGATGTCAGCTGAATCATTTTGTTTGTCACCAGCCTCCTACTCTGTTATATGCAAACATTTGCACTTTAATTCTCCTCCATTAAAAACACGGATGAAATCTGCAGTAAGTTTCACACCAGCTCCACTCCCAACGACCGCGATGCACTCTGCATTGGGATTCATTTATAGGCTTCAGATACAACCAAAACATTATGCCTTTAGCAGCAGCCATTATATATATTATATATATAGTAGCAGCTGTTGTATAGAGTGTGTGTGTATATACACATAAAATAACCATTTAATACCAGTACCTTGTAATCTCTCATGCTCCTACTTGCTTCTGAGAGCAGTTTTAGGCAAATTAAAAAGGCTTGGGTTTGCTTTTTAAAGCATGGTGCTCATTATTTTATACTTGAAGTCAGGCTCTTCAGTAATTAGATGTACGCCTAATTTCTTTCACAGCCTCTTCTCTTCCAGAGTGCAATGGCCTTCAGAGATCAATCTGTAGTTTATTTGTGGAGACAGAAGTCTGATTACCAACCTGTCAAAACATGGATCCTTTTAAGAGCCAAACAAAGGCTTAGTGGAGCCACCCGCACGACCCATTTACCCATCTTTTTACTGTAATCTCTTATGCACTCAATGGCATGACACTAATGGTTATTTAATCAATACGTCTGCAGTGTACATACATGTTTTTTAAGCTAAAAGGGATGAAGGCCACTCCCAGTTCTGCTCATCATGAGAATAACTTCATGAAACCAGGACATCCAATTTGATATTTTGCCACAGACACAAATGAAAATTAGTTTGAAAGCTTTAGTCTGAGCTTGCTTTTTGTGCTTAAAATCCAACTATGAGACAGTTTCTACCTCGAAAGCCTCCTATGTGGGACGGTCAAGCCAAAATGACCATGACTCTGTCAGTGAGAGCGGTAAATAAGTACAGAAAGCCAAGAGCTCACAGTATTTTGGGGACACAGTAGCAGCCGGATACAAGCTCAGTAGCCCCTTGGGGAAGCAGGTGTAAGAACCACACAGGTGTAAGGACAACATACAGCACCTTTCCCGCTGCATTCATTGGGTTTCATTAAAATACCTTCTAGCAGGAGAGTCTTATTAACGGTGTAAAAAAGGTCCTTCTGCCAGGCAATCCGAAATAGCAACGGACAGATTACAGCTCATCTGTGCTTGCCCAACCCTCACCGTTACAGCTTTTTAAGCTTTCTGCAGTCTGTATTTCAGGCTGACAGAGCCACAGCATCGTATTATTTGGACAAGAACTGGAAATGTAAACTTGCGAGAAATGTAGAAATTTTCTTCAAGTTTTGATGTGTGGTGCGGAAAGGAAGTTAAGAAATAAAAAAGAAAATTAAATTAAAAATCAAGACTCCTGGGCGCTCTAAATGTTGCTGCCTCACCTGACTGCCACAGCACTAATGAGGAGGTGGTGAACTGGTGATTACATTCAGAAAAAGTAAGCTCCACATTTGGAAAAAAAATGAACACATATGCAGTCCATAAGCTCAGGGGGAACATCTCCCAAAATCTGAGTGCTGGGAAAAGACCCCAAGCTGATAAGAAAACCATGCCCTGATCCAACACTGAACCCAGAACTTGGGCTTTCGAGATGCAAAAGCTTCCCTGCCTGCATGCTAGGAGCTATCAGGTTAGCAAGTCTTATTTATCCCTGTCTGCGTGTGTCAATGGCTCGATATAAAAGGAAGCCGAGTAAATCAGCAATACACACAGGAACGTCACCCAGTGGAACCCGTCCCCGCCAGCAGCGAGACGACGGCAGCAGACTGACGAGGTTGTCTGACTGCAGACTCACTCCAGCTTCCAGCATCCCCGAGCAATCCCACCTCCCACGCGCGGTACCCACGGCAGCAGGGCTTTTGGGGGAACTGCCAACACGCCAAACCAGTGCTGGAAACGCTGCTCCTCGCCTCCCGCGAGCCGCTCAGCTGTCAGCCAACTAGGGAAAATGAAGTTAATGAGCAAAGCTTTAACCAGTGGACCTTGGTGTAATCAGAAACAGAGCCCCTTGAATACGTAATGACAGGCCATCCCTCCCTGACTTTCCATTTTCCCATGGGAAGAAAGTTACGGCATCTCAGATGGAGAAGAAAAAGCCTGCAAATCGGAGGTTAACAGTACCCACGTAAAAGCAGCATTCATGTACACAAATGCAGCTTTTCTCTAAGGACCAGTTTGTCCTGCACGTCCTCCCCAGGGCACGAAGCAACTCGACTGCAGGAGATCCAAGAGGAGGATCAGCAATGGCTGCAGTAAGGAGAAGAAATATGTTTGCTTGTACAGTATTGCTGTTTTGCTAGCAAATCTACATAGAGACATGCCTCATTAACTGAGGAACAGTTTCATTCTAGTTCGTGGCAAACAAAAACAAACGCTTATCTGAAATCTACCCAAAATTACGAGGGTTTATCCCTGTGTCCTCGCTTAACTTCTGCAGGTTGGTGCTGTCTTAGAGCAGAGCCTCAGGCACTTTTTCCAGGCAAGACACTCTTGAGTTCTACTCCACTGGAAGTCTAGACCCCACCCCAGTTTAAGAGTTTTTACTGAACCTTATTAACAAGCTGCTAAAGGTCCCTCGTCACATGGAGATTATAGTGGTCAGCCAAGAGCACAATCCCCAGCTGATGTATGTTAGACCTTCACTTTCCCATGGTCAAAGCACACGGACTGAATTTGAACAATCTTGACCCATTTAGACTCAATGAGTCTACACTCCACCACCATTTGACATATTTCATGGGTATTAAAACCAATGGACCACGGAGCCTGACCTGTTTAGCACACCTAAGCCGAGCCTATAAACCTGTGTTTGACGAATGCGCATCTTCCTCGGGCAGCTCCTTTGACTGCTTACCCTGAAGGTTAATCCCATTTAAAATTTTGCCTTATAAACCACTAGACTTTTTTTTTCCTGGCTTTAGTTTGGTCTGAATGGTCTCCCTGTAAGTGCACCGTGCCGTCAAGTTCCTACTGAGTCTTCTCAATAACCTGAACAAACTCCTCCTCTCAGCATAAGGGAACTTCTTCAGTATCTGAACACCCCATGAGCCCCGTGGGATGCACCATGGGTTATCTGCTGCTATCAGAAATAAAGATATTTGCAGAAACCGTGTTATCACTACTATAACCAAAGACAAGCCATTCTCCATTCATCTCCAGTTTGTATTCTTTATACTTTAAGGCTTTAATTCAAGCTTTCTGTCACAGCATTCATTCATAGGTCTTCCGCTTTTCTTGCCCACAGTGACCCTTTTTAGAGTGACCCTGATTAACAAAATACACCTCTCTTCCTCTCTGCCCACCCATAGCTGTGATCTGCAAGTGCTCTACCCTGCATAAAAACTTGAGAAGATCTGGCTTTGCACACAATTCTAGGAGTGCAGACTGAAAACCTAATAATGACAGGACTACTTGGAAATCTATCCACAATTTTTAAGCCATTTTACATTTATTTTAGTATTTTAAACAATTTTCTTTAAGGATTGGACCCTTGCCATTACTTGTGACTTACAGAAATCCCTGGCTATTAACTGGTCCTAACGTGACTCACTCGGTGCCTTCTTAGCCTGCAGAAATTACAATATAATTCAAGTGATCTTAACCTTCCTGCACTGGAAGTGAAGTTATAATCCAGCCTAGGTCATCTTTTGCATGGGGTATGTCTTTTTGCCATTAAGGGCAAAATACTCCATCACAGGAGTTAGCCACGAGTCAATAATTGTATTTTACCTTCTGTAGACCAATCCTAATGCCATTACCTTGCTACCCTGCTTTCAGACAAGCCTGAAGGTTACCTAAGAGGAAGCTGTAAAGAACAGAGCACAGCATGAATTTGAAGTATAAACTCACTTTATTAATACAGAGTTATTTGGGGGGAAAATAAAATAAAAAACACTTGGTACAGAATAAATGTGGTCTGAGAGGGAGGGAAACAGTTACTGTAAATTAAACAACCTAGTTTACTTCTTTGTGCTTTCTCCAGGTTAATCAGGCCTCAGTGAAATCAAGTTTGACAAGTGCTATTAACATCCATTAATTTACGCATTTTAATCATTTAGCATCCAGTGCAACGCAGAGAGCGACGTGTGTTGGCTACGACCAGTCCCAGAGGAACAATAGCTGTTAGCGAACATTTTTGTTAAACGCGCCTTGGTGCCTCAGTCCACAGAAAGCCATTGAAAAACTCTACCCTGCTGTTAAACATTAATTTTTCGTAACAATCTCCTGGTTCCAAGGGCTGACATGGGATCACCAGACTTCTCAAGGTCAGAAATGTTTTATTCGGCTTCCTTCTCTCTTTATCCTAAGCAGACATGAACCCAGCCATATTCAGCAATGATGCCACAATGTTCAAATGCAGATCTGTCTAAAATACAGTTTCACTGACTCTATTGAAAATACTACTTTAATAGCAAGTGAGTTACTTTAATTAAAAAAAAGAGTGTAAATCTGATTAAGATAGCTAGACTGCTTTAGAAAACAAAAACAGCAGCACGTTTCCATCAAGTTTACAGTGATTTTCTATTCCATTTTGTTTCCTTATTTCGTTTCCTACCTGTGGCTCTCAAGGTCTGGGATGCAAACACAGCAGAGATTCACCTCCACCGCAATCTCCTGTCTCATTACTCAGTAAAACATACAGCAACCCACACTTAGCGAGTTATTTTAAAAAAATCTAACTGGAGTCAAACTCAAAACTAAGGTGTTCTTTATACTTTGAATTATGAAGGAGCCATTAACAACTGCGTAGTCAAGAGCCCCATTAGCGTTTTCGCAGAGCTGTCGCCCCAGTAGGAGCAAATGGGAGCTCTGACTCACACCAGTGCAAAGAGGACTATAGAAAGCTCAAATGAGACTAATAAATCCAGCATCATAAGCACAATAGAAATCAGAACTGCAGGTAAATCAATTAGGCATTCTTCATGTGTATTAAAAGATCAAGAAGAACATTTAGATACATGTGAGATACTTAAAATTAGACTAATGAGGGATTACTAACAATTTCTCTCTCTCAGAGCAGAACGCTCTGACAGTTTAAAAGGCAAATGCTTTATTAGTTCATACGTGGGCTTAGCACTTACTCCCACACTTGGGAATGGGATACACGGAGGTGACAGGCACTTGAAAGATGTGAAATTCACTGTGTACGATTCAGAACTCTGAAGGAAGCATCAAAATCCAATGAAGAAACCTTCCTTCATCAATATTTGGAGAAGGTCGAATTGATTTAGGGGGAGAGAGAGAGATAAAAATATCAATTGCATTGATATTTTTACCTTTCCATAGCAAAACCCCCAAACAATTTGGCATTTTTGTTAACAAAGCCAATGTGCCCTTGTATCAGTTAGATTTAACGAGAAACTGTAGATTTCTCTTTGCAGCCACCCTTTTGCCAGCAGTCCCCCTTTATCCCTTTTCTGCTGCCCTCTCCCCATACACGCCCGTCTAAAATTGCTGTTGTTATAGCACGGCTCTAATTTGCATCCAACTGGAGGAGCAGCCAGCAAATTAAATCAGTGCACGCTGCCCCAACACATGGCTTGGGTTTCTGGGGCTGGACTGCGTTTGCTTTTTGTAGAGACAGAAAGAAGACAACTTACAAAGTACTGCCTGTCCTCTGCTCAACGACAGCGTTGCTCCCAGGAAACAAATTCCTTCCAGAGACTCATTTTAGTAAAATGAGAACCATCGCCTCTGTGGCAGAAACAAGTTGCCTCCAGAAGCTTCAGATGATAAACTTGTTTAATGCTCAGATGTCATTCAGACTTGGAAAGTTTTTTTTTTTTAAAAATAAGCCATGTTGTTGAAGCTAATCATGTCCTCCCAATTTTTTTTTAAACAAACATTAGTTCCCAAAGGCATTTCATGAGCAGTTTAGGAAACACTCACTGCAACAACAGGTCCCAAGAACACACGAGGCTTTGGCCCTATTATAACCTCAGAGACAGTAGTATCAGTTTACTATAGATTCACGCTGAAGCAGCAGCAGGATGACTCTTGCCTGCCCTGGCTGCCATAATGCAAAACTCAATCGCAGCCTGTTCTAAACCAGTTTTTACCCAAACAAGGACACGTGCGGCTTCTAACCGTGCAAGAGAAACGGCGCATCGCCTGCAGATGCTCCACACGCTGAAGGTGCTGCTGACTTTTAAGCAAGGACTCGTCTCCAGAGTGACAAGAAGATGAGATCACAGAGCTCAGACACTAATACTGCCCTTACAAAAATGAATAAACCATAAACAGAATACATTACAGACCGTGTAAGGGGTTACTCCTGCAGAGGATGAGATGTCAGCACTATAAATCTTGAATGACCCAACAGGATATTCAGTGCTCAGGCATCACATACACTGTCTTGCATTTTTCAAATGCTACTACCACCACGCAGAATAACACAGAAGCAATAATTAGCTTAAGGGAGCTCTAATGACATTTTTAAGCCATTTAACCTTTATTCTCTTGGTTTAACATAGCAACTAATCCCTCCAGGTGAGCACCACCTTGTACCTAACCTATGTGCATTTGTCACTGCAGGCCACCCATCAGTTGCGTTTAGCTCCGGCATGGCAGCAGCCGTTATTGATGTCACCAGGCTTTCATCATAAAATGCAGAGACAATTTAACATGCAATAAAAGCCGGCATCAGACCGAGCCGACAGCGTGCATTTGTGTGCAGGCAGCAATGATTAGCATAGTTATTTCTTGCTCCACAGGACACAAGGAGCATCCTGCTTCGCAGGGCTGCAAGAAATCCTACCCTCACCCAGATGCCTCGTCACACATTTCAAACATTTGATCCATTTTCTTTGCTTAACCTGCAACTTCGATTAACACAGACACACACCGACATTTCCCCTCGGAAACCAAGTTCACTCATGTTCTTCATGAAGGTATACTCTTTTAGGAAGGAGAGGTGTAGCATTCTTTTAGGAAGGAGAATCAAATTGGGAAGCCAACCCTGCCTCTTACCTCTCTCAGCTAGGTGAGCCCAAGCATCTCCAAAAATGAGAGAAAGAAATCTCAGTACGGACTCTGTTGCTTTTGTAGCGAATCATTTAAAAGTGTTTTTCCACTTTTTCTACTTCCGGAGTACTTCTTTATTAAAAGGAGCAATTAAAACACATCCCAGGAAAGGATGAAAGGGACAGAGAATCTATCATGTGCTCCTTGCAATTACTTATGAACACTTAAAACTTTCTTCTTAACACAGTAATAAAGTCCTAAACTCTTAAAACTTGTCTTAAAATTCTCCCATTGTTTTAACAATATGGAAAGATGTGTGTTTCTTCAGGATCACCATGCTTGCTTTAACAAACTAAACAGGGGGACAAGGCTGGCAGGTGGGGGTGCCCAAAAACTTAAAACTGCTTAATTAAACTCAACCGAGTAGTAAGCACACACCATTAGTAAGTCCTGAGGTATATATAAAAAGTGAACTAGCAAACACCTGTCTTGGAAACCAAACTGAGATTGACAACACACAAAGCTTCCCACCTCCAGTGACAGGAGAGGTACCAGGATCTGAGTAAGCCAGCACCGTGCTGTCACACAGATGAATTCACACATGAATTTAGGAAAGAAAAAAAAAAAACACCAGAAAAAAACCCAAAGTAATTTGCCCATTTGCTTTGCATTCCACAGGGGAAGAAAAAAAATGTAACTAAAAATGGAAACAACTTCACTTACCAAGCACAAAACATGCCTTCTGACTTCTTCACAAAACTCAAACTAAAATGAAACTAAAAAACAAACTAAAATGAAAGTTTACAATTATAATGCTAGGACAGAAGCCTTCCAGTCTACAGTGGAATATATGGCATATTAGTGTTGAAATGGCACATGAGAGACTATTCCTCATCAGAAAGCTCAGAAGAAAGCTTATGCTGCTCCAGATGAGAGGGAGAGACTAATTCACAGTTTGGTTTGGAAGATAGCCTTTTTTTTTTGCCTTTTTTTTTTCTAAATAAACTCCAGAGATTACATCACTGGACAGCATGATTCAGCAGAATCAGGAGCAGGAAAAAAAAAATCAAATCCTGAAGCAAGCAAGCCTACTCCTGTCCTCCACGTGCCTTCTCTCCCATCTTGCAGTTGTTCATATTCTTTCCAAACACAACGGCTCTGTGAACAGGTCACAATCACTGCTTAAACCCTCATCACAAGGCTGGCAGGTCAAGGAAGACATTAAAGGAGTAATTTGAGGAGTTGTTGCTGTGTTAAAGAGTTTTCAGTCCAATTATTTTTATCAGGAAATAAACCAATGCACCGGATTTCTGGTTAAAAACGCAGCTACTGCAGGTTTGCTGGAGCTGCACTATGTAGCACCAGCACAATGCACGTAAGAAAAGCCAGAGTGTCTGCTCCCATCAAAATTGTGATGGATTTCCTCACTCTGTTCTCCTATCTCCATTATTATTCGAATAAAGGCTACACATACTGACAAGGAGCTGAGCGGAGGAGTAATCACCACCTTCCCTTCCTCCCACGCAGGACGACAAGTCCTCCTCACTGCCGCAGCCTGGAGCCTTGCATCATGCGGTTTCCCAAGCAGCAAAAGCACGTGCGGCAGCGTCTCGGCGAGGTGGGGTTTTGCCTGTAACAGCCATCAGAGTCGCTGCCTCTCGGGAGAAAGGGGAGAGCATGTTGTAGGCTGCAAGCTGGCAGAGAGGTAAACATATTAACATTTAACTGCTTTAAGGCAGATTTAGTAACGTGTGACACTGATTGCTTTGAGTTCTGTATCAAAGATTGCTTCTGAAAAATACTAGGTGCTAAGCATTCGTTTTTAATGAACCAATGATTGAGAAACATTTTCCTGAACACAGTATGTGAGCAGCTTAATCATCAGAAAAGTACAATCCTTTACTGTATCAGTGTTTCCCAATCCCCAGCATCAATGAACAGTCAGTCTTAGAATCACAGAACGGCCTGGGTTGGAAGGGACCTTAAAGACCATCTCATTCCAACCCCCCTGCCGTGGGCAGGGACACCTTCCGCTAGCCCAGGTTGCTCCAAGCCCCATCCAGCCTGGCAGGGGACACTGCCAGGGAGGGGGCCGTCCCAATTTTCAGGCCAGCACACAAACTTACAGCTAAGCCTCTAACTGAAAACTCTACAAAGAGCGCTCTTCCATGGATCACTTATCGCAACATCATGACCACAAGCACAAGACCTTTGACAGCTACCTTCCATTCTAAAGTGGGTTTTATGCTTTTTCTCCATTTTCATAATCCCCAACATTATTTCAAGGCAAGTGAGAAAAGTGCTGTATCGCTCTCCTTTCAAAACTTAAAGGGGGCCTATCAGAAAGATGGGGACAGACTTTTGAGCAGGGCCTGTAGCAACAAGACAAGGGGTAATGGTTTTAAACTACAAGAGGGTAAATTCAGACTAGATATAAGGAAGAAATGTTTTACAATGAGGGTGGTGAGACACTGGCCCAGGTTGCCCAGAGAGGTGGTAGAAGCCCCATCCCTGGGAACATTCCAGGCCAGG
>JAVKLA010000005.1:1353882-1367062 GCA_034782735.1 Sagittarius serpentarius | reverse complement strand
TGCCCAGAGAGGTGGTAGAAGCCCCATCCCTGGGAACATTCCAGGCCAGGCTGGACGGGGCTCTGAGCCACCTGATCACGTTGAAGGTGTCCCTGCTCACCGCAGGGGGTTGGACTAGATGGCCTTTGATGGCCCCTTCCAACCCAAGCCGTTCTGTGATTCTGTGATTCAAGTTAAACCAAACTACATTAGGTTAATGACTACAAAAAAGCAAACATATCATCATATCAATAATATGTTTGCTTTTTTGTAGTCACCTTCTGCAGAACACCAAGAGTCTGCAGACTCTCAAGTGAAAAGCAAAAACCCCATGGACCTGTTCATCCTAGCAGTGTATTGCATGAAGATGGCTCCTGATAGCGCTTGCAATTTAGACATTACACAGACAGTTACAACTGAATCGGGGACTGCAAGGGAAATTCTGGTATCGACAACAATCAGACTCACCAGCCTCAGTGCTGCTGGTATTATTTTAGCTTCCAGAAGTGTCAGTCAGATTGAGATCTCACTGCACATCGCAGCATGCAGTCGAATACAGCAGGTAACGTGGCTGCGTGACCCAGAGTATCCATTTCCACATGTCCACACAGGACAGCTACATTACACGCTTGGAAAAATCAGTAGATTCCTTTTCACTCTTGTAGATAATTCCCCTAATGCTCCATGCAGCAAAAAACATTGTACAGTTGGTTGCACGCACAAGGAACCATAGCTGAAAGGGGACACCTGATGTGACAAACCAAAGGTTTTGGGGCTGGATGGCACGTGCTGTTCCCACACCTCCAACAGAGCAATAGTCAAAGATTAAACAGCTGTGCCGAGACCCAAAGCATTTTGAATGTATTTAAATCAGAAACTATTTTCAGCTTTCATGCCCACTTAAAACTAAAAGCATGTAATAATTTAAGGGATAAATAATAAGCAAACCTTGGCTGATTCTACGGCCGGTGCTTTTCAGCAGAAGTATTGCGTGTCCTCTTCCAGAGCTTTCCCTAATCCCGTGGTCCCTCAAATCTGGTTTTCTTCCATGTGAAACTGTCCCACCTTGTGTACTAATGCATATATAATTACCAAAAAAAATTACTACAAAAATCAAGCAGGTGCTACACGTACCAGTTCTTAATCAAAAAATTACTGATAAAAGATAAAGGCATCCCTTCACTTACATGATGTGCATTGTAACACATACTTAATTTATGCATGATTTCCTTGTTGCTACTGAAAAGATGTTAAAACCCACAATTTTTGGCAGACTTGGGGATGCACACTCTTCTGACTACAACTAGAAGCACTCATGCTACCACCTCTAGCCACTTACTAGTAACCATCCCAGTAAGAGCTAGCAGCCCCCCCAGTATGCCCAGAGAAATATTTTTGTGTGTTCCTAATCTGATTTACTCAAAATGAGCTAAAGTGATTTCCGTACTAGGTTATTGCTGAACTAGCTCATTCTGACATACGCCAGCATGGTCAGAAGAAAATACCTACATCCCTGGATGACGTATTAGACCCAGAGCAGTCTGGGGAGCCAATTTCACTCACTGACGGAATTCGCAGTCTTTATAAAAAGCAGTGGATGGGGGAACAGCACACATGAACACAGCAAATTAACATGCATGGCAAGAGTTGCCGCATTAGTCATATTCTGCTTGAGACGGGGCTATTAACTAGAGTATCTATCTTAGAAAAATCTGTACACAGCTGCTACTTTACCTGGCCAAAATTGTCTAGATTCTTGTCTTGTTATTTCTGAAGTGGGTATGTTATACAAGCATACAATTCTCAAACCTACATAATTTTAAGGTTTTTAGATTTAGTCTTATCATTGATTAAATGGGTTGCTCGGTAGGATCAATGGAATAACTCAAAGGATCGACTTGTTATAAACATTGACATTTTGCAGAGGGAGGGATGATGAGAGAGGATGCACTCAACCACTAGCTTGGCAACTGCCTTGGTTCTCCTCGTAGCATTACCGAGCCCGTAGGAAAACAAGCGATGCAGCTTGCTCCTTCCAAGCTCAGCGTCTCCCAAGCCTCAGTTCCTTCACTATGACCTGCACGTGTGCATGGAAGCAGCTGATCTACTTAAGGAAAAACTCCAAATGCATCACCTCGTCTTCTAGCATCCCCTTTTCCTGAGGTGCTGCAGAGCTACAGCCGCTTGGACACCAGCAGGAGGGAGAAACAGGTATCACCTCGAAATGTAAAAAAAAACCAAAACAAACCTCCTTCAGGATCACGGGATCATACCTAAAGGGATATCTTAAACAACACATCAGGGAACAAAATGCGAGGCTGTAGAAAACGTACAATTTGGCAGTTTAATAAATCGCAACACTTGCGGCAAGCAATCCATCTGCACCTTCCTCTGGCAAAACTCTGCCTGAGGAGGAGGGTAAGAAGCCTTTCACAATCCATGTACCAAACATGAAAAGCTTCAGAAATGTTCCTCATCTGCATGCAAAACGACGTTTTCTCAAGCACTAATCAGTCAGAAGCATCTCTTGGTTACATTAGTTATGAATACATTTATAACTGGTTGTGCCAGAATACTTTGTTACAGCTGTTGAGGGATTAAAAAAAATAATAAAATAAACACTCAATACACCATTTATAACTTTCCTGATCATTAAACACTGGATGCTGAATACAACAACATTAGTTTTCTAATAGGGTGTGTTACCCTCAATAATCTTAAAACACAAACCTTGATGGTGCTGAGGATCCCCTCCTTGATTCTCCCTAATTACTGCCACATACCTTTCCTTCCTAAGTCCTTTTCTCCCAGTACAAACACACAACTGGTCTGGTGGCTCTTAGTTTGCTGGGTCGTGTCGTGTCGTGTGTCGTGTCCGTCCCCCCCCAAATCTGGGTTCAAAACTAATTCCCTCTAGAATATATATATGTTGGTTCCCACTCCACTCTCAAAGTTTGAAAGATCATGTCATTGAACAAAATCTCTTCCCCTTTTCTTCCCTTACTTTTTTGGGGGGGCGGGGTGGGGGGGCAGAGGGTATGTTTTTATTCTACTACTTCTACCCATTTTAGAACTTTCCTTTTATAATTGTAATGGATTTCCCCAGCAGTTGGGGTTCTGCCTTGTTTTCTTCCACACAACCTGGTACATTTTACATATTTCTTAGAGAAAATTCCATTTAAGACACATCAGAGATGGCTCCGCGGCACACTATCAATAAATCTATTTTGAGAATCTGTCTCTGCTTTTAATGGGCAGCTAAGCTTCCTCCAGGACCCTGGCCAAGTCACTCAGTTTTCTGCACTTCAGCATCCCCATCTATAAAGTGGCAATAACATAATAATTTCCAAGAAAGTGCAAAGCTAAAGTCTTTGGGAGTTTGTAGGGCTCATCAGAGAACCCGAGCCCTTTACAACCAGTCATGCAACTAACCTCACTGTAGCTGAACTTTAGATCAGTCACCATGTTTAGCAGCATTCGTAAGAGCTTGCTTGGAAATGGGATTTAATGAGTACGGCAGAAGCAAAGAAAGGAGCAATTTAAAAGACCAAAATTTCTAAGTAACACCGGTTCTAACAAAGAATGTCCACGCATTTAAATGTAACCTACTGAGATAACGGAAGAAAAAGTCTAAAGAATCAAATGTGGGTGGGCTTAAAAAAAAAGGGAAAAGCTAGTGAAAAGTCCAAGCTAATGGAGAATGTGGGCAGAGAAGTAATCGAGACTGCCTTCAGCTGCCTCTGCACAAAAAGATTAATAGCTGAACCATTTGGAATCTCAGCAAGTTTCTGTCTATGATTTTCATGATAGAAGAGAATGCATCTGACATTTATTAGCTCAACTAATGTTCACACTTGAGATAAAGAGACTTGCAGACTGATTCAAGGTCTTCAAGTTTAAAAAAAGGCTGCTGAACTATCTGGAATACACACAACGCAATGGTATCACACAAATAATATCGCTGCATAACTGTCTTAGATGAAATCTGACTTAAACGTAGCTCATGGCCCTCTAAATGTTCTTCCATCTCTAGTAGGGAAGCGCAGAAGCATCCCAGCATGCACGGATCCATAAGCCCGGCAGAGCGCATTGCTTTCAGGAACTCAGCTGTGCACTGCAACTTGCATCAAGATCTGGAAGATTTGTGCCAAGAATGGTATCATGAGATACTTGAGCTCAGTCAAGATCACATCAGAGATCTCAGATGATGTACCCTAAGCACTGGAAGAGATGGCCATGCCTCTATGGGTTCAAATCACCTGGGAAATCTCTAGCCCTACCTGAAAGCAGTTCTGCTTATGCAATATTAGAAGTTAATTTAAACTCAGTGAATAGTGAATAGAGACATCACAAAAGATACAGATCCCCATCTGGTTAACCACAGTAAGACATACCATAAATAGGAACATAGACGTAATTCCCTTCAGATCTGCAGAGACAGTACCTCAAAGCCAGAGGTTTAATTAAGTCAGGTCTCGCATGGCTCTGCTGGAGAATGGAAAGCGCAGGCAAGGCATTTGTCCCGCACCCAGGGTGAGAGGTTGGGTACATCAACAAATTATGCCAGGGAGGCCAGTGTCTGCATAGCGTATAGCTCTTCCTACCGGGAGTTACAGCAGGCTATTTTGGGTAGACTTTGTATAAAAGCCGCCAGGTTTTTCGAACTTACTCTTAGGTGAAGTTTATTTGATGCAGGCAGACAGGGAAGCCAGCCTTCTGTACGTCAGGGGCTGTCAAAGAGCTCAAATTGAGCAAACAAAATAAAAAGAATCCACCCAATTTCACTGATATTATGGCACATAATAAAATCCAAGTGTGTGACTTTGAGCTAACAACACTTCGCAGCATTCCCATTTGCAAAGATATACAGGCCTTTTCGTAAGGACTGCTTTCAAAATTTGGGGTCAGGTTTTCAATATAAACCAGACTGAGCCAGATTAAAGATTTGCCCCCAAAACACTGATCTGAACTGTGTTCAAGGTCAAGCTCACATTCATGCTCATTCTTTTAAAAATTATATATACATTAAAAAACAATAATGTATTGTTTACAGAAACAAAGCAACTGGTAGATGCCAAGGCCAACAACAAATGAGATAAATTAGAAGGCCTTTAGATTAAAATCATCAAGAAGCTGAAGCCAACAGAAAAAAAAGCAGCCTAACATTTCACTTGAAACCACTCCTTATAGCAGCAAGAATCACATGAAGCGTATGCAAGAATATACGATGTAATGACCACGCAAAGGCAGACTCGCAAGACCCTCTGCTGCACTGGGCAGAGGAAAGGAGAGGAGGGAGAAATGACACCCGACTTATTTTCTGTACATACCGGTGGGATCAAAGCACGAGCGATACAGCTAAGCTGTACAAAACCTTACCCTGAAACAGAAACAGTCGATGTGGATTTGCACAGCACTATGCTGTGTGAGAGCTGTGGTAAAGACAATACTACATAATGGGCTTTACAGACACAGGTGAGTGGTACAAAGGCTGAGAGCACAGAAGAGAAAGGAAAGTTAGGGGAAAAAAGCCCAGATGACTGTGGTGGCATGCTGAGGAGTCACTCAAACTTTCCCCGAGCACTAGAAACTGTGCCACCTACCACTCACCCAACGCAAGCACTTAGCCCAAGTACAGGCTTATTGGCTATGAGGAAAAATTTCTTCACTGAAAGGGCTGTCAAGCACTGAAACAGGCTGCCCAGGAAGCGGTGGAGTCACCATCCCTGGAGGTATTCAAAAGATGTGTAGATGTGGCACTTAGGGACATGGTTTAACGGACTCGGCAGTGTTAGGTGAACGGTTGGACTTGACAGTCTTAAAGGTCTTTTCCAACCTCAATGATGCTCTGATTCCACAGCACAAGGCAGCAGGTGGCAATCATCTGCCTCTACCCACTGCCCCAAAACAGCATCAGCAGAAGGTGTCAGAGCTCAAGAAGCTGCTGGCTGTCACCCAGCACTTTGTATGCACAGATCCCATCAGCCGCACTGCGTTTCACTTCCATGGCTTCTACCAGGCATTTCCATGACGTTGCATTAGTCTGTACTTTCAGGAGCCGGGGCTGTAATGTTTACTCTGCTAAAGGTCCTCTAGAACTTATGGCTGTGTTTTCAGAAGAGCCTTCAGCGCTCGAGACAGATTACCTGTTAAAAAGCATAGAGTGGACCTACCTTACAGGGGACAATGTACCCTCTCCCTCTTTTGGATTTGCAGTGAGTAAAAAAGAGCAGCTTAAACAGCCAAAAAGAAAAAAAAAAAGGGGGGGGGGGAATGTCCCTAATCTTTGGAGCAAAGGAAAGGAATAGTGATAACCAGCTGTTCAACAAGAGCAGCACTAGTTTATTATTTAAGGGCTGTGAATAAAGGCAAGCTACAAAAGGTATTTCCAGATTTTATCTAACTTTTAAAAAAATAACAAGTACTACAGTGACTTTTTCTTTTATTTAATAGAGATCTAATCAGCAGGCCTCAATAGTTTCCTTAAAAAGCAGCTCAAACTGCTTTTCACCCCCATTGTTCGTGACTTTTCCAACAGCACTTGCTCTGGAGAGGAACCCAGGATGTAGGCAGTTCAGCTCTGTATTTCAACAGAGTAACCTCCCTAATTACATCTCTCAGCAGTAGCTTTTAATTACACTCCACTCCTGAGCTCTTGTTTACTCAACTGGGGTTGCAGCAAGACCTTTACAATTCACTTTCCAAGTTGGTAAGGTTTGTTACAAAGGCTCCACTTTCTTGTTAGCCCAGAAAAAAGACCTGTCTTTTGATATGTCCTGGGACATCCTTTCATAGAATCACAGAACGGTCTGGGTTGGAAGGGACCTTAAAGATCATCTAGTTCCCACCCCCCTGCCCTGGGCAGGGACACCTTCCACTGGCCCAGGTTGCTCAAAGCCCCGTCCAGCCTGGCCTTGGACACTGCCAGGGATGGGGCATTCACAGCCTCTCTGGGCAACCTGCGCCAGTGCCCCACCACCCTCACAACAAAGAATTTTTTCCTTATATCTAATCTAAATCTACCCTCTTTCAATTTAAAACTGTTACCCCTCATCCTATCACTACACTCTCTCATAAAGTCTCTCCCCAGTTTTCCTGTGGGCCCCCTTCAGGTACTGGGAGGCTGCTAGAAGGTCTCCCCAGAGCCTTCCTTTCTCCAGGCTGAACAACCCCAACTCTCTCAGCCTGCCCTCACAGCAGAGGTGCTCCAGCCCCCCGATCATCTTCGTGGCCCTCCTCTGGACTCGCTCCAACAGGTCCATGGCCTTCTTATGCTGGGGACCCCAGAGCTGGACGCAGCACTGCGGGGGGTCTCACCAGAGTGGAGCAGAGGGGCAGAATCCCCTCCCTCGACCTGCTGGCCACGCTGCTTGTGATGCAGCCCAGGATACGGTTGGCTTTCTGGGCTGCTAAGGCACATTGCCGGGTCATGTTGAGCTTCTCGTCAACCCAAGTCTTTCTCCGCAGGGCTGCTCTCAATCCTCTCGTTGCCCAGCCTGTATTTGTGCTTGGGATTGCCCCGACCCAGGTGCAGGATCTCACGCCTGGCCTTGTTGAACTTCATGAGGTTTACATGTCTTCCACGTTTATACCCAACACGAGGTTCATATTGCAGTTTAAGTCTTTAGGATCCACCATCATGTAAAAATAATAATTCTATATTGAGAAGCACAAAAAAAGGGCCAAATCTTTTAACAAAACACAAAAATATTCTAAAAATTCATTTATAATTTGTCTAAGGCACTCACATCATATGAAAGGGCTATAATCTAGACCCCAAACTCTACACATGCACATACATGGAATATCAAAAGCTGGTTGCGACAATTTAGCTTCTCTGAATGGTTCCTCATTAACCAAGATGCATTCCCTCTTCTAGAGCCACGCTTCATTTATTGCTACTCCAAATTTCTTTGGAAAAACACTATTTGAGGGGCTCTTTACCACTGCTCTCCAACCAAGCATCCCACGCTGCTGCATCCCAACTATCAGCTAAAGCAGCTTGGGAAAAGAAAGCTTTGCCGAGGGCGGCGTTTCTCCTCCATTCCCAGCCCACACTCCAACCCGGGGCGGCTCACCGTTTCCCCTGAGCAAGTGACCCCCATTTCTCCAGAGCCTTACAGAAGGCAATCTCTTGAAGTTACACTTAAGATCTGCTTTGGGTATGAAAGGCCTTTGGAAATCTTTCAAAGGGAGAGAAGGATGAAACAAAAAAGTCTTCTGCTTCATCCTGGAAATAAGTTAATGTTCCAAGTCTGACACTAACTTCACCTTTCTCACCTGATGAAGAACAATTTCTTACTTGGACCAATAACTTGAAAACAAAATTCTACAGCTAGAATTTTTACTAGCAGACAAAACAGGCACGGCCACGGGGACTGTAAGAAGAAAGTCACCTCTTACCCAGCCCAAAGGTCACCTGTTATCTGGATGATCTCTTCAACATAATTTGTCCTTACTCAGCTAAAGAAAGGGAAAGGATTCACATCTCCACGCGACTTTTCACAATCCCATATTCTTGCTACAAGATGCTGTTCATCTACAGCCTAATTTCCCTCACGCCGTTCAACCCCTTACCTCCAACCAGACTTCAAAGATTTAATTTTCACTGTACAGATGCTCTTTGTCCTTTCTCTGTGTCTGGGCTTCCTTCTACTCATCACCTAGCCAACACACTGATCCAGTCCTTTACAGATCAGTCACTGCTACTCCCCTATAGATACTTTTTTCCTTTGATAAGCTTCATCAACTACTGCTTATATATCTTCCAATACAAAAATCCTAACAGTTTAGCACAATAATCCAAATAATGTCTTCAGCTATAATAAAAAGCAGCCCTTAATTGTTGTATATGAATGAACTGGAACAGTTCTGTTGGTTCAGTGAGTCCACAGCCTCTCACAGTTGCAGGCACTGAGCCCAACAGTCCTTTCCATCAGCTGCTCAGGCTTCATTTTAGGCAATCTCAGTCCACACCATCCTGTCCTGTACTAATTCCTCTGTCATCTCAGCATTATCTGGCTTGTTCACAGCATTAAAACTCCATTTGCTGCTTGCATCGCTATGATGCAGGTAGAGCTCAGTTGCCTGACAACACGATGCTTTACAATTCAGCTGTACATGTATCAGCCAAACAACACACCTCAAGAATAGTCCCAGTGTCTCAACAATTACAGCCTGGCTAGTCCGTACTGTTCCAAAGGGGGGGGGAGGGGGGGACGGTAAAAATCTGCAAACAGGATGTAAGTCCCATTAAAAGGCAAAGCAAGTTTTTGTTCCCAACATTTACAAACGAATGAGAAAAGGCTAACTGCACTGAAGCGTAAATGTACATTTTTTAGCTGAAAGAAAAGGAAGAAAGATGAATGTGAGCTACAGCACACCGAACACCCTGACTCCGCAAAGGGTTAAGCATGTTTAATTGTGCACTTTAAGAGCGATGCAATTAATACTTGGGCGTTTCAAATTAGACTTTAAATCTTTCCCGGACTTGTGAGCCAGTCGGTGAATCTGTCCAACTGCCCCAAAGGGTCGGGAACCGCTTCAAGTGACATTGTTCCCTTACACAGGATTCAAACTTTGGTCAGTGTAACTTCCTACCTCTGCGAAACCAACTGACTCCACCAAATAACATACAGGATCAAGGGCATCTTATGACAAAAGAAACAGCCAAGCTAATTATGTGTTGGAAGAAGAGAGTTAAACTCTGCTATGTATGTTGGTCAAAGATTGATCTTCAGCACTTCCATAACGCATTAAAACCTTTGATTTTAGGTAGGCCTGGCTCACAAGCATTATACTGATGCGAGATCCAAGACAGAACACCACTTCTTGCAACATGAATAGATGCAAATGTCAGTTTTCAGTAAAGAATTTGTACGTGCATCATCAAAATCCAACCCACTGCAAAAGAAGTCTCCAAGAAATAAAGCAGCTGTGCAAGACTGATTAAAAAAAAAATTACTCCTTAACCCAAATGTTCCTTTCCAATCTCTCAGATGAGTACCATTGTCTCTTCTTAAGGGCTTTCAAAAAATGAAAATTAAAGGAAATGCCAAAGGCAAAGTGTTTTCCTCTTCTCCAGTATACAAAAACTCCACGAAAGCTAAAAGATGGCACATTCATTACAAGGCACAGTATGAAAAGAAAATCACCTCCTTATTTCAGTCTCTATCAACTATACTGTTAAGTCCTTTTCTGCTAATCAGCATTTTCTCAAAGCTTTCGGTAGGAAAAAAACCTGCTACCCAAGATCACAGCTGTAATAGTTTCGCTGTACAAAGAATAAAAGAAACAATGAAAGTCTCGGAGTGCTGGCCTTGAAACAAGTTACTGAAGCTAATGGGCGCAGCATTACCCATAATAATGCATTTTTTGCAACCAAAATATTCAACAGTTTGAAATGCATTTTAGAAATTTACACTGTCACTCCCAATTTAGACCAAGCCCCAAATCCAGATTTTGCTTGAAATAGGCTAGTAATAATAAATACATTATACTTGCCCTAGCTGCCAATGAACCAACGATTAAAATGCTTTTTTTTCTTTTAAAATATTAGAAATCCCAAGCCAAGGGATTCTGCTTGCAGAGAGCAGAACGACAGGGCTCTGCTGTGCAAAACTGAACAAAGACAGAGAGATTAAAAAAAACTTATTCTCAAGCTTCTTGAAAGAGTTAGATACGGACAACATTTAGAAGACACCCAACAGAGAGAATGGATAATCTTAAGGATTTACAGTCCGATTGCTGCTGCGAGGGGCACCCACAGCCTGACCCTGGCACCAGTGCGACTCGTCGCAGAAGGGGTTGCACCAAGAAAACCACTTTGCCCCTAAAAAAACACCTGAATGCGTTCCTTGAATCCATAATTACCTGAACAGGGACCATGAAGCTGTGGCCAGAGCGCGCTGCCAGATGGAAGGGTGTCTGCAGCTCAGTGGCCAGCCTTTGAGTAGACGTGGAACTACAGCCTGAGAGAGGTTCAATTAGCTAAATTCATCTCAAGACTAGACTAAGCCAAATACAGGCGAGATCTTTCTCCTTATCCCTGGCCCGGTGGTATTGCCATCGCCCTGCTTCCACTGGCACTGGTGCTCCTCTGATCTCCACTGACTGACTCAAAGAGCTAAATCGACAGAAAACGTGATGTTTCTGGTAGCACCTTGAGTGAAGGCAATGAAAAAGGAGTTGCTATTCAATAATCTAAGTACACACCAAGTACCAACTGCAAAGAAAATACTATCTAACTCATGATCAGGATATACTACCAGCAATCCTTATTTCTGTTTCAGTTCTGGACTGTGAATGTGATGCTCTCCAGCCAGATGTACACAACCCCTGGGAAGCTTTGGTCACTTTTCTTCTAGACTTGAACCACGCAACACATCAGAAGCCACGGAAAACCCTGCAAGGACTCGATCTGTCTGCACATGGGGGTGTTTGGGGCTAGCCACTCCAGACTAGCTCCCCACATCGTTACTGAGAACAAGAATGCCCCAAAAATGCGTCATGGGGAATAGCTAATGTGCTTTAAAATTTGTTCTACCTTAGTAAAAAACGGCTTAAATGAAGAAGTGTTCTAACGTGTTTCTAAACTGATTTTATTAGCCAAGCCACTGCGTTTAGTAGACATGCCATCTTTGCAAAACCTGAACAGTTCTTCAAAGTGTTCATGAAGAACCTTCTTTTTATACCTTGCTTTTACACTTTGGCTGGCTCTTCAGATAAGGAAAAAGGACTAAAAAGCTTCACAAAACTTCTTTCAATGACACTTCACATTTTGAATTTTGACAGATGACAGATGTTTGCTGTACCAGACATAAAAAATTTATTCAATTTTATGTTTTTTCTTTTGTTAATTTTAACTGAATTTGAGGCACATGGCAAGGTGCAGAAGAGCAAGTCCACTGTAGGCTAAGCCTCTAAACGCTGTTTTGTTGTCATCCATCAGAAGGAAAACTGCAAAGTATCACAAGCAGATTTCAAAGTTAATGAATAAGCAAATAATTCCTAAAGCCATTTACTCATGTTTGTAGATAATGATCTCACTGCACTGGTTTCAGTTCAATTATCCTTTTGAAGATTCTCTTTGCTGCCACATAAAAAACCCCAAATGTTTTTAAAAATATTAAACTATTTTATAGCAAAGGGCAAGTTTTACGGTTAAGGCATCAGAATACACAAAGCACTATTTAGGAGAGAGTGTGGTCTGTACTGCTGTGCTGAACCGTGTGCCCAGCAGTTTTATTTATTGCAGAGACTCTGCACCTCGGTGCTCAGAAGGTTCTGCCACTGCATCCACATGATGATAAGCAAGCCAATACACGGATGAGGAGGTGAAATCTAAAACCTTTCTAATCCAACAGCTGTAATGCAAGCCTCAATTAGAGTGGTTTACATTAATACACATCCTCATTCTGGTAGGACGGCCAAAGCTGTTAAGAAATCCACAGGGTGAGTTAAGTAACACCAAGTGACCCATTTCCCTCAAGAGGTACTTGCTTAAAGTCAACCCTGAGAAATGCAAAAGCACCAACTGTATTTTAATCACGACTAATTTAAATAAACACATTTAAAAACTAAAACAATGGGAACCAAAGCAAAAAAGTTGATTTCTCAGTCTTCACCTAGCAAAAATGAAAGCTGGAGCTTATTTTAAAGGCACCTATCTGCCTGGGCAGCAGGTTATGACACTGGCTTTACATTCAGCTTTCCAGTTAATTTGGGGGAAGGAGATAAAAGGTCAAGACAACAAAATTAAGTTAATGGCAGTTTTTTCATTCTCAGAAATAGCTATCAACTCAGCTACCAAATTCTTTGATTCTTCTTTTCCTAGTACCCTGACAATCATCAGTAGGACAGAAAGTATTTCAGTTAATGAGATTATATCAGCCTCAACTCATTACTCTTCACTGCTCTACTCTCATTTATTTACTCTGCCAGGACCTTCAATGCCAAATAAGAACTAGAAAGGAAAAGCTGGACGTGAGCCGGCAATGTGCGCTCGCAGCCCAGAAGGCCAACCAGATCCTGGGCCGCATCAAGAGAAGCGTGGCCAGCAGGTCGAGGGAAGCGATTCTCCCCCTCTACTCCGCTCTGGTGACAACCCACCTGCAGTGCTGTGTCCAGCTCTGGGGTCCTCAGCTCAGGAAAGACATGGGCCTGCTGGAGCGGGTCCAAAGGAGGGCTACGAAGATGATCA
>JAVKLA010000005.1:1323785-1353782 GCA_034782735.1 Sagittarius serpentarius | reverse complement strand
AGGTGTCCCTGCTCACCGCAGGGGGGTTGGACTAGATGGCCTTTGATGGTCCCTTCCAGCCCAAGCCGTTCTATGATACTATGATTCTATGAAGTGCTCAATACGTTTGCATGTGGCAGCTGAAGTAGTCCCATCACTGGTGTTAACTTAAGAAAATTTAATTCCAAGCTGGTTTCAGAGAAAGAAATTTAAAGAAATTTCTTTTGTGAAACAGTGTTTGTGAAAGCCATCTGAAGTTATCATGAAGTAATGTTTTTAACCCGAGTCTCCACAGGGCACCAAAGGAAAGCGAGTTCTGTAATCAGGTAGTCTCACGATGAAGGGTTTGTACGTCTACCGCAAAATCTGGAAAAGGTTGAAAGTCACCATCGTAACATCACTTTTTTCACTGAAAAACAATTCACAGCCCATGTCGCCACAGGCTTTTCGTGCAGTTCTTGTGTGGGTACACATTTCCAGTTATTACTCTTGATCTGCTTTAGTCACCACAAAAATGATCTCCATTCAAAACAGAAAATTATTAATAGTTAGTTCCTTGCTATACTGGGGAAACACTGGCTGCATAGATATTGAATTTAACAATATTATTCTTAATACAACAGAGAAAACAGGGAGTACCATCACGGAAAGCACCCCAAAGCTCTCCCTCTCAACCGCTTGGGCAAGAAAGGTTGTTCTTGGAAGAAACTAATGAACGACTGCAGTGGAAAGAGGACAACCATGTTGGAAGGTCAACCTAACTAAACGACAACCCAAACACCACAGCAAATAACGCAAATGGACACTGGAGTAAGAAAGACTGATGGCGCAGTTGCACCACAAATCTTTAAACAAACTCCCTCAAGCTTACAAGACTACAAAGAGTATGATTTTTGCTCAGTCACTCAAGGGGACAAGGGTTAAAAATCTATCCACCGATGTGCAGTGAGAGGAGAACTCCACGGCTCTCCCCCGAAGGCCTGCTCTCATGATGTGCTACAGCAAACACATGCCTCACATCTTCAGAAATTTGAGAATATCATCAAGGACAGACTCTGAGCAGCAAAGGTCTGCAAAACATCAAGCCTTAAATGAGTAATTAACATACTATGCACAGAATCTTACAGCATGTTTATCACTATAGTTACGCACTTGCCAATAATGTTAGATTGATTTCTCTAAACGTCTGTCAAGTTTGTTTTCACCTTCTTCCCAAAGAAATGAATCTTGCCTTTGGCACCATCATTGTTTTATAGAGCAGTTCTGTAATTCAGATGCTGCTGTGTATGTGCGGAAATGTGGTTTTAACAATGATGCACAGGGAATAGCATGAAGTCAGATACCCAACAAGAGTCTCCCTGACAAAACAGCCATCCTTTCTGATCAAAGGATTTGACAGCACCAAAGCTCATCAAATGTTCCTTGGAGAATTTCAGGCAGAACTTTAGACATCTTGGCACCAGGCTGGGGAGTGCCTTGAAGAAAAGGATCAAGACCCTAAATCTGATTTGATGTTTTATGGAGAGCTGATAAGCAGACTCAGTGCTCTCACAGCAGACTGCATTTCTGCACAGTTGTGCTGTAGCACTCATCATCAGCTGGAACTTTCCAGGCATGGGGTTTCATGTCCAAATAAAATCTGTCAGCTGATAGCAAGGAGAGCAAAAACTACTGAAGCCCTGGGTCTTGCTGTGTTAGAAACACCGGCTGTGTACCTATACCAGGGCTTATTCTGCTACTATTTTTCCAAAGAACTTACCATGTCGTCAGGTAGTCTTTTGAAAGGATAGCACTGCTGAAATGTTAGCATAAAGGCAGTTTAAACAGCTTAGGCAGCCTCTGTGCTCTACGCTCCTATTCATCATCCTTCTATTTATCATACCGATACGAAACATTTACAAAACAATCTTCAGTGAACACGGCCCATTAAAAAGAACTGTGAAGTCATCACACTTCCAGTGATAAATAATGTCTTCTGGCAGGGAGCTAATACAGGATAATACCTTGTTTTCTGTAGCAGCTCTTCCTCAAATAAAATATATGGTCTTGAGCAGTAGTAAGATCTTGCACAATCTTCTCCCTCTAATAGTTAAAGTGAGCTCTGGAGTGATGCTCGGCTCTAAGTGAGCCTCCATGGGACAACATGAGAACCGCTCTGGAAAATAAAGAGGCAACCAAAAGAGTCTTCCTATCTAGAGTACTCTCTCTTTACCTGCTACAGTTTTCTACCCTCTTTATACATGAAAAAGCCCAGCAGAGACATTCGGACAAGACCACCAGGAATGAGGCTGTTGGTGTTCAGGGCTATCAGCAGCTTCCAGGAGAAACACCAAGTGCTCCAGCAGACTCTAGACGTTTGCCCAGTGCACCAGAGATGTTGATTTTCTCTTTTAGAGGCAGGAAAAGGTCATCTGGCAACAAAGCTAAAACTAGCCCTTGAACCAATTACCCCAAAAGCACATATATTTTTAGTGAGTGGAGTCTGTCAGCTTCGTCAGCTTCAGTGGGCAACAGGGAGAGATAAAATTATGATTTTGGTTTCCTATTACACACATCAGTTATAAATGCAGACAAAAATGATAAAGTTTATTACATACTCGTAGCTATATATTACAAAAGTCTCTGCAAAATGTAATTTTCAAAGGCAAAGATTTACAGAAATGTGCATGCTGACAGAAAAAAAATCCTACAACGTAACAGTTCGTCCTGCCTCTAAGGTGCAAATGCGATCACATATGAGTCCAACACAGAATGTGCTACCAAACAAACACACACTGCTCTCCTAATGAAAACTCCAATAAAGGGCAAAAAAATGCCAGCTACCACAGAGATATTTGGACGTGTTTTGAACAACACTGAAAAGTCACCTCTCCCAGCACTACATTATAATGCCTTGTAGAGATAAACAAGAAAGGCCAGTTCCACAGAAAGATAAGAAGGTGTGTTAGAGGTAACCCAACCAAGATTACCCTGTTGTCATCTAATGAACGTCTCTGAATTTCTATAAACCCTACCTCATTCCGCATCCTTTGCCAGCCTCCCTGAGAGATAACACTTACTACAACACCAGACTTTTGGAACACAAGACAATTTTTCAAACCTTTTCATTGTTCTCATGAAGAAGTATCACCTTTCACCCCATTGCAGCAGCTATCTTATGCAAGTTAGCTTTGCAAATAAGATGACAGAATGTATGAAATTGCAGTCTTTAAAACATGAAGAACGTCTCATCAAAATACACCAAACCTATGAAAAAGCAAAACTCTTCTTGAAGGCTCTTTCAGTGGTACTGCCCACCACTGTCTTCCAGAACTTAAGTTTCCTCTGCTATCGGACAAGCAGAAGGAAAACATGCAACAGGACATTCAGACCACAGGATGGTGCCAGCATGGTCAAAGTGCATTACAAATGGGAAGAAAAAAAATTATTAGCAAAATTTCATCACTCATTTTTAGGTAACAGGTGAGCCAAGCAGCTGATATAACAAGGATCTGGACTTTTCAAAGAAGCAAGAGGGTCCATCTCAAGAAGAAATGTATTTTGGTTCAGAACTCCATTAAAACGGTATCTTTGTTGCATACAGAAACAAGACATTTTAATAAACGTGCTTTTCACTCTCCTGGATGTACACATGTAATCACGGCTTCAGGGAGCACAGTTAACTGTGACACTAATTCTTTCAAGGGTTTCCTAGAGTTGTTAAGCGTTGGCCACTGTGCCAGCGTGCAAGTGTATTTAAGGATTATTTAGTTTATTTAAAGGTTTCTCAGGACATGTGCTTTTCTTGGAATACAAAGGCAGAGCTTAAGCTCTTCTTCCTCTTATTTCTCAAACCTAAATATAGGTGCTGCAGAATGTAAATTACCGAGTCCCTGAGATTTTCAGCAATTGTTTGACATTTATTACAAAACTCCAACGCTCAAAACCTTTTCCGGCAACACCCTTTCAAGGCTCAGAATACAATCACTTCAACTGTATAGCTAGGATTTCTTAAAGCAGTTGATATTAATAATTCTTCTACAGTTAAATAACTCTATAGTCAGAGACCGACAAGTTTCTGTCGTCCTTTTCTTTATTTTCACCATTCCAAGACACAAACCTTTTGCTGAAGCAAAGAGGTTCCTGGAAATAAATGGAAGAGAAACGAACATTTGAGAAACACACAGCTCATCACCATTAGATATACTTAAAGAGAATCAGCTGCTACAAGGGTAGATAGAAACAAATAAAGTCAGTGTTGGCCTTTGTCTTCATCCACACCCTCTCTCCACGTTGACTTCTCACTCCCTTGTGTGTGGCTAAAGGTTTTGGTTACTGCTTTATGCTTTCAACATACTTCTGTTACAGAGAAAGCGGCAAAAGACCATAAAAAAAGGATTACTACATATTTAACTAGAGGTTTGTCCTTTAAAATAGAATAGGTGATCAACAGACTGTTGTGATACCTTCTTTATGATTTTAAGTGTTTGACTCTGCTTGCGTTGGTCCACAACTGGCAAGACCAAGCCACAGTTTCGGGCCAGATCTTCCATTTGCAGCTGAGCTTCTTAAGGCCATGAAAGCTTTTCTATCTATATTTGAAGGAAGAATTTTGTTCAAAAGCTTTGTGATTTTTTGGATGTTACTGTTTAAGCATGCAAGTATTGCGTGCTCCATACCGACATGCTTTGAAGGCAGTTTTTTTCCCTAGCATCCAGCCACCTACTTACATAACAGTTTTCACAAAACTAGTTTTAATGAGAGCTTCAGCTACAGACTCTAATAACTGCATCTGTAAGGCATGCACATACTGAGCGTGTAAAATAGCAACTGCATATTGAACAGAAACCTTTTACAGGAGATGCGTAATTCTTTCTTCTAAAAATGATTCCTTTCACATGAAGGGAACATTTATGGCACACTTACAGACTTCTGAAGGCAGGCTTTACATTGGAAATACTGATCGAACCATCAGTCAAGACCAAAGCAGCTGACGCTGCTGTAACAAAGCTACAAACCTCAAAAATATTTTTCTGAAGTCACTATCTGCCAAAAAAACCCCACAACCAAAAAAAACCACACCACACCCAAAAAAGCCATAGATGAGGCTGATATACTTACAGAGAAGACCCACTTCTCTACATATTTGCGTAAGCACAAAAATCTGCTAAAATGAGAGTTTGGAGGTTTTTTCCTCCGTTTTCTCTTCAAGTTTGTCAAAGTCTAACATTTCAGGAATGCCAAGGACAGCATTTTGCCAAGTCATCAGCTGGGACAGTGAAACAAAAAAAGAAAAGAAATCTCTAGGCTCAAAAGACCTGAAATATAGGGCATGACTTTGTTCTACTTGGATTTTATAATCTAAAAATACAATATCAGTAGAGCAGCATATCTTCTCTGAAATTCTGTTTTTCTTATAAGCATATCCAGTCTGCTAGAAGCTCATTCTCCACAGATTTCATCATCTCCTGACAGTACCACAAACACCTCATTGTCAGGTTGTTGTGAATGGCCATCTTGGGGGTGTCAACTGCTGCTTTAAGCAACTGTTCCCTACACCCATGTGAAGGCTTGGGCTGGAGGAAAGGCTGAGTAATGGTTGGGAAGGGGCCTTTAAAAAACCATCTAGTCCAAACCCCTGCCATGGGCAGGGACAGCTTCCACTAGCCCAGGTTGCTCAAAGCCCCGTCCAGCCTGGCCTTGGGACACTGCCAGGGATGGGGCATCCACAGCCTCTCTGGGCAGCCTGTGCCAGTGCCCCACCACCCTCACAGGGAAGAATTTCTTCCTTATGTCTAAGGTTCTCTAAAAGCAGCTTTCTCTGAAGACCTCAGAAAACCAGAACAGCCCAGGAAACGTCACATCTCAGGACAGCCTCAGGAAGGGCATTAGACTGCAATTGGGAAAATTGCGCTAAAGGAAGAAAGAAAGAAAAACCCATCAGAGATGGCACTCCTGGTTCCAATTTTTCAACAATGTACTCTATAAAACCACCTCTTTCCCAATATCAACTCCTTCCTGAAACAGTTCTATTAGGGGAGACTTACATATTTTTTCTACGTTAGGAAATAAAAACTTACCAAAGGCCAGAAAATCTTGTGCCTGTCTGTGTCCATTTTAAGCAATATCACCCATTCCATGGCCTCAATAATTTTAGTCTTAAGTTAGCTCTGGGAAAAAAAAAAAATTCTCCTTCCCGAGGAACACAATCATTTCAGAACACAGATGTAGGCATTTTCTTTGGGAAACCATAATGTGGTTATTTCCAGAGACCTCTGCTTTGCATTGTAATTGCCTTCCCAGGCTTTTAACACTCCAAATTAGAACAAATAAAAAATAAATAAGGGGGGACGTACAGTTTGTGTGATATCACACTGAGCCAAGCCAGCTTCACATCTCCTCTGGCATCCTGAAGACTCAGTGCTGCCCCAGCTCCAAATAAAATATTCCCTTTACTCCTCCTAGTTTCTTTAATAAAATTTTAATTACCTTGAAGGCAGTTACGGCTGCATACAAAGATGGATGCCTCATAATTAATATAACAGAACACCAGGACTATTGTCTAGCCACATTTTGTAAGTCTGAAAAGATTCTATCGGGCAAAATACTTTGGCAGCCACATTTTTATGTTTTATTTTCTTAAATGGCTGCAAGTGTCAAAAAGCAGGAGCATTTATCACCCCACAAAAGCCCATGTGACACATGGGCAGACTCCTTTTCTAATTGGAAAATTATTTACGTCCAGCTTGCACTCTCCTAAAAGTCACCCAGGAAAAGCAAAGACATTACTGTCTTGGATAACTGCTGTATGTGCGTTAAGCACACGGGCTCTTCTAACAGTTCACAGCCAAGCTTTGGGACTGACTGATGATAATAACGGATATTTGCAAATGAATCCAACAAGAAGCTTTAGAAATCCATGGGTGAATGGAGGACAATAAAATTACACGGAGAACTACTGGTGGAATTATGGAAAATGGATTACATGCGTTATTTTCAGTGTGGAATATCCTTAAACAGTACTCTTGTTTAGAGCGTGGCTTGGGCTGGTGGCAACTTTCATTTGGAGACTTTAGATGACGAAGTCACTTAAAGCGGTAAGTTCCATCTTACTGACAAGCATTCACATCACAAGCCCCAGGTGGTCTCCGTGGCACTTTAGCTGCCAATCTTGACAAGGCTAAAGACTAAACAGGCCGGGGGAAAAAAAAAAATAAAATTAAAAAAATCAACTCTTCTATTCCCCTGTGTTCACCAGGTGAAAACAAGGACACAGCTCACAAGGATGCTTAATTTACCTCATAATGATTTGTTTAATATCTGCTATAAATTGGACAGAAGTCAAGAGAAAGTAAAAACCCAGCCACACACAAACTACTGAACAAGGAATGAGGTTTTCTTTAAAAACCTCGATATGGACAGGTAATAAAAAACCCAAACTCCTAAGTGTTTAGGTAGCTAGAAGGAAAAAGTGACTTCTGACAACTTCTTCAGGTTAGCTATCGCTACTATCTTAATAAAACCGAGCTACTTGCCATCAACAGAAAAACAGCCTAGGCAATCTGGAACTAAGATCTAGAAAGTCTCCAAAGCCACAAGTGGTAAAGCCCAGATCACTAGAAGCAGAATTTGCTTTTTGACAGCTAATACTTTACGCTTTTTTCCTAAATAAAATAAAATAAATATCAGATTCAGACGAGAATAGAAAACAGACAAGATGATGTTAAGGGTTTGTCAAGCCTGACCAAGGGAGGAAAATGTAGGCTAGGTCTATCAGGAGGCCACGTCTAGAGTCCAGGATACTACAATTAGATGCCCATCTTGCTTAGCACTGGACTAACATCTTAAGAATACTATTGCCATAAATATGATTCAGATATGAAAATTACGTATGGAAGAAGCAGGGACAAAACAGAAATACTAGCATTAAGTCACTTATTAAGGTAGTCTCTGTGCAACTACTTCAACCCCATCCCCATATACACATTTAAGAGCTTCTACCTTGCTGCAAATTGAAACAGAAGTGCATGCACTCAGAAGTCGGGCAGATTTTTGAATGAAGGTGAAATTAAAGCAATGCCAAATAGCTTAAGGCATCAAGAGAGCTAAGCTGATGCCATTTGTTCAGAAAACACTCCATCACCTGTGCTCTGCACGGAATGCCTCCTGATCATTTTTAAAGGAAGTCTGAACCATAGAGTTCGTATGGTTTCTATCTGAAAGGACTGATTTGCTTAGCTCCTTTTCTTACTAGGACTGTGTGGTTTAACCTCAAACACAGACCACATGTAAGGAGACCTAGGTGCTAGAGGACACTTCTGAAGGGTGACCTTAGCTCCGTTGTGTCTGATAACTGAATGGCTCATTCTCTGAGAAGGAGCTTCTTGCTGAAGTATCTTGTTCATCAGCTGTGAATGGAAAAGTGTTATATTCAAGCATTACTTGGCTTTTCAAACTGCCAGAGCAATGATGCCCTATGTGTTGGCCTCTTTGAAAAGTTTTGCTGCACTTGGCTCCCTTCCATGCCTCCACATTCATGAGAGAAATGGACTCCAGCACATGGGTCTAAATAAATCTAGCTCTAAAGAAATCTTACTACCTGGGGTAAAGCAGCTAATTTAAGCGATTCTTGAGCTGTCAGTGGAAACAACCCAGACCTTTGGGTTAGACATCTCAATCCTGTTCTTCCAAGTCTCTAGGAAAGTCAGGCTCCCAAAGCATATAAAGCTCTGCATCTCCAGTCCTAACTTGCAGTATTCCCCAGGAAAAAACTTAAGTAAATTTAGGTCACCTACTCTGTCTTAAATTGGCTGCAAGTTAAGACCCAAATATTAGACACACTGTGTCTATAATAAAGTGGCCATCTGCGTACCCAAAGCTGTAGACAATACAATACAAGAACAGTCCCTACTGAGAAATGATGATGCAAACCTTAGTGGCATTAAAAAAGCTAAAATTTGCAACCTTTATTCTGCCTGACATAGCAGGACACGAGCAGGTCTCTGCCGGGTACTCTGAAAGAGTCCGGTATTCTTTTGCGGGTGTAGAAATTTGACAATCTAAATGCATTTTACATGGAGAAAATAAACAAAAGGAATAGGATCAGTGAAAGCCTCAAAACAAACAGGGGGTCAAAATCTTTACAGTGATTGACTCAGGTTCCACTCTGATGTATTGTAATGCCCTTGAAAGGCGCCTTTTAAGTGGTTTTCTGCTCTTGTTCTCTCCATTTTATTTGTTTCTGAAATATGTTCTATCATATTTCTTTTCCTCTGTTCAAAAATTTCTCAGAAACTGAATAAAGACAGCTCAAGAACTTTACATGCATTAAAAAGCCATCTCAGAACTGACTCAAGGCTGAACTTCTCAGATAAGAGGCCGAAGGAAGCTGCGTGAAAAGGAATACCTAGTATTTCAAAATTCACATTCACCTAGGTTATTTTTCCGATTCTTTCCGACACAACTCAAAACCAAGTTTGTCTAAGACCTGGCATCCTGATTTCATCATCCTCATTGCAGAGAATTGTTTTTTTAATTTACTGACAGTTACTGAGTAGTCAGCAGGGCAACGATAAAGACTGGTGTCAAATGACTTTAGGGATACCATAAAATCAGCATGATGGATGAAGTTATGAGAATGCTGGATCCAATCCAGCAGCTCCATGGCACCAAAAGGGAAAGGTTCCTCTTCCTCCCTACTCAGCCTTCCTCCTCCTCTTCTCCTGACCATGTAGTACTTAGCTCTGCATCCAACAGATCCTTCTGTGAACCCATTCAACTCAGCCCAGTCCCACCCGCATCCTCCCCACCAACTCTCCAACATTTTTTGCAAGGCTACCTAGTAAAATGAAGGAGCAACAAAGGAAGGAAGAAGGGTGTGGAACCACACAAGTACCAGTGAGATCTCCTTCAGGCAGCACTAAGTGGTTGAAATGATTCAACAGTCTTGCCTAACTTTAAGATGAAGAGGGAAGAAGGCTCTCACTGACAGAAGATAGTTGTTATTATATACAGATTTCTACCTCGCCTTTCTGCCTGAGGTCACCATTCCCACAGGAGGCTCAGCAGAAGCTAACATTTGCCAGCACTTCAGCAGCATGCTAGGCTAATATAAAATACAGGCGATGTCAATTTAACATATTGGGCTGTGAGTCATAGCAACTAAGACACATCCACCCTTTCATGATACCTCCAGCAAGGGAGAGGGAAGGGCAGTTAAAGGTAGTAATGAGCCTAAATGATTCACTGAGAAAGGCAAAGCTTATCTAACAGAGAAACAGGGACGCTCATCTCTTGCCATGCCTACAAAAATAAAACAAAAAACAAAAAACACCAAAACCCAAAAGAAACCAACCCCTTCCCAAACCCAGTTAAGGAAGTCCAGAGAAACCACTGAAAGAACAGAATTCATCTGATCTCAAAGACAAGGTCATTTGATACCATCCACAACAACTTTCATCTGCTGGTTGAAGATGAAGGACAAATTTCAAGACATTTTCAAGGGTACTTTTTTTTTTTAAACTTTTTTGGGGGAGTACCTAAATTCCACTTGATGCAGGCCTGTAGTTGTGCATGTAAATTGAGAGCAAGGCTGCCGCCCCTACAGTTCAATGACGAGACTAAAGCGTCCCTTTAATCAATGCCACCAGTACTAACTTACTGTTCCTTTAGACAAATGACAAAGAGCAGGAAACAAAGAACAAATAAACAAGAGAAAAAGTAGCTCAGAATCCCTAAAGCATAAAAAGACCATTGTCTGGGTTCGGTTTTGGCCAGGAAGCTTAGCAGGTCTGTACACACCTACTCAGTTTTGCCGCTGGGTTACTTGAGGAAGAGTATCCAAAAATCATGTCCAAAATCACTTAATGAACCAGCCAGAGTGTTACTGTCAGAACTCTGGTCCTTCCTCATGCAAGTTCCTAAAACGCACTTTCATGGGACTTTCCATGTGATTGACCAGAGAAGCAGCTTTTTTTGTGTTTTATAATCACTGTATTAGCAGCTAACTTCTCTCTAAAGTCAGACGAGACAACAGAAAATGTAGCATGGAAGTCATACCATGAAGAACGTTGACTGAAAATGCTTTACATGTTCAGGCGGCCCGATGACTCATTTGTGGTCATTTTGCTGCATCTGCCACAGAGAAACCAGAAAATGTTTCAGCTTATTTATATTAAAAATAAAAAGTCAAGGAAAACCAAAAAGCAAAGCACAAAAAGTTCTTGGCATTTTGAGTTACCCAGCAGCATCTTTACTGTGGTGACCAGATAACTAGCTTCCTAACCCAAAAGCCTCCTGCAGACAGTGTCTGGGCACTACCTTCCTGTAATCGTCAAAGGGCATGAAACCCAAAATAATTCTTCAGTCAGTCCAGCAAAGCCGTGTACTGCATGGCGTATTTCAGAGGCTCTGCACTGTCTCAAAGAAATTGATTCTACTTTAAGAGAGTCCCAGAAAAATTATATTTATAAGCAATAAATTTCAGAACTTCAGAGTTGGAGATTTATGCCAGACACTTTTATGGATGTTTGAGTCATCACCAATTAAAAAAAAAAAAGTAGTAACTGGTTTAGAACTAACTAAACCCTTTTTCATTTGGGGGGGCTGTTGCCTTTTAAAAGCTCAGAAGACATCCTGGAACAGCATGAGCACGGTGCAGCTGGGAGAAAACTCTCTCCACACCCAACTGCTCCTTCCTATCCTCTCAGGATACATTCACCCTTCCCTTGAACCCTTTGGATGTCCGGAAATGAGTCCCGACAACCATGTTGGACCGGGGTTTATATGGGTCGGTGGAAGAGCATGGGTGTGAGAACTAGCAGGTCAGCTGGCCGGCATCCAGGCAAAGTAAGAACAGGCAGGAAACAATCTGGAGCACGGAATAATTCAGCAGAGACACACAAGGGTTTCAGGAGACAGAGCTGGAAAGGCACAAGGAGTTACAGTGAGATGCCAGACAAAAAGCTCTCCTGAAGAGTCAAGTGGATTATCGTTTCATCTATCTTGCAGTTGCAAATGGTCTTCAAACATCACTGTACAAACCCATGACAGAGCACGTGATAAACATTCATCCACCCTCAGATCTGCTTGTAGGAAATAACTGATATTGTCTCATTTTGTAAATAAGAGAAAAGTACAGATAGCTAAAGCAATTTGCCCAAGGTCATCTTAAAACCACAAGACAGCTAAGTTCAGAAAGTTAAATGAAGATTTTCTCTTCCTCTCCTCCTCACTTCCCTGTTTCTGAAAGCCTCTTTCTACCCCAGAGATTAGTGGAAGGTTTCCATCCTGAACAATAAGAGTTTACATTTCTCATTTTTTTCTCTGCCATTTAGGTGAGAAGCTATACTTGCACATCCAGTCTTAGACCATAGTGAAGTACAGACCACAGCAAAATCTTTCTTGCGTAGCTTTTCACAAGTCAACTGAACAACACAGAGACAAAAGGCTTTCAGTGCCGCGTTCAAGGCTCAAGAATGAGCCAGGAAAACAGTAACCAAAGTCTTTCTTTGTGAAAGCCTCCTTCCATTAGGAACTGACACTTCAGCCCTCCTGTGCCTGTTGGTATGAAGAATGAACAATCCCAAGCAGCTCCCTTGAAGCGGTTCCCTTCACAAAGGCACACATTGACGTAGCAATTCTGTTTTGCTTCTCTCTTGTGTTTTTTTTTTCCTGGGGCCAGAAAGCAACTTCTGCTTCCCAGTACTTCTGCCATTTGGCCATTTGAAGGTATCTGGACGTCTCTAAACCTGTGTACATGTGCAAGTCCTAATCTGCAGTCAGGCAGCTTTTCTCCAGCCTACATATGCATAGGCTAACCACCAATAAGCCTTCCGGGCTCTCTTACGTGCACTGCCTTTGTCTGATCTTGTTTGTTCGGTAACCACAGAAACAGTTTTAAAAACTAGATGAGCAGACACACAACCTTCAGAGACCAAAGCTTTGGGCTTTGTTTCCATTTAGAAAGACCCATTTGGCACCCATTCATCTGCTGCTCTTTTTGTTAACACTGCCGGATGAAGGATGTACTTACCTCTTGAGACGCTTCTCTTATATGCATTCCACACAGACCTGCTTTAAGGGAAAATGCTTCTTTTTTTCCTGTGTGACAGCTATCCAGCATCCTTCTGAAGGCTTCCTGAACCACTGCAGGTCTTCAGTGCCACTCAGACACACCATAGCTTCAGATACAACCTTCCACTATTTTACAGCAGAATTTGTTTACCAGCGGTCATTCAGGTATCATAAAACCAAAGCTGGAACATGAAGATTGCAGCACATCACACAAGAAATGCCATTAATAGAAGCCTGCTCTACTTTAACCATGGCTTCCCCCGCAACTGAGCTCTTTTGGCACCCATGACATGCATAATGCTGCTCTTGATATTAGTAACAAAGCAGACTTTAACCATACAAACACATTCATCTACAAAACATCACTTGTTCCTTTATTATTTTTCTGTTCAAAATCATTCTCATTGCTGAAGACTCCCCAGAGACCCATTCCAGCCTCCCTCCTTTTCCCTGCCAATGCAATTGCCCTATCCCTTTACACAACCCAGCAACTATTCTCAAAACAGCCTTCACTACACAGATGGCTTTCCTGGACTTCTCCTCTACCTCTCAAGCAATGGGGATTTAACAGAAGAATTTCAACTGAAACTTGAAACTAGTTTAGATTTTTTTTTCTTCCTTTTCTTTTTACTCCTACTGCTGTATCAATTTGGACTGTATTCAGCTTAAACATTATGGGCTACAGTCTGTATGAAAGGTATTTACAAAATAAAGTTTGTGTGTAAAGCATTTCCCAGTGATGACAGCTTCGTTATCCCGTCCTTATGGTATCTTTACGCTCATCAGGCATAGAGTTTCCAACAGAAGTACATGAGCATGCACATGACGGGGTCCTGTCCTTGCATTCACAGTAGGGCCAGAGCCAGTGTAAACATCATTTTCAGATGTGGCCTGCAACAACTCCTTTGAAGACCAGCAGAGAGGATCTCTAAAATACTCTCACCCTACTCAACATCTAGAAAGTCAGAGAAGTGCAACCCAACATCCTTGAGATAGCAAATGGTGAAGGGTGGTAACCCAAAACAAAAAAAAAACAACAACAAAAAAAATCCTCTTTTTTCCCCCTCTCTTTTTCTATTCCTTGCTTCCTTTCCTCCAGATGTTGACCAAGACACAATTTATCTGTTTGAAAACCATCTGGTTTGGGCAGACTAGCAAACTAGCTGTTCCATAAATAGAAGAACATTTAAAAATTAACCAAGGAGTCACCAGCGAGGAATATTGGTCAAAACAGAAAAGGAAGAACGAGCGATTGAACAGGCACTGCTAAATGCATTAAGAGAAATCTCTGGGTGATTTTTCACTTAAAAATAACACAAGATACACATAAACAACAGGTTAAAAATAGGGAAAAAGCTTTGGGTTTTGACAGCGCAGCACAACATTACAACAGTTCAATACCTGAAGGTTTTCCTGAAAATTCATACAACAACTAGCTTTTTACCACAGCTTTGACATTTAAGGATTTCTCCACCATTATTCCTCCGTGCTGCTCCTCTGCTTTCCAGCGGTATAAACATCTGAAGCAGCCATTGCCAAACTCATCAAAATAACAGCACCAAACCACAGTGTTAATTTTGAATCTTCACAAGAGCCAGAAGTTGGTATAATTAGCCTGAATTATAGGAACTGATTCTCTGCACAGCCTAAAGGAACCATTAAGCAAGACAAGAGTTAGCTGTGCTCACCGCCGTAAACCCACATATGCATCGTCACGATTACTCAGAAAACTCAAGTGATTTGGTAAACACCGAGCTCTGCACTCCAACGGCATCTGTACTCAAGAGCTGAAATATTACAGAAAGCAACATTCGAGAAATGAATTTGAGGGAGCTAACAGGTTTTGCTTTCCGGAGAAAAAGAAGCAGACAAGAGCGGGTTGGTGAGGCTAAAGGCTCACAAAAGATGCACTCGAAAACCAGTACGGTCACCCCAAGTGTCGGGGCACTGAACATTTTACATAACGCCGTGGCCGCCGCACAGGGCGGGAATGAATGCAGCAAATGTGTACACATGGACACACACTGCCTTGCCTCCCAAGAAAGCCTATTTTAATTATAATGGTTGCCACGGTTACTTTAATTCCATCATCGCTCCAAGTAGTCTCACAACTCCACTCCACACCACTAATCAGGAATCTTGCATAACATTAGCACTGAATAACCCAATTTAAGCCAACTTAAAAGCCTGGATTATAGCAGAGGATGTTGACGCAAAAAGAAGAAAAAAGGGGAAAAAAACACAAACCAAAACTGTTTTGTTCAGGGAAGCGCTGCTTCTGTATCTGTCTCCAGCAAGTGCTCTGTCACTCTTATCCACGTGGAAGCTATGGATGAGCCCAAGCCAGAGCAGAACCAAAATTAAATGCTGTTTTGTTTAGACAAACATGGTCCTCTCAATTTTCTTTTAAAGGAAAAATAAAGAAAGTACAATGATGTCATATCAAGTTAAAGGTGCCGAGAGAATTACTTCTAGTTATTGGGAGAATAAAACAACACAGCAATCCTGGAGTATCAAGCATGGAAAATTTGACGTAAGAGTCTATGAGCTGCAGGAAGAGGTTTCAGACTGCAACTTCTAAGTTTCTTCTTTGACCACTGCCCATAGTATGACTGGCAAAGCTGTGTGGAAAATATTCCTGTAATTTAAACACAGCTGTAATAAGCAAAGCTGACCTTAGTCTAGACAAAGAAATTCCCTGAAAGCTATTCTAGTCTTCCTTTTGGGCTTCAGGTCTATAAAATTAGTTAAGGGCTACCAACTTAGCTAGGTCAGAGGAAGAGATAAACACTACACTGTTCCATCTACAGTCCTTAAGCAATTCAAACACAAACATCTCGGAGCAGGACAAGTTAGATACCCAACACATGAGGATGTTACTCCTCCTGCTGAACAAAGCCAGTCTGGGTCCTCTCTCCAGGAATTTTGAAAGCAGGACTACTTGTGACGGAGGCCTTCCACAGGCACCCATCTAGTGGTCAGTTACCAGGATAGTAAAGCCAAATATAATTTTTCTCCCTATTAAAATACAAAATATTTTCTTCTTCACTTAATTTTTTTTCTCCCTCATAACCTTTGCTCTCCGGAATTTCTCCTGGACCTACAGTACTAATGTCTGTACAGATGCTTTCCTAGGTACAACAGGATGAAGCTCCATTTCTTACCCTGGGAAAGTGTAGAAGACGTCACATTTCTCCTTCCCAACCTTAAATGTCCAAACCCCAGCATTTTTGCCAAAGGCAAAACAAGAAGCAGCAAAATCTGACCTTTAGTGGTATCAGCTTTGCTAATCTACCCTGCAGACTGTTTTCTGTAAAGTCGCATACAACCCTGCGTTAGCTTTAAAAGGGGCAGCAGAAGGAGAAATTTTTCCACTGTTTGCGATATCCCATTAGAGATAAAGTAGATACAGAAGCCGTATACATGGTCCTCAGCTCCTGAAAAATTACCAGCACAGTCCTGACCAACTTAAACCTGGGAACCCTTTGAAATATAGTTTGTGCCACACTCTCAAGGCACTCATTTGACTTAATTCCTGCAGAGGCTTTCAAAAAGATTAGCTACTTCAGTGTCCCACAAAATCCCATTTTCTACAATGTCTTCTAACTCACGTGGCTAGGGATGAATCACATGGATCAAAAACTGCATAAATGACTGAGCAAAAGAGCTTATCATTTGATAAACGAAGCACAGAGGTGAGAACCGTTAAGAGCTGGCAAAGTCTGCCATGTGCAACATAATGCCTTCAGTTAGCAAACCTCAAAGAAGAAATCAAAAAGCATTTCTAGAATATGCAGCTACCCCTAATTTGACCTGAGCTGTGAACACCAGCAGCACTGAGGAGGGTTACCCAATAACACAGGACACTGCTCCAGCAAGGAGATGCAACAGTAGATTAATAGACTTCCCCTCCCACAATTCTCGTATTGAAACCTAATTTGTTCTGCTTGTATTGTGCTCATCCATGCATTATGTAAATGCATTACAAAGTCAGACAACAAAAATCAGGGATAGTCTAGTATTCAGCACTTCTTCCACTATTTATTTTGTTGCTTGGTTATTCTTCTCTCCAGGTTTTTTTTTTCCCACCAGCTAAAATTCATGCTTATGTTAGGAACTAATGATTATGGCAGGAAAGCTAAGGTGGTAACAAAATCACACCCCCCCAACTCCTCTATTTAAGCTTGAAATAAGATTTTCCATGTAAGACTGTAGATATCTCAGCAATACTTAACAGCAGTGTTTAAAACACTGCTGGCTAAATTATCTTCATTCTAAGCTGCTGCTCTCCTGTCACCAGTCTCAGTGGCAGCAGGTTAGATCTCAACATCCATCAGAGCACGAGAAATAGATCACAGTGGTATTAATAAAGCAGAAGCAGAGGAGATAGCTAATATTCATGCAGAGCTCTGGCACGCTATTAGTGCTTTGTCACTTGACAGCTACGCAACTTTTCTTTCTGGCTGTGTACAAAATCACTTCTAGCTCTAACAGGTAAGTTATGATGACTTTTAATATTTGATCCAAAGGCAGAAAAAGGAAACCTGTTTGGAAGGATGCAAGATCTAGGATACTGAAATAAAGTCACTTCTTTATGACAAGAAAGTGTTGCCTGTTTGGCCTTTGCAGCAGCCCCGAGCCCAGAAGACCATGGGTTCTAAATAAGGAAAATAGCTGGGTAAAAGCTGACAGAGGAAACAGGGAAAGCGACAGCATTAGCCAATATTCCAGTCCTTGGGAGCTGCGTTCTGATATGAACACCTCAGCGCTGCAGGTCCTCCTCCCAAATCCTCCGCCTCTGTCCTGACCAGGATATCAACTGCATTGTCTACCCACTCCTTTCCAAGCCAAGCCCTTCAGTCTCCGTACTCCATCTCCTTCCATTTTATACTCCTATATCAGAAGAAGGATGAAAACGGGTTAGTTGAGTGCAAGAGCAAGCAAGCTGCACACTAATGCAGCTTCCAGCTCCCCCTGCGATGAGGGGTGTTAGCGTATCAACACCCTGCCATCATCAGGTTTCTGCTGTCATCCGATGACGAACAACTTCAAGAAGGATAAATGGAAGTTTTGCACATGACTGTGCCAACCTCCTTCAAAGCACAAAGGCAATATGGAAGATGCGGTTCCAAGCAAGCCATTTCTGCACCAAAAATATGTCTGGTGGGGGCTGGCATCAAGGATGACAGTAGGACACTGACTTCCAAAGGAGAAGAGAACAAGAGGCTGTGAAAAGGTCTGAGAATACAGGGAAGTCCTTGGTGGAGTGCAGATGAGAACTTGTGCACAGTTACAGAGAGCCATCGCATAAGCCATCAGGAAAACGACCTTTGCAGCAGTACTCTGGAAAGAGAGTAATGGAACATGATGATATTTGTCAAAAATCAGGTAAGGACACGGTAACTGATAGCTAAGAGGAAAGCCTGGACTGGCGTTTACTGCACAGATGGCCTCTCCGAACACTATCAGATACTCTTGCCTTCTGAAGGACAGGTGAAACCTGGACACCGACTGGCAGGGAGAAGAGTCAGAGTGCGCTCTGGCAGCACCTTTGTAATCTCTGCTACCGAAAGAGCCATTTCCACTAATGTTACTTAAAGGAACTGAAAAGTTACATTCAACTACCAAGGTCAAATAAACTACTAACTCTGTCCTTCTTGAAGGCAAATAATTCTTTTCCTCCTGCCTCTTTCAAAATGCTGAAGACCAAACCAGGTTCACTCTAAAGCTCCAAAAATTAGTCGCTACTTTTTCCTTAAAAAAAAAACAAAACAAACTCAAAATTACACATAAAAAAAAATAATGTGGCACGTTAAAAAAAGACAAACCCACAATGAATGCTTGCTTCTTGACATCTTCACTCCCCTTCAGTTTTAAAGAATCAAGCATCTTTTAATGTGTACAGAAATAACAAAACACAGGATTTGACACCAACTATGATAATGTCTGGAGATTTACTTCATTTACAGGTTAGTGTGAAACAAAAGATAATCCAGTTGTAACAGGTCTGCAGACCGGAGGATGAGCTGGAGTCCAGGTTTAACTTCACAAAGAGGAAGTATTGCCTTAGAGACAGAAAAACACACGTGCAAACCCAGACCCTAGCAAAGCTTACCTCTTGAACCAACCTGTTTGTTTCTCTTCCCTCTCCCGGCTGGTTTAAAACACAGCAGCATGACATATCACTACTATATGGCTTGACTTTCAAAAGCGGTCTAGCAGAAGCCTAATTCTCAAAACAGTTACAGCAAATGTCATCAAGTCCTGTGAACTTCTCACCTTCTCAGCATGCACAACACATGGCAAAAGCAAGCATCCACCTTGTAGCACACAGGGCGTGAAATAAAGTGACAGTTCACCAGCTACCTACTTGTGGCTTCTCAGGCTGTTTGCCTGAACTTGCCAAGTGGCTCATCACAGTCCAAAAATAAAAAATTATACAAAAATATTACATATACTCCGTATGTCTGAAATATTACTCCTTGCATTCTGGCCTTTACCCCGGTTCATCACCTCTACAACCCACCACTGGCTCCAAAGCAGCCAAGGGAAAGCTGAACAAATGAAGGGAGCATGCAAACGTTTTCATTTCTATCACATCTTTCTCACAGGAAGCCAAGTATCAGCCTCAACATACTTGCTAAAAGCACATAAAAGTAATAATACGTTACGCACCTGAATCAAATTTTCAAGAGAATCAACTACTTTTTACCTTATTTGAAAAAAGGATTTTATTACCAACTCTTGAAATCTCACACACTAACAGCAGATAGCAAGACTGAAGTGGGATTCAATGCCAGTGAAGAGCAGAAAAATTACAGCAGTTCAGTATTACAGAAAGCCACTTCAATTAAGACCTAACCGGTCGATGTGAAATGCTGGAAATCACGGCAGTAATCTCTCATCCCACAATACAGAAGGCTGAGTTTTTTAAAAAAAAAAAAAAAATCCACATCAAACATGTTAGTGCATTCTGCAAACAATAAAAATTATCTTAGCCAATACTGAAAAGGATCCAAGCAGATTTCCCCACCTCCATAAACACTAAAGTCATGGAGAGAACACCAAATCTGAGTCAGAAAGCTTCTGGGTAGCTGGAAGGAAAGCTTGCTGGGAACAGATACCAGCATGAACTGCAGTAAGCCGTTTTCCTAAATTGGTCCTTGAGTCATTTTTATGGGAACAGTCCATTCCGTGGTTTTTCTCACATAACTTCAGGATTAAATGTCGATCACTTCACTTCACCTCTATGAAGTAAATAACGAGCAAAGCTTCCTAGCTGTCAGATGAAGGCATGTGCATACTTCTATTTTTAAATACTTGCCTTTGGAATAAAATTTGAAATAGAGTGGATCAGCAGTTCTGGGTAGATAACTAATTTTTCAACTGACTTTCCTCTTTTTTCTGACACTCATGAAAAATGCAACTGGCTGACTATTTAAGGCTCTGTCAGGAGGAAAAAAAAAAATACCTGGAGTTCCAACATTGCCACTCCTGCAATTTAAAGTAAGGTCGGCACACTGCAGCATTCGAACATTTCACATAGCAAAATGCTAAAAAATGCTGTTAGAAGAATACTAAGGCTGGAAAGCTGACCAAAAATAAAGAATCCCAGAATTAAGATCGTTCACTCAGCCTGAAGTCACACATGCTGCACAAACTCACGCACACTATTGCTCTCAGAAAAACCTGTCTCCACCAGTGGACAGAACGCAGTTTCAGGGTTGGACTTTGCCGATGCTTAGCTTCCTCTGTTGGGAAGCTACAAAGAGCACAGAGAAGGAGGCAGGAAACTTCAAGAAGCACAAGGGGTTTTGGTGAGGCTGTTAAATGCTGCCCTACATAATTAAATTCTGTACTTTTCTTCGCCGAAGTTGCTATAGGCAAGTCTACGCAGGCAGGTGCAGACAGACTGGAGCTTAAGCTGGGTGGACAGAAGCCAGTTCTGGTCCAGAAGCTGCACAGTGGTAGTGTCGGCTCACGCACAGCGCTGTGCTGATGCGTCCCAAAGAGAACAAGACATTAAGTGACTCATATCTGACCAATTCAGCATGTGCAGAGCAAACGTGGGTCTGCCTGCATCTCTTTAGGCATGTCTTCAGCAATGCTAGGCAAGACACCATCAGTAAACTTTTCACATCTGGCCATTAACTGCAAGATCGCCACCTTTTCATGGCTCGTGATCCAGATCTTAGAGAAGTGCTGAGCACTCACAGCTCCAACTGAAGTCAGTGGGAACTATGCTTCAATAAGAGAGTGCTATCTAATAATGACACAAGGCATCTGGGGAAAAAGGTCAGATCATCTCCACTTCATAGTGGAAACCCCAAATATATCGACAAGCGGTCTTAATTTCAGTGCATCAATATCCCAGCTACAAACCTGAGGTGAAGCAGTGCTATCTTGCAAACGCTGGAAAATACTTTACAAAGCAAAGCTATGGTGAGCTTTTCGAGGGTGCAGAGGAACGTTAATTCTAGGCTCTCTCCCATCCTTGCTTATTCTAGAGCACTCCACTGTTACATCTGCAGAAAAGCCTTTCATCTCAGACATAAAAAGAACATAAGCATGACCATGTCATTCGATTCTCAGAAAAGTCCCTGCAAATGTCATTCACTTCAGGGAACGGTTCTGCTGGTCACCGAGTCTCCTGGAAAGTCACACGAAAGCCTCTGCTCTCTTTAACAACCATTTCACCTGAGACATCTGCGCATATTGCTACTACAATTAAAATTAAAAATATTTCAACATGTATTTATATAATTATATGTGTATATTTGCCAATAACAATACTATAATAAACTACGAAAACTCAACCAATTAAAGGTTTTCTCTGCAGCACGAACTGTATGAAAGCTCATATTTAGGGAGAAGCATTGTAAATCAGGACACCAATTTAATCAGCTTCACATGCACTTTTGCAGAATAAGAAGCAACAACTGATCAATCTCAACGTTCATTCTAGGAATTGTATTTCGGAGTAAGCACAGATTAGATGAGCTGCACCTACGAAGAATATGAAGTTCCAAAGTCTTCTTGGAAAGCCAGTAGTTCATCAACAACTCCGTCTGCAAGGCTGAATTCCTGCTCTAGGAATAGCTGCACAATTTTTTGATGCAAAAAACGCCAAGCCAACACACGTAGATTACATTGGCCTTCCCAAAATATAGCTAGACACAAACAAACAAAAAGTTTTCTAAAGGTATTCAGTACACAGCTAGTGGGCATAAGCATGACAGCAATTTACCGCTTCAATGCCTCAAGTAGGGAAACGGTCCATGGAGAAGCGTTCTCCAAAAAAAAAAAAAAAAAAAAAAAATTTTAAATCTTTGACCTCAAAGCTCCCTGAAGAACTATTATTTCATGTTCCTCAGTCCTATTTTCTCACCTACTCACTTTTCCCATTTCAGAGTTTGGATTTATCTGAAAGCCCAGAAAAGTCTTCTGTTGAATCCACTACACATGCACTGAATTTAGTTTTCCAGAATCAACTTTGCCTGCCTCCTTGTCTGCAGCACACCTGCGAGCAGGCACTACAGAGTTTCTCCACAGCTGCACAACAAAAATGAGTAAACAGAATTTACTAAACCTTCAGTCCTTTTTACCTCCTCACAATATTTCATCTTAATCTCGAGAAGACTGCTTCTAACAGAAGACAGGATTGAGGTTCCCACTAAAAATCCGAACAATTTTTCCCTTTCTGTTCGCAGCCTGCATCAGTGACTGACAGTGACTGCTCCTGTGGAAGTCTGGTTGTAACGCTCCCCACCTTATGTTTGCATTTATAAACTTTCTATCAAGAAAGACCCTGAACTGACGTTGGTAGCCATTTGATAAGAAAGGAAGAAATGAACTTAATTATGGCTTCTCTAGACTGAAATTGAGGCATTTCAGTGGGATTTTTTTGCTGCAAAAGCCTTTAACTGCAGACCTGAGCGCAGAGGATTTTGTGCAAGAAATACTTAAAGCTTACTTCCTCCTTAATTCACCCTTTTCCTCCTAGTCAGTTTGTTGCTCATTTGAAGCCCTAGAACCGAACAGTTTCGCTGGGACTTAAAAGCAAGCGGCCTGCAGTATTTTTATTTAGAGGCTGGGCCTTATTTCTCAGGCTGTCTCTCTTCCATTCATCATTCAGATTTTGTAACTTGCCTATAGCTCATCTCTCTATATAGGAATTTAACAGGACGTCAGCCATGGTACTTCAAGAAGGATGTTTACTTCACATGACTGAGGTTCTACTTTTGCATCTCTGGCTCAAATCTGCAAAACTGAAGAAAATAAGTATCAAAGAAGAAAATTAAGTGGCTAGTTTTTGTAGCCTACCACAGCTCTACAGAACATTTGGACCAATTCTATTCTTTCAGCTTTAGTATTCTCCAAGTTTAACTAACGCTGCAGGTCACTCAGTCATACAGACAAATCTGCCTATTACCTCTGCACTACCTAACTGATTTCTTTCTTTTTAGTTTTAGCTCCGTCTCTTCCTTGTTTGAGTTAAATCATCACATTGTTTTACAATTCACTAGACAGACTTAAAAAGAAAACCTAAAAGGTCAAACATGGCTTCGAAAGTTACAATTGCTTTACCTTGCTCATCTTTCATGCTTCAAGTCAGGGCCAAAGCTAAGACTACGCTTTTAATTGCTTGTAAATTCAAATACCAGGTTTCTGTCCCTCCAGGAAAGATACAAACACAAAGAACATTATGTGTTTCAACATCTTTTACCCGAGAAAGCAACAGAGGTAGGGTGCCGGAGCCTCCCGGGAAAATGCAAGTTTGCCATTCACAGTTACAAGGTCCGAGGTGCCCTGAACCACACCCCCGCTTCTCATTTCTATGTCATTACGTTTTATAGCCTGCCATCTACCTGCATTCACAGCCATTATTTTTCTATCACTTTTTCCCCAATCTTCTTTTATCTTCTCTTCTGTTCCTGGGCCTCCATCCCAAAGGTTGACGTATTGATCTTTGTACACAGTTCCATGCAGTCACATGCAGGCACCTTCTAAAATTAAACTGCAGCCATTCATAGGGAGACAGACCCACAAGTATTATACGTAATAAAAGAATATGGCCTCCAATGATGAGATTTTACTAAATAGCATTCAAACCACACTCATTACGAGCAGCACTTGGGAATTCAGCCTCAGGGGAAACATTTATTACCTAGCATAAGCGATCACTAGGGGTTAGAATGAAAGCGAGAAAATAGAAAACCAACGCGCAAGCATGTAAGAAATCCTTAATGGAGCACGCACCTGCCAAAAAAAAAATCCCTCTGCCCCACAAAATGACCTGGGAATGTCGCAAGGAATTTACACACATTTGCAAGGGAAAAGCTACACTTTCATCGCAGGCAATGAAATCTGCTGGGAGTCAAGGTCAGAATCATCATTTAGACAAGCCACATGAGAGTAATTTATAGTCTTAGCAGAATAAAACCTCCCATCGCAGCTCACCAGTCAGGTGATGTGCCAGTCTAGCGAGCACCAGGCATTTATTTTGATGTAATCCCTTCACTGAAGAATTTTACAGCAAGGAGTTTTAAAAAGGTTATACTCAAGCAGTGACATTACACAAGGATGTGCACCTCATTACTGTATACCTCTACGCCCTGCTTTTTTCTGCTTTGCCCACAGACAAAAGCCACAGCTTTCTACAACCACTGGCACTGCAGAGGCGGCGTAGCTCTGGAAAAGCAAGCTGTGCTCTGCTCTAGCCCACTAAATGAATCAACAGCACCGACAAACCAGCAAATCAATCCCTTCCAATTCTAAAACCTCTGTTTTAATGATGCTAAGGAGCAAAAGAACACAGCTTGAAATTCAAGGAGTAAGCTGTTCTTTCCGTACTGAGTGGCTGGGACATAAAAAAAAAAATTCATTTTGTAAATTGGTATATACTTAATATAAAACTTCACAGCTACACAATTCTGTCGTTTAAACTTCCCAGCATGGTGTACAAGCACTTACTAAGCCCTACTTGCCAAGCAGTCAAGAATCATTAAACCAAGAAGTGCATCTGTTAAAGTATAAGTTCTTCTCTCAGCTAAAGAAAGAGGGGCACAGAGCTGTCATCTCAAGGCTAAGATCACCCAGCTAATCAGTTTGGGAGTCTTAATTACAGCCTCTTACTGGCTCTCACCCCACACACACTAACAACGACATTTCCAGAAGTTCTGCGACTTTCAGCCACTCTGATCTAGGAATGCCCTAAGAATTAACACAAAACCCAAGCGGCCACCACCCCCACAAAGCCAGTGAACGATCATCTAATCATCAAAACACCATTCAGATCTAAAACCGTAAACAATTCACATGACTCAGGGCCTTGACTCACATTCACGGATAAGTGTAGCTCGGGACACCTGAAACTGTTACTCAGCCCCATGGCTCACCTCACTCCGGGAGCGGGGACGGCAGAACAAACCACGCATCTCCTGAGTCACCCCAGCCAGCTGCTGCCAGCACCCCATCACATAGACTTGCGCTACAACTGAGCCAATTCAGCATCCAGCTGCTGCTGGAGAGGCCCTTCCATCCCTCCCACCTCCACCAGCCTGCTCGTGCCACTTCTCCCGTACCGTCCCCAGCTCCTCCTTGACCCCACGCTGAAGGGAACCATGCCAACAGAAAACTAGCCCAACTTAAAATGAGGAATTTTATGCAGTTTGAGCTCCCTGAACTGCCTCATGTTGGAGCCACGTGAGAACCTGGCAAGAGGGGAAGGCGAGAGGGTCAGGACATGCAGTCAGAGGTAGGAGAAGATCTGGACCACCCCTGAAGCTCACAGGTCCAAGACCCACTCACCAGCCCTTCCAGAGGCAGCCAGCTCTGAAGCAGCCCCAGACAACCAGGGGTTGGCTAAATCTACCTGTGTAGATGCACGTAAAGGTCACAGCCATATCCATTAGTCAGAGTTAGCTGTAAAAGTCAAGTCCAATGTCATCTCAGAAATGAGGTCTTCTAGCCATTTCCTGAGAGTGCGGATCTACAGCAAGAATCCAAAAGAGAACAAAAATATGATTACGGAGATCTTCACCTAGATCTGACGGGAACCACCTCTGCAGGTGTCATGAAGATGAGCCCAGTGTACTTGGCCTTGACCTCTGGGTTTGTAGGAGTGCCATCATTTCTTGTACGAGCAGGTGTGCAAGACTGCAGAATCAGGTCTATACATCAGCTGTAATATTACAATAAAATGAAGCAATCGCTTAAATAAATAAAAATACAAACTTGCAAAGTTGTTAACACCTGCGAGTCCGGGCACACGTACTGTCCCCACTCTATCAAGGTAAAATATTAATTAGCACATCTAAAGGCAGGCAGGCATAAGCAAAATACTAAACCAACATAAAAATAGTTTTAAAATGAGAGTGGTATTAGAGGAAAGAACAGTCACAGCTATTTACTGGGAACTTAGTGCTTGTGTCTGAACTATGAAACAAACATTTGGTCGTACTTCAAGGACGCATGTTAAAATTTCAAGGAAAGGGGAAAAAAACAGAAAAAACAGTACTTTTAATATATAAACCAGTCTAGAAAAAACTACTGAGATTTCTTCTTCCAGACAAACACTGTAAGAACTACAGTTTAACTTGTTTCCCCACAAATTTGAAATGATCTCGGTTATCTATTTTAAATAGACCTTTGCCTTTATTTCAGGTCCTAAAGCAAAGTTCTACTGGATCTGACTAAAAAAATTATTGGCTTCTTTTAGACTTATTTTTGTACTAAACCTTCTTTCAACAGATGCTTCAGCTCTGCGTGCCCAATTTTTCAGTCACAGGACTGGGAACAATTTTATGGCTACCAAATCTGGTGTTTTATTTAAATAACATGACTTCCTAAGAAACGGCGGAAAGGACTCTGGATTTGTAAATCTGGTAAATGAAATGCCGAACAACCTCTCAAGTCTCTGGAACGCACACACTGAAGTCACTGGAACGTAACAGCACGGGGGAAAAAGAGAAGGAACAGTATGTACTCCCAGATACCCTTCATCAACACATCTCGCTTCCTTTAGCAACCAGACAGATTGTCAGCTCCTAAACAAACTCATCACCCAAAGCAAAAGCAGCCAGCTGGGGAGTTTTGCTGCTCCACAAGCTTGCTGGCTGTTCCTCCTGCATCCAGGTTTCTCCCGAAAGCCTGGCATCCTCTGCTCCTCTCTTACAAGGCACCCTCTGCTGCTATTAGGAGTGTCCAGCGAGAGCGATGCAGATTCCTTCAAGCTGTTTCAGATAACAACCCACCATCAATACGCCCCTTCCCTCCTACAGTTAGTGATGCAGCAAATGTGTCATCTAACACTGTGCTCTCTGGCCCGACAGGAGCTGGACTTCAGGAGGGGGGTGCAAGGAGAACTCCCTTTTTGTTATTTAAATTTTTTTAAAAAAAAAAAGAGAGAGAGAGAGAGAGGAGAGGGATAAGGGAGGGGTTTAGAAGTATTAAGCACATTTGAGGAGAAATATGGATACCCTGAGGGTCTCTAAAAATAGAGAGATGGGATTAGGATATCAAATGGAGAGGGCTTCAGACACTGGGGATGGAAGTCACAATCTTAGTGGAAAAACATCCTTTACCAAGGAACTGAACCCCCCAGCAGGGATTTCTAAGGGGATGAAGGAGCCCTTGATCCACACTCTTCATGGGCAGACTTTGCCTTACAGGGATGTGCTCCTTCCCACAGAGTCTCTAGGAGAGGCTCCAATTTCAGGGAAGCCGCACAGGAGGAGACAAAATCCCTCGGGGAGGAAGCATTAGAGCGACAATGAAAGAGAGCAGAAGTCTAGCAATATGTAGATGAAGTCTTCACCCCAAAGTTTCATGAGTAGGGACGTTTCCCTTATGACAGGGACACTTCTTCCCCTACGTTCCCCAAAAGGTTCTTGCATCACGGGAGAGAACTCCTTCTGCTGTGATTTCCAAAGGGAAGGGTGCCAGGCACCAACAACTCGGGTTGCTCCCACTCAGGAGTCCCTGTGGAAAACATGCATTTCTCTATAGTCATCCATGGAGGGGGCCACATGTATCTATAGGAGGCTGTATCTATAGGAGAGTGCACATATCCCCCCCTCCTTACAGGGAGTATCTATGTCCATGGCTGCATCCACCTGAGGGATGTGGATAATACATGCATGTTATCTACATGAACAGGTCAGAGAGTGGACTTAGGTGCATCTATAGGGGGACACTGATATGCACATAATCTGTGTATGCAAAGGCATGGGGGTGTCTACACATGACGCACACAGGGCTGTCTGCATGTGTCTGAATGCATTTGTGTCTATAAGGATGTCTACAGCTGTACGGCTGGGTGTGGGCAGTCGTGCAAGGGTACAAGTGCATGCTTGAGCACATGGCATACAGGTGCCTATATGCACACAGGTGCTGCTTTGCACCCATATGTAGGCATCCAAGGAGAGGAGGTGTGCCTTAGTGCGTGTATACCTACCTCTGTCAGTGTTTGTGCAGCTATAGACACGTGTATGCACACCTGTATGTGTACACATGTACTGACAGATACATGCGTGTGCACCTGTTTGCATCCCTATAGATATCTAACCATGTAAACTTGCAGGTATACTTCCCCTGCACGGGAAGGTATGTGTCACACATGCATATAGCTATAGCATATAGACACCTGAATGTGCGTACGTGTCTACGTGCATGTTTGTATATGTACCAGTATGCGTTATGTAAGCTTGCATACCCACCACTGTATCTGCGTACTTGCCTCCACACGTGTGGGTTCATATATGCACAAGCAGATGTATACCTATGACTATGCCTGCATATTCGTGTGCAAGTACAAAAGCAGTTGTAAACACGCATATCACCAGCTATGGGTACCCCTGTATGTACACATATACCTCGGAGGTATATATACCTAGACAACGTATGCATCTAGAGGTTACGTACGAGTGCACGTAGCACACCCATGGGGGACACGCACACTTGGGCATGTGCTCACAGGACAGGCACTGTTCAAGAGGACGGTGCGTACCTGCCACGTCCATAGGTGCACGCCCCACACACACACTCTGGGTAGACAGTGGTCCACGTGTTCCCAGCGTGCACCCGTACACCTCAACGGGCAAGCACCAGGACAGGGGCACCCTTGAGGACAGGGCACCCCGTGCAGACCCACCCCTGGGTGTGTGAGAGCGTGTACCCAGCGATATACCCAGAGGCACACGCCAGTGCCCACGTACACCCAGCATCCGTACTGGGTACACCTGATTATCCCTCGCATACCAATGGAACGGGCACCTCTCTGTACGTTTTTATCTGGTGCCTATCCATATTTCCAAGCAAGCAGATAATCCTGGGGACGTGAACCTGAGGTGAACCCATACACACCCAGCACCTTGCATACCTGGCGTCCGCGTTTCCCATAAACGCCCCCACACCCGGGTGTGTAGGAGTGGGGTGTACGCACACCCAGCGTGTACCGACACTCCTTGGTGGATCGGAGCGTGTAAGCAAGCATATACCCTACCAGTCAGGCACACCTCCAGGCACGCGTACAGCCGAGACGGACCCACAGGGCAGGATCACACTGCTCACACGTGTCTGTGGGCATATCCACGGCCAGGGTTTCCACTTGCACCCCACACTTGCCCACAGGGCAGAGGCACATGGGCACACCAGGAGCGGACGGGACCCCACACCCTCGGAGGAGCGTGTCCCCAAAACACAGCCACGGCAACACCCCGGGCCACACCGACACCCCATCCACGTGTACCGGGGACCCCCACGCCGGGACGGTCCCTACCCAGAGGGAGGCAGCGCCGTGTCCCCAAGCACCGGGACGGTTCCCCCCGGTGGCGGGGCCGGGGGGAGGGATGTGTGTGCGTCTGTTCCCCGGGGATGTCCCGGTGGGGCTGCGGGGACCCCGCTCAGCGGGACGAGTGGCACAACGCCGCGGGGGTGGGGGGGGATCCCCACGCCAGTGGGGCG
>JAVKLA010000005.1:1250824-1285273 GCA_034782735.1 Sagittarius serpentarius | reverse complement strand
TTCTCCTGCCCAGCCAGCAAGAAGGCTGGAGGGGCACAGGGAAGCTGGGAGGGGACACAGCCGGGACAGCTGACCCACACTGGCCAGAGGGGTATTCCATACCATGGGACGTCATGCCCAGTATATAAACTGGGGGATTTGGCTGAGGGGGGGGGATCGCGCTCGGGAACTAACTGGCCATCGGTCGGCGAGTGGTGAGCAATTGCATTGTGCATCACTTGTTTTGTGTATTGCAATTCTTTTGTCATTATTAATGTCATTTTATTATTGCTATTATTATCATTATTATTTTCCTCCTTTCTGTCCCATTAAACTGTCTTTACCTCAACCCACAAGTTTTACTCTTTTTCCTGATTTTTCCTGGGAGAGCCCCCATCCCACTGGGTGGGGGGGAGGTGAGTGAGCGGCTGCGTGGTGCTTAGCTGCCGGCTGGGTTTAAACCACGACAGTGCGTCAATAAGAAAAATAACTGATTCTTCACTTCGGGTGTTTGCTGACTGTCAACAGCGACGAGCCAAAGGCTTGGAGTGTCATCTCCTGATCCTCAGCGCAGTGGCTGCGCTGACCAAGTGCTCGCTTATCATTAATATTTTGTAAATAAGGCCTCCTTGTAACTTCAGCTGGATCAAGTCACTTGGGTTTAATAACCTGAAGGTCCTTTCTCTGGACTCTTCTGTTCCCAAAACCATCTCTGTGCAAATGACGCCCATCATTGAATATTTTTTAAATAGTCGTTATCAGCCAGGGTAGTGGTTGATTAGATGCACGCGAGCAGTTTGTGCCGGCTGGATATTTGAGCGGTTTGCTCTCGGTTGGTTACTTAAGTTTGCTGCTGCTTGGATGGGCTGTCGGGATTGGGTTGCCGCTATTTTTTTGCATTTCTGGAGTCACGATGTTGTCTTAAGGTCTCACTGTTTGCCAGGATGGTCATCGCACGCTACAGCCATCGTGGCGACGAGAAGCTAAAGCTTAAACGTTAGTTTGTGTGTGCCTAGGTCACTCTGTGGCGCTGACAGGGCACTACTGAGAGGTGTCGGTAAGGTCGCTGGTAGCGATTGGCTTGGGTGGTTCAGATTTGTCCATCTGCTCCCCCTGCAGCATCGTTTCTTGCCTTTTAACGGCTAATTGTTTCAGGGGAACGAGGCATGTCGTAACGGAATATCTTGAAGGGCAGTTGTGAGCTTGCCTGTGTCTTGTACAAGGCTGAAGAGGTCGGCTGTAGGTACAAGTTTACCTAAATCACAGAACTCGAGGGTCGTTCAACCGGCGAACCTATGCTGTACGTTTGGAGTTGCATAAAGGCAATTCCAGACTAGTTGGAGTTTCTTTGATGTGGAAGAGTCATTCCAAATGTAGGGATTAAACTTGTTTCAGATGTGCTCGGCTTTCTGATCCTGATTTCTTAAGTGTTTCTTCATTAGCTTGTTTTGGAGCAGAGCGTTCGTAAAATATGTGGTGCAGATAAGCAGCTGCGAGCTGGTGCGTTGGTTTTTTCTTTCGTTGTGGATTAAGTGTAGGTTGGTTTGTGATTTAATGTTGATTCATAAAGTGCTTTCTACGAGGCGGAAATTATGTGTGGCTCGTAGCCAGGCAGGGTTCATTTAAGTGACTAATTCTGATATGGATTTCCTTTGATCTGTCCCTAAAGTTAATCTAATGATAATATTGCGTAGAAGTATAACCCCTAATTAAATTAAAAAAAAACCCCAAAACACCTTTTACCAATTGAAGCATGCTGGAAATAATTTTGGAATCCTTCCCCAAACCATTTTAAGGGAAATAAAATCTCGCTGCCCTTGCACCCCGTGATCAGTGCTGCGTGTGTGGAGAGGAGCCCAGGAAACGCGTGAGAAACAGATCGTCTCTGCGAGGAGGACCCGGGAGGTGAAGAAAGGAAGGCGCTTGCTGGCTTCCCTCTTGATTACAAACACTGTTTAAAGCTCTTTCATTTTAGGGTGGTGAGAAGAGAAGTCGATGTAAAATCCCCACGTCGCCTACAGCCAAATGGTCGAGGGAACCCTTGGGTGCCGGATGGCTGCAGCCTCCAATGTGGCCAGCTCCTACTGTCCCCTCCCGAGTTCCTCGAAGGTGTAAAAGTAGATGATAAGGATTCGTTTTAGTGTCTCAGACAGCCTAAATTTGTTTGGTGTTGTCACGTCGCTCTTCCTTTGTATGTGCTCCTGGCTTGGCGCTGCCTGTTGCTTTGAGGCTGGCGTGGGCTGGGTTTGTCCAACCAAGGGGGACCCTTCATCCCAAACCGAAGAGCTGCCTGCCAAAATCCGTGTGTGGCCCTGGCAGTCCTGCACCGCTTTACCCCCCTCCGCGCTCCCTCCTGCTGCTCTGTGGCACGGGCACAGTCCAGGAGGTGTGGTTGAGCTGCTCGCAGGCCACGTGGCTCGAGAGCAGCAGGCTCACAACTCTTCTAAACGCCGGACTAACTTTCCGCCTTCCCTGCGTGAAATAACGTCGCGGGATCACGGGAAGGGTCACCTTTGAGTGTCTCCAGGTCCCCCCTGCTGCTCGGAGCAGGCTTCAAGCTTAGATCTGGTCCCATGGCAATGCTGGCATGGCTCTTGCTCAAACCGTCCTGGTCAACAAGGCTTTAGCCTGACTCAAAATTCGTTATTCGTTATTCTGCTTACCAGCAAACCAATATAAATGAGAAATCCCTAGATTCACAAGAATGCTTGTCGCTGGTTACCCCAGTAACCAAGCACCCAAGGACAGGGTTACTGGCCTTGATCTGATGGGGATTTTTTATCTATTGGGGCACTTTGCCGGTTGCACCGGGTGATCGCACGTGAGTGGCTGCTGCGGAGGGACGTCTGGAAGTCCATTTTGGCACATCCGCGGGAAGCACAGGTTTAAAAGCATCATTCTGGAGGTGAGCTGCTCATTTAGAGAGCATTGCCTGCAGCGTAGCCACCCTCGCCAGAGCTGGAGACAGCCTTGCTTCCTGCGGGCTGCTGAGCCCTCAGTGGATTTTTGAGAGGTGATGGCATCTTGACAGAGCTTCGGAAGAGGATCTGTGTGCCAGCATGCTGAGAGGAGACCGTAATGATCCTCTGTAGAAGGGGCTGTGTTCATTCCCCAGTCACTGAGACGCTCCAGAGTGCAGGGCTGTGTTCAGTGAAGACTGACTACGGTAGCAGTTGAATCCTTTCCAGGAAGGGGCATGACATTATAATTCGGGGAAAAAAACCGCAAGTTAAACATGTTGGTGGAAGTTCAGAAGGAAATGCTGCCTCCGTGGCAAGGTTTTACCAAAAGGCCCACCACATACTTTCCTTTTGAGCTGGAAGCTCTTGATTCTCACAGCACCTGCAACTCCAAATGCACCTTTGTGCTGTTTCGGTACCCATTTCTTAGACTGGCGTCGAATAGGCCCATTCCTTCCTTCAGTTTGGTGTGTGGAAAAGGAGAGAAATTTCAGGGGTCGTTGCTGGACTCCGTCACCGTCCCTGGCCTCGTGGTGAAACCACGTCTCCAGCACGCAAGCTGCCGTCTGTTTTCTCGATAACAAACACAAGCCTGGCTGGCAGGCTGTCCAGTGGAAGATGCCTACCTTTACTGGCCCTCTTAAGTCATCTTGAAAGTCTCGTTGAGCAGAAGACTTGGCTTTGGGTGCGCTGTCTTTGCCTAAAGCTTGTTTGAGCTCAGTGCGGTGACGTCCGTTAGAACCATCCTTCAAGAGACTGTACAAGACCCTGGGGAGAGGCTGCGCAATAGCTGAGAGGGTTTGCCAGCTGTCTTGGCTTGGGAGTTATGACCTTGGGCATATCATGCTTTGGAGGTACCACTTGACGGAAGAATGGAAACAGCTCTTTGTTGGAAGGCTGGGGTGTAAGAGAGAGACTTTGTGGCTGCCTTTCAAGCGTGAAGCCTCTCCTGTTTTCACAGCTTTATGGCTCAAGCCAGCCTTTGTCTAAAAAGGATCCGTAAAATTTAAGGCTGCGTGAGGAGCTCCTCTGGCTGGTGCTTCAGCTCCCGTATAGTTGGAAGATTTGTTCTGCGAGTAACTCTTCCGATAGCTGGGATTGGATGGACTGGATGCTCCTTTTTCTCAAGTTGGCTTCTCCAGAAAGACTTACTTGTCATTGAAGGTTTCTGGCTGGAATGAGCAAAGTCCAGCTGTTAGGAACTCTCTCCAACATTGGCACCCAATGTGGTGCAGCGCTGAATCCCTCCTTCTTACTCATGGTCTCTTGCTCCATACTAGGAGACTAAATTCTGGTGGAAGTTGCTTGTTTCTGGTCACCGTCTAGTTCTAAACTGTTTTTGGAGCTTAGGGAGCAGCTAGGGCCTCCGCAGCTGCTTAGAGCCATCTGCACGTCCTTTGGTTAGATGTGTGTAGCCAAACTCCGTGAATTTTCTTAAATTCACATCTCGAGTCTTTTGGTGCCTCACGTTCTGCACCGAGGGGATGCAGCGAGCGCTTCTGCAGGGTGTTCGTCTGTCTTCAGGCTCAGACTGGTCAAAGCCAAGTGCCGATTTCCTGCCAGGCTCCATCAAACGACAGCAGCTCTCGAGATGTCCGGGCAATTCTTCGTCTCTTTGTCCAGCCTGTATTTGTCAAAATACGTGGTGCCCATTTCACTGCCCTCTTTCCACCTCTACTGTCTCCAGGGTCTCATCAGCTGAACTGATGTCGCTTCTGGCAGTTGGTGGGCCTGGAGGAGTAGGTGGTGGGAGTCGGCCACGTCCCTCGGGAGCTGTAACATTAGCTGGCATAAGCTCATTCCCTTATGGACAGTCACTTTATAGTACTGGGGCCAGAAGGTGATGCGGTGCCAGCAAGAGGTCCTTCTACGTGGGCTGGAGAACAGCTGAGGTATCCACAGGTAAGGCAACGGTCCCTCTTCTCCTGGAGATTTCTGGTGCAGACGTGCCACTGTTTGGGGACGGGGCCTACGACTGGAGCTGGGGAGGCAGTTCTGCGTCAAGGCTGGTAGACGTGTCCTCCTACCTGAAATTCTTCTGCCTCTTGGGCAGCGCGTCTTCTTCTGAGCAGAAGAGGTGGTGTTGCTTAGCTTTGAGAGCCACTTATGGTTTCAGACCTCCCATCTGAGGTCCTTTTTGAATTTCCTTCTAGCTGCAAACCATCTAGCTCTTCTCTCCAGGAGCGACACGTTTTGCCAGCTCCCTTTCTGCCCAGCTCCAGGGCTGAGGCTCTTTGCATCAAGGTTCTTGCATCAAGGCTGCGTTTGTGTAAGAGCTTGGGTGACATCATCGGGGGTGCTGAAGAGCAGCTTTAACATGGCTGCTTTTGTGGATAAGCTTTGTGAGGATGGGGCTGGGAGGCTTGATGTGTAGGCATGGATCGTTGGTGGGCCTGGGGTACTCGTTCTGCTCCGTTGCATTTTTCTTTCTCCTCCCTTGGAAGAAGGTTTTTACTTAAAACTTGCTTCTCTGATGCTTTGTTCATCAGTCTCAATGCTTCTGTAGCAGGCTCCTGTCCTCCGGCTGATGATCTCTGCCCTCTGGATGCCACCAGCATGGTGAAACTTGCTAAGCATCGGTCCTCTTTCCTTGCAGAAAAGGGAGGGAACTGCAGAAAGTGAACAGTGAAATGATGTGGGGAGGGAAAAAACCACATGCGATTTTTTTGCAAATGTTTTCACTTACAATTTTCTGAGGTTCTAACGCTAGAAGTTGTCTCTAAATGAATGCCTTCTCATCTACCCGTTTGTTAAAACGGAAAGAAATACTGCTTTTTTTGTGGGGAGGGTTTTTTTTCTTTGTGTGACGAAGGTCCCTAGGCTCGCCTTGTTTACATCTTTGTCTCTTGTTGTTACAGCCGCGTAAATACCCAACTCATATTTCATCCCGCTATTAAATGTCAAGCTGCAAATGTTCTGTGCTCTAGCGTGGGGTTTCGGTTTTTATCTGCCTGTAGAAGCTGGGTGCACCAAGACAAATCTCTTTGGGTGGTGGTCTTCAGAGCTCAACGACAAGGGCTTGAGCTGTCTTGCTGGTTTATCCTCGTTCTTTTATTGCTCAATTTTTACATCAAAAGTAAATTTTGAACCCCAGTATGAAGTTAGACAGACAGTAAAAGAAAATCGTAGTCACGTGAGGAAGGCTGTGTGCAGATAGATCCTAGGGGACTGGAGGAAGCCAAGCTTTAAGCCCGTGGACTCTTACGTACAGGTGGGAACGACAGCTCATGATTTGTTTATAGCATTGCAAGGCCCTCGGCTCCTTCCTCCCTGGGAGCTTCGGTACGTCTCTGCAAGAGCACTTTTGCTTCTGACCGTAAAACAGCCTCAGTTTTATGTGGCGATCCTTTTGTGAAGTAATGGCAACATCATATCTGAGCTATTTGTAATATGATTGGCGTTAGCCCCCAAACACAACAGTCTACAGGCAAACGCCTTTGCTCTAGAAGGGCCTACGCAGTAGGATGTAGGAGGTATTATACAACAAAAATGAAAAATAGTTTGGGTTGGGAAGCGGAGATTGTTTTAGTTTGAACCGATAGCTGATAAGGTCCTCGGGGGTGTCACCCTCTGTGTGGTTAGGGAAGGGGACGTTGTCACCCAGGCCAGGTTAGTTCACCTTCATGGATCCCTCTGGAAATCCAGTTGGAGCCGAGTCTGTTCGTAGGTGAAAACGAGGAATGAGCCTTTCTTTTCAAAACTTCCAAGGCAGGCTGAATTGTGTGCTTGCAGCATAGCCTTTTCTGCCCTGTAGCGCTCTCATGTTCTCAGCAGGAAGGCAGTTTTTATTTAAAAAAAAAAAACCAAAATCCCCAAGACTTGAGAAGGTTTGCCAGGATCCTCCTTGCACAATCTGATGGTGATGGTAGGTTGTCGTCCTTCCCACAAGCGCTTGGTATCTGGAGGATGCTCTTAACTCTCTTTAGCAATCTGGTGGTCAACGCTAGGATCGAAAATCATTCTCTTCTAACATCTTGGAAATACTTTGTTGTCACGTGCCCAGAAAAAATTCCCCAAATAACGTCAACCTCCTGAAGTACTCGGCTGCTCTCTGGTCATTGGCGAGATCTGCTCTTTGCAGTGAGATATAGATGGGGTATTTTGACAGCTGGAGCCGAAGACTAAGAATTTATTTATTTCTCAGCCTGTCGTTTATTTAAGGTCTTCCTTACCTGTTCTGCTGCCGTATCTATCTATTCTTGCTAAACACTACTTCAGGGGTTTGGGTTTTTTTCCTGTCTGTTGATTGGCAGCTCAGGTAATCATCGTTGGAGCTGTCTGAGGGCGCGTGAGCCAACTTCTTTCAGCTCTTGAAGGGTTTATATAATTTCTGACTGTGCGGCAGTGAATTTTGGGCATGCAAATAGCTTCTTTTAGTACTATCAGTCATTAGTCATCATGAAACCATTAATAATTTTGCCGTCTTTGTTGAATCAGTGACTGCCAGACAGTTAGATTATCGCTTGTATAGCAGAGCTCTGGCTTTGATTTTTGCATGCTTTTTGGTAAGATCTCCTTATACACTTACTGTTGAGTCCCCATTTCTGCTGCCGTGTCCGTAACTGTTCAATTCTAAACGCTGTGGAAAATATGTGCCCATTAATACAGCTGAGAAAGTTTTTAATAAGAGTCGCAGAGGGTCTGGTGTGATTCTAGCTGTTGTAGTCAGTTAGTTAGTTTCTTAAGAAGGGCTTTTTATTTAATACGAGCTTGGGAATTACCTGGTCAGTATAAATAAATCCGTAGGGATGTTTCTGTCAGAAATGCATCCAAATTTTTCTTACTACCCGTTCTGAAGTTTTTACAGGCGAGTTACATGCCAGTAATAGCTGGAGTTATTGGAGAAAGCTTATTTAACAGCCGGCGGTCACAGAGGCAGCTGGAAAGGAAGGATCAAAGCCCGGTAACAGCAAAGGAGCTCATCTGAAAGGAGGTAGCTCCGGAGAGACTCTCTCCTTGACCGTCGCGAGCCGTGGCTTCAAAGCCTGGTGAGCACCCCTTGGAGCGAGCCCGGCCGGCCGTGTGTCCGTGGGCAGTCTCGTCCATCCACCCCCCGGCCTGTTGCTGCAGCAATGTTCAAAGGTAAAAGCGATTCACGGCAGCAGCAGCAGCCTGAGGTTGGAGACGAGGACTAGCAGCCAACCTCACGCATGATCGGGACGTGACGGGGACCGGCGTTGACAGCGAGGGTACGGTCCCGCGGAGACGGCGTGCTGTGTCCTGTTGAAAGCCGTGGGGAGCGAAGCTCTCCTGCTCCTCTCTGGGAGCGGCAGCAGATTGTGGCAGGGATGGATTTGCCCGCCGCTCGGGTTGAGCGTAAGACAATTACTGCGCTGCTTTTGGGGCTCTTTCCCTTGTATTTGGATGCAGTTGTTTGCTTGAATTTTGCTGAGTTGAGCTAAAAGGAGAAGGGGAGAGGAGAGGGGAGAACACCAGAGCGCTGACCGTCTCGGGGTGGTCTGAGGGTCCCTGGCAAACGTTAGTCTCCTGTCTGGGGACTTTTGGGGTTGACAGTCAGCTCAGGTACTACGTTATGGGCTAAAATGGCCGTAGAAATACCTTCCAGCAAAATTTCGGGGAGTAGATTCAGGAGCTGAGCTGAGCCCTGTGCTAATATTGACTACAAAGAAATCAGAATTTTACTTTGCCATAAGCAAAAACGACTCTTTTTTCACTGGGAATAAGACCGGATCACGCTGACCTTGACCCAAAGTCTTGAACAACCTGGCAAACCGCTCGTGGCCTCATCTCTTCCCCCTGCGTGACGCTGCAGACCCCGGGGCACGTGTCCGACCGGGGACCCAGGATGTCTGGTTTCTCGAGCATCGGCTGGTGATGTGCTGGAGACTGCCGCTGTTTCTGGGCACCCACCTTCCTGCAAGGGGTAGATAAGTTTTGAAACGCGATTCTTTTTTCTTTCAAGATGAATTCATTCAGTCTCTGAATGGCAGAAGGTTGATGGGAAGTGGAGGAATCGCAAGGAGGTTTCTCAAGTGTGTATTAAAACCAAAATTTGAATGCTGGTGCTGCTTTCCGGATGCGGACGGTGAGATGCGTGCTCCTGTGCGGGGGAGAAACAGAAGTGCCAATTTCATTTTACATTTGGGAAAATCCAGGCAATAAAGTCACGTAATGCAATTCTATCCGATGTAATACTGAAGGTGTGAAAGAAACTGAAGCTGGAGGGAGTTTAATTACGGAAGGCAATAAGCTGGGGTACGGGAGGGCTCGCTGGACCACCGAACTGGGATTTATCTGCGTAACCACTGCGCCTGTTACTTCTTTTGGGCTGTGCGGTTGTACCTGTTTTGCCGATGCAGGATCGAATTCTCGATAATAGTGTGGCTTTTTACTTGGAAGACATTAAATGCAGCTGGAAGACAAGGCTAGACAGACTGCATTTTTTTTAAAAAAAGAAGTATATTTAGCCATTGGAACAACTGGCCAAAGGTTATATGATCGGCTGTCCTTTGCTAACAAGGCTGAAATGAGGACTAGAAGGGTTGGTTTTTTTAAAATAGAGAGGTTTTATCTCACACCGGGTTTGACTTGGGGAGGTCCTGTGGCTTAAAGGATGTCGGAGATGAGGGCTGCAAAGCCATCGCCTCATAGCATGGTTCAAACTCAGAAATGCTCATCTGAAGTACAGCTTCCAGGTCTCAAATCAGTTGAGTTTTGTATTTTTTTTAACGGTGCTAAACCAAAGAGCAGTAATCCTGCCCCATTATATAGACATCAGCTCATTTTTAACACTGCTTTATGTTCACGAAGTGCAAAAATTCCCGGTGTTTAAGTTCAGTAAAATAAGACATCAGCCTGTCTTATTTTATCTTTCCGTGCTTAAGCTGGGGATGGGGTGAGGGTAATGCCAAGGTGCCCCTGTGCAAGAGGGTGCTTGCAGTTTGAAAAACAAAAATAACCGAGACCATGCTGTCGGTTTTGTCAGCCCTGATGCACCGGGGATGTCTGACCGAGCTCTCCTTTGATTTCCAGAGGTGTTCACGCAGGTAGCCTGCATAACCTCCTGGACCTCAGGAACCCGAACTGGATTTTCAGCAAAAACACCCCCCCTTATTTCCATAACGGGGTATCAGCTGCTGCTCTTGCTTGGCTGAATCGCCGAGTCCCGCTGCGCTGGCCAGCCCGATGCAATGCAACGCTCTGCTTCCCTTGTAGATAATCGGAGGTGAGCAGTAGACACATCCCAAAAAGCACTTCCCCACCCCGCACCCCCCCCCCCTCCCCCCGATGCCTAAATATAAGCTTAAGAGAAGTTTGTGACTGTGAAGGACTAGGGAAGGCGACAGCCTGGCTCTGCTTTTCCTCATGGATGTTTCCTCCAGGTAGAGCAAGGGGATGGCTTTTTTTCCTGGGATTTCTGTTCATCGTAGCAGCTTCAAATGCGTGAAGAATGGTGACGTCTACATTTGCCAGTGGCTGGTAGCACACCTGGATTTGTGCTTAGGAGGTGTTTTTTAAAAGGCACACAGACAGAATCCTTTGCACTGTGGATGATTTTAATGTATTTAATGTATTTAATTGTTCCCTTCACTGTGCTGTTGGACCTGGGTAGACTTACGTATAGATAAAGTCCTCCTCTGTGGTGGTTGTGGGGTCCTGCCTCGCTGGCCGTTAACACGAGGCTTTTGGGGAACTCCTCCTTTTGGGCTGCGATGCTTGTCCATCTGTAATGTCGGTTGGAACTGTCTTTCATCTCCCCTAAAGAAAAAAATTAGAAATATCTGCCATCCTCCAGTCCCATGACCCGTTCCCCTCATTTTCTATCACAGACATCTTTTGGAGTGACTTTTGTAGTGATTGTAGTGCTAGAAAACAGTCTGATGAGTGTTGCTTGTGGTCAGCCTGTTCCTTCTTTCTGAGCGTCTGTGGCTTGTGTGTAACAGCTTTTGGGGTGCAGGTCAGAGGAGGCGGCTGGGGCACTCAAATTTAGTCACACGCAGAAGGTGGATTGTGTGAACCGATTAGTTCAAGTATGCACAGAAATACAGATTTCAAGGGTTTTGGAAAAATAAAAACATTAAAATTAATTTTTAAGGGGCGGGGGGGAAGATGTTGCCAAAACTACAATGCATTGCAGATGTTTCAGGAAAGGAAGAGTATTTTACTGACCGTCTGAGTCCTTTGAAGATCACGTTCCTTAACAGGAGACCTCAAATCTGAGGGTTTCTTCCCAAGCCGTACCGACGTGCTCCGGCGGTGGCCCTGCCGTCCCTTGGTGGGGTTTGGTGACTCAGCCAAGCCTTCCTTCCCCAACTGGCTTCGTTTTCCCTCCAAACCCTGTGCAGTAGGTGCTTCAGCAGGTCTAAACGATGTCCGGGGTGTAAAGGGCTTGTCCCCCTTGGCTGCCCGTTCCCCCATCCCAGCAAGGCGAGGGTGGCATGGGGGGGTCTGCCTGGCGGTGCCCACCGGTCCTCTGGCTCACCCAGCGCTCTCCCCGTAGCTTCTGGTCCCGTGCAAAGAGCAAAGCCTTCAGCCTCGTACCAGCCAGGCGGCCGTTCGTTGCCTCTCCGAGGCCGGGCGGACAGTGATTTCCCGCGTTGCTGGCTCTCCTCCAAGCTCTTTGGCGCATCCGTAGTCTACTGCAGAGTCACCGGTCCCAGTGTGTGCTCTTAGATGGGCCCAGCAGCTTCAGTCTTGCAATTACATATCATTATTTTGATCTGGGGAGACTGTTATCCAATCCTTTTTCCATTTGTCCCTTGCTGGGCTCTCTCGGGTTTTATTGCTGTGTAATAGGCGCAGCAATTATCCACCTTAGCCCGAAAAAGCCTCTTTTGTTGCTCTTTACTGCAAGGGTGGGCATCAGATCCGCTCTCTAATCTGCTCTCCCGGAGGGATTGTGGTACTCTCTGTGAGCGTCTCCACCGATGTCAAGTCTGTGCTGGAAGCTGATCGGCTCGTTCAAGTCATCGGGTGGGTGTCGCTGCCCCGGCACCTTCATTAGCCAGCCCCCACTGCTCGAGCTGTGACAGCAGCGCGGCATGGACTGTCCTGGTGACAGCTATGGGGGTATTTTGGGGGAGAGGATAACATTTCCGCCTGGGGGAATTTGGGCTTTCTCTTAAGCCTGCTGGTACCTCCTCAGTTTGCTCCACGTTCCCCTGCCCGCTCGCTGACGATGCCGTGCTTTGCTTCCAAGGTCCACGCCTGGGAGATCTCCGACCAGTTGCTGCAGATCCGTCAGGATGTGGAGTCGTGCTACTTCGCGGCGCAGACCATGAAGATGAAGATACAGACTTCCTTCTACGAACTCCCCACGGATTCCCACGCCTCGTTACGGGACTCTTTGCTGTCCCACATCCAGAACTTGAAAGACCTGTCACCGGTCATTGTCACCCAGGTAGGTGCTGAGCAGAGGGGTGGAAGGAGTTGCTCTGTGAATGTCTGTGAGTGAGAGAGGGCTGAGGCTGCTCTCGGCGGTAAAGCCTGGACCTTTCAGTCCTAACTTGCGGTTGAGAGCAGACTGGTAGCCAGGCTTGTGCCACAGCCCTGCTACAGCTGTTCCTTACGGTAGTCGCCAGCCTGGGGGAGGAGGAAGAATAGGTGCTGCAGGTCACACCGATGGTGGCCGGCTCCAGCTTGTGTCACTTCTGGCTTTTTCTGAGACAAAGCCCTTGGTCTCCCTTGGTTGCTTTTCCTCCAGCATGGAGAACAGAGAAGGTTGATGCCTGCAGCCAGCCTGGTCGTCTCTCCCAGTACAGAATTGTTTGCCCTCCTTTGTTATTTGGCTCCTTTTGTTAAATCAATTACTTTATCCTCTTCTTTGCTCTTTGGAGAGGCTGAGAGGAGGAACAGCCGTTCCTGGGGTTTTCCCTGCGCTCTGCAGCGGAGACAAAACATTGATCTGCCCAGCAGCGCCCTGGGTGACCGGGGGGATTTCTCCTGAGGTGCTGGCGTGTCTTCTGAAATCCCTTTGTTCTCTATACACCATTCCCGTATTCCATACGTTTCTGCAGCAGAGGGGTGTCTGACGCTGCACAGACTGAGGCGAAGTTGCCTGTTCAGCCCCTAAATAGCCCAGTGGAGAGCATCATCCCATCGGGGTGGTGGGCGTTCTGCAGTTAACCACAGGGGTTGTGCACGCAGCAGGGATATTGTGAATTAATAGCCTGCCTCTGCAGGCTCGGAGCTACCTGCCAGCCCAGCCGAGCTCAGGTCTGACGGTTGCAGCACCCTTTCTCCTGTGCTGTTGGGCAGATTTCATCAGTAACCCCACTTAGCTGTGGTTTTGGTTTTTTTTTTTCCCTCTTCCCCTTTCAGCTTGCTTTAGCAATAGCAGACCTTGCCCTGCAAATGGCGTCTTGGAAAGGCTGTGTACAAACACTGGTTGAAAAGTAAGTAATTGTTTGTATCACTAAACTCTAAATTGTTCCTTGAGTAAATGTTGCGTGGGTGGACCTGCGTGGTCCAAAAAGGCACACAGCAGCAAATGGCCTGACAATAGGAAAGTTTTTCTTTCTTGATTAATAATTTAAAGTGTCTTGGGTCATGGCAGGGAGATGGTCTGGAGGGAGAGGTGGGGCTGTCTGTAGCTCTGTGGAACAGAGGGGCCATGCGCGCTTCCGTGGACACGGCTCTCTGAGACTCAGCAATTTTCCTCATCCCTGGTTTTGTTACACGATGATCCCTCATCCCCTCCCAGCTTTAGCCGCAGCGCAGGATTGAACAGCGAGGTCGAGTCATTCGCTGCTGCTGCTGCTGGGTGTCCCGAGGCGCTTGCTGGGCTGGTGCGGTAATGCCCAGCTTCTACGTGAGAGCGTTTTTTTCACCGCCCTGCGTTTGCCGACATGGGCTGCCACGTGCTGAGACTGCCTTGTTTGGGCAGATCGCCGTGCTGAGGTGGTCCCGTGGTATTTCTGTAGCAGGAGGGAACTTGATTTGTCTGGGCAACGGCACTTGGACTTGATGTGCTCGTGGGCTGGGAAAGCTTTTGTCATTTTTCTGTTGAAAAAAATCGAGCTAAACCACTGACGGGGGGCTCTTCTCGACAGTGCTCTGCCCTTGCAGCTGGGCACTGGAGTGCGTTTGCAGTAACTCTTTTGCTGAGTCTCTTTGAAATGCCCCTCCATCTCTCACTGTGCTGTTAACCTGCGTGCCAGTATTTAGGTTTTCTGCGCGCGCTTGGCTGTCACCTGCCTTCATGTACCGTCCTTCCTCCCCGTTGTTTCAGATACAGCAATGATGTAACATCACTGCCCTTTCTGCTGGAAATCCTCACGGTGCTGCCAGAAGAGGTTCACAGCCGATCCTTGCGCATCGGAGCCAACCGCCGTACCGAAATCATAGAAGATCTGGCGTATTATTCCAGCACAGTCATCTCTCTGCTGGTAAGGAGTGGAGACCTGGTCAACTGCCAGAGAAGTTCACGCAGCTTCTTCTCCCCCTCCACATCACTGATCCAGGTTATTCCAGGTTGGATGTGTGAAACAAGCTGGTTTTATATATTTTGGTTCCAAGCAGATCAAAATCGCAGTCAGGTTCCTGTTGTCAGCACTGGATTGGAAATGGAGCTAATTATGGAAATTTAATAACTTTCTCATCCTCTCAACTGGACAGTCCGTGTGAGGACTGCATTGCTTTAGCTGGTGGTACGGAGTGTGGAGGCTTGTCTTCTGGCACTGTGTACTTTAAGGTCAGGAAAAGGTCTTTAGTCTCCTGGACTGTCGGTCCCCTACTTGGCTAGGACTGGATTCCTGCGCAGGCTGTGGTAGTTTGGGGTTATTTGATGGTTAAGGAATTATTTCAGCCCGTTACGGGGTTGTGTATGTAGATCTCTAGATCACCTCTAGAGTCACACACATGTACCTCTCTCTCTGCGTGTTAGGAGGAGGTCATTAGGTTCTTAGAACCGTGATTTCTCTCTCTTCTTGTGCCCCTTTCAAACGTAAGTACCTGCCTAATTTCTGACCATCGTGTGAGAAGCTGAGGTTACGCATTTAGCTGCGCGCCAAACAGGGAAACTGCGGCTAAGTCTCGTTTCTTCTTCAAATCTGGGGAGCGTTCATGCTCTCTTAAGAACGAGATTGTTGTGGACCCCAAAACAGGGCAAGTTTGGGGAGCAGAGAACAAGCATTGAGGTGAATTGCTTCAGGGACTGCAAAGAAATGCTCCTTGCTGGCTCCGTCCTTTCCAGAGAGACTTCTCATGTTCTTCAGTGTTGTTTGAGCTCGGTAAATGAGTAGCCAACCTGATCCCTGACTCAGGCTTCAAATGGAGCATGTGCCGTAGCCTCTGGAGCTTCCCGTTAATGTCTACCATTTCACGCTGCTTATCTAAAGAAGGAAAGATAACATACCCTCGGCAGCACGTAGCAAGTCTGTAATTCCACCAAGCAGCTGGTTAATGTCACCGTGCTCCAGACGGAGTCGAGGCTTGATGCGTTTAATTGCAGTGTCTCGTCAGCAGTCGTTTCTCTGCTCTGCAGCCCCATCTTTCCGTGCTTGGCTGCCCTGCGCTCTTGGGTCTGTGGTCTCCCCATCTCTCTTCCAGCCACCTCCCCCTTGCCCTGCTGGCCTGCCGGTCAGTACTCCTTTGTTCCTGGAGCTGTAGCTGTTGAAGATAGGAGGAACCTTAGCCTTCGGGATCCTTCGTACTTCCTCCGTGTGCAAGGACCCATGTTTTGCACTGCTTTTTTGTGCCATTCCTCCACATTACAGAATCACAGTCTCCTTTTGCTGTTAGACTGTTGTTTAGATTTCCTTCTTGTTGATGAGCAAAACGGTACGGTTCTAGTTTTGCCTGTGACCATGTTCTCTTCTCCTCAACTGATACTTCTTCGTGTCTTTTCTCGCTCTAGCACACAGCAGCTTTGCACATCCCCAGGACTGTGCTGCACAGAGACAGGGCTCTGGGCTCGCTCTCAGGAGCCAGAGAGAAGGGGGATGCCCTCCCTGGGATTTGAGTCTCTGCCCAGAGAAGCCTCTCTTCTTGCGGTGCATCGCTTCGTCTTCCTCCAGACTCGTGTAACCTGCCATTTCATTTATCCCCTCCTGCCTCTCAGATGTTGGCTGCAGTCCCTCCCCGATATCCCTTCCCTCTCTGAGTCCCCTTCGCTGATGGGATCCAGCACAAACTCAACCCCCAGCAGTTTTCCTTTGTTTAATTTGGAGAAAAGGGTGGAGTAGTGGTAAGGAGGGCTCGGTTTAAGTTTGCATCTGGCCCGAAACCTTTGCAGAATGTCCCCATTCTGTGTCCACACCGCTTTTTGTGGGTCTGTGGTTAAGAAAGCCACAGAGAGTATCTGGAATAGAGATACGAGCGTGGCAGATACTTCTGGTCGATGTTTCACGTTTGTGCAATGTCTGGCTTTGGCTTTCCCTGTGGAGGCCTGGGAAGGAGGATTCATTCTCCGGAGTTACTCCGGTAACTCCAAAGGAAGGGGGATCATGATGATCAAGGACGTGTGAGGACACGGAGCTGAGCTGTGTCCTCTGCTCAACAGCAGCGCAGGTCTTGCTTGAGAAGACCCTCTTCCCCCCATACACTGTGTTTATCCCAGCAGAGGTCCGTGCCATTACCACCACAGCCATTAGGGGAGCCCAGTTCCACTTTTTCCGTAGGCTTAGTTCTCTTTGAACGAGTCCTCGCTCACTTCTAAAACTCTTTTCACCTTCCTCGAATCCTTGCGCCGTGCCATCCCTCCGAGCTGTCTCCAGCCCTCAGCGTTCTTCCGAGGAGTCTGGCTGTCACATCGGTGAGACAGGCAACATCACCTCGCTCCGGCTGCTTGCAGCTTCACTGAGGACAGTGCGAGGTGCCGGTGTTGGATCGCCAAGGGTCGTAGCCCTGTCGTAAGACTTTCTGTCCAGACTTGTTCCTTGTCTGCCTGGAGCTTTTCGTGGTAAATCCCAGCACAGGCATTTCAACCACCCGCCTGAAGAGCAAACAAATTTTCTGCGTAGGATTTAAATGCTAGATTCGCTTTCTTGAGTTACAAAGTGGGGTTTTAAAAAATTGTACGGGGCTGTGATGAAGCACGACGTTCCACCTTCAGGATTGAAGTGTCAAGCGAGGATCTCTGGAAGCTCTCATGTGCAGGATTGCTTGGCCAGCCTAGGCTCTCTTCTGGGGAGAAGGGAGTCTGGGGTGCTTCTCCAGGTCCTGCCCATCCACCTCTTCTTCCTTCCCCTCAGCCTGGCGAGGTCAGGGCTTCCCCCGGTGTTAGGTTTTGGTACGGGTTGCTGTTAGGTGCTGTTGTGCAGCAGAAGTGTTGACCATCACTGGAATGACACCGCGATGGTGCATTCGGGCTGTCTTCAGGTTGGCCTTTGGGGGGTAGGCCTGACCCTCAGGACCGATCTTCTCTTTGACAGTGGTTGTTTTGTGGTGAGGAATATTAAACTGAGATTTGAGCGAGTTTAGGGATTTATCACGTGTGAAACGCATTGGTGTCTGTGCTCTGCCAGTCTGAGACAGGATTCTGCAGAAAACTGATGGGCTGGGAATGAATGAAAACACTCCAACTGCTTTTCTTGCTTCTGTAACAGCAGCTGAAGTGGACTGAGAGGTCTTTGGCTCTGCCCCTACATCTCGCCAAGTCCAGGGCTACTTCCCCCGGGGACGGGGCTGCTGGAAGCAGTCTGCTTGCTTGAATGTGCTTCGTGTGGACTTTGAGAGGATGCTCAAGGTCCACATGCTCTCGAGAGGATGCCTGCAGAACTGTCGTGTTCCTGATTACAGAACCAGCGTGGGGACGCGGTCACCCTAGGTAGATGCGAAAGTCCTCTCCGCTGGTGTGGGCATCCTCAGGTGTCTTTGGTCAGAGCGCTGCTTCCACGTAGGTACAGCACTGCTGCTTGACGGCTGAAAGTTGCGCGTGCCTCTTGGAGGGGTCACTGCTGACTGTCCCAGGCCCCCTGTATCTTGCTAAGTGTCATGGAGGAGTTCTTGATGCTAGTTGTGGAGACCCCAGGATGGCCTTCCAAAAGTTATTTATTATTTCGCTTGTGAAATCACATGTCGGAGTTGGGGTCCTAAGCAGTTCTTCCTTGTCCTGCCGTAGATGACGTGCGTGGAGAAAGCAGGCAACGATGAGAAGATGCTCATCAAAATTTTCCGGTGCTTGGGGAGCTGGTTCAACCTGGGTGTCCTGGACAGCACCTTCATGGCAAACAGCAAGTTACTGTCACTCCTCTTCGAGGTGCTGGTGAGTATTTCTCTTGGGAAACGAGGTGGTGGTGGGCCTTGAGTACCAGGATGGTGTCACTTTTAAATCCAAGAAGTGACTGAGGTGTGGAAGGTGAATTTCACCCCTCCTGTATTGCGTAGGAACCCTCTGATTTCCTCCTTACCTTCGTCAGCTCCGTAGAGCAGGCTTTCCCTCCCTGCTAGCAGGCGGGGAAGTGCAAGCTCTCCGTGCACAGTAACAGATCTGCGCTGCCCGAAATGATGACCTTCCCTTTGCACCGGTTGTCCACCTTGGAGGACAGTCGGAGAGCGGCAGCGCGCAGCAAGAGTGCTCTTGCGCTCTTCTGGCTGCCGCTGCGAGTTCCCACACGTCTTCCCTGCCTCCTGTTAGCCCTGGGAAGCTTAGCAGGCAGCACGTAAGTAACGCCTAATATCGGCTGCTCTCTCAAGGGTGAAACCAGAAGTACGCTTCAGGGTTTCCTCTGCCTGTGCGCTTGGGCCTTAGTGCAGGATTTGTGGTGTGGGGACAAGACTAACGGACAGAAAGTATTGGCAGAGCTTTCAGGTGCGAACAAAAAAGCACATGTGCGTTTGGCTGTTTGCGTGGAGGAGAGACTCTGCAGCTCCTTCGGGATTATTCTTTCCTGCCCATCCTCTATTTTTTTTTGACCCAGAGAATTTGCGCTCAGAGGCGAGAATCATTCCCTGTCCTTGGGCAGGCATGAAAGACTCCGAAATCTCTCCTGAGCAGCTGCCCTTGCCTGGTTTTGCTGAAGCCCTTCTCAGCCACCTGGCTCGGCTATCCCCACGAGAGCTTTCCTGCTAAGTGGTGCCCATGATGCGCCTTCTCCCCGCACCGCTTGGGAGCGGGGGCTGTTCCTGCGGAGCTGGCCGGACTGACGGCGACGGGGGAGAGCAGGGGTTGCTGCTCTCTGTGGCGTGTCGGGCTGAGGCAGGGCTGCCGCAGAGACAGAGGTGTTGGGTCGCAGGCACCTTCCTGCGACATCACCGTGAGTGATCCTTTCATCTCCGTCAACTCGTTACTACGCTCGCCGGCAGACAGTACATCAAGAAAAAAGTTCAAAGACTATTTAATCTTCTATTTATATCTGTTCTCCTTATTCCTACTGCCCTAATCATCAATTTTGGAGCCTATATTAAGCGGCTATCTTGTCTATCTCAAGCGGGAGCCAGGTTCCATTTTTCTGTGATGGCTGCAGAACGTTCAGAGCAGCACGGAAGATCTAACAGTGAGAAATGACCGCCTCTAGCCATTACCGTGGGTTGCCGCGGCTGCCAAAGGAGGTGCCAGGTGTATTTTTGGGGATGCTTAGACTTTAAAAGAGAGAGAGTTTTGGTCTGAAACACACATTGTGCTTGGTGTCCTTGGCTCTAAACCGAATTGTTTCACGGAGCTCTGAGCAAAATACATTTGTTCAGTGCGTTGTGGAAGGTAAGTTTGCCATCCTCACGGCTTTGAGTATCGGTTAGTTTTGGCTTTAAAAGTTGTCCGTTGTTGCAGAAACTGCATTTGTTTAACACTAAAATCAGTATTTTTGTTTTGTTTTGTTCTGTTTTCTTTCCAGATTTTCAGTAAAATAATATTTTATTCCTTTTCTGACACTTTCACCTTGGAAAATTAACTACTGAAGGTGCTTGGGGTTGGGTGTTCGGTTTGTTGTGGGGTTTTGGTTTTTTTTTTTTCCCAATCTGAATGTGGGAGAGCTGAAGAGGCCAGTGAGACAGGGAGGTCAGGAGAATCCCACATCGCTGCGAAAGGGAGGGCAATGAACTGAACAACCAGAAAGGAGGAATTCCCGGAGGACAGGGGTTTCTGCTGCGGCACTGCCCAGACCTGCGTCCCAGCGCAGGAATTGTTAAACAGGATCCCTCATTTGCATCCGTTCCATGGTGCAGATTCCATTAACGACAAATACAGATGAGGGCTCCCGTTCAGTGGGAGAAGGAACGGACAACATTCATGCAGGGGCCCAGCTCCCGAGCGGTGCTGCAGCAGAGACCCCCTCTCCCCCAGGACAGGGTGTTTGGCTCACCAGCCGTTCTATTGGGTTAATGTCACTTTTAAATCTGGCATTTTTCCTTCCTCCCCTTCCACCTTCAGGCAGGACCATGAATTGTTTTCCAAATGCGTTGAGATCTCGTGTGAAAGGACACACAGAGGCACGCACAGAGTTACTCTCCTTTGTTTCCTCTCTGCGCTTCACTGTTTGCTCTCTCCTCCTTCTTAGTATGCCAGTCTCGTCTCCCTCCTTAATTGCTCAGGGCTCCACGGGAGCCATTAAAGCGCCTCTTAAACCAGCCTTGCACAATCGCCACAAACGTCTACCAGGCAGGGCCTGAAATCCACTTGTTCACCCTCAGACCATCGCAATGATAAATCTTTCACACGTGCTTGTGAGAAATTTCTTCTCCTTCTTCACTGAGGACTTGATGATCCTTGTGGGTTGGGTCCCTTCCAACTCAAGATACTCCGTGTTTCTGTGACCCGGCCAGGGTAACAAGCAGCACAACGTTTTCTTTCCTTCTGCACTGCCATGGATTTCGATTGGCATTTTTCCTCCTGTTTGCCTCTCCCAAGGAAGACTCAGTGGGATCCCACTGGGGAAGGTCAGTTTTGACCTCAAGTGTCCGCGGTGGTAAAGCAGCACAGGTTTTGCAGGGCAGGAGTGAGCTGTTGGGAGCTGTGGCTGTGCAGCAGCTCTACAAAGTATTTCAGGAACAACAACAGACTAGTTTTTCCATTACCATCTCATTTCATATATAATCACCGGGCTCTTCTGCTTCTTGTTTCTTGCAGCAACAAGACAAGACGTCATCAAACCTCCATGAAGCTGCTTCGGATTGCGTGTGCTCAGCCCTCTACGCCATCGAGAACGTGGAGACGAACCTTCCCCTGGCCTTGCAGCTTTTCCAAGGCGTCCTCACTCTTGAGAGTGCCTATCACATGGCTGTAGCACGCGAGGACCTAGACAAGTAAGTGAACTTGCAGCCGTGGCTGTGCCCGGAAAGGAAGGAGAGGTACAGTAATTAACTGTCACGGTGTCTGTCTGCGGTTATTTTTGGAATCCGTGGTGTTTGCTTGCGGCGCGCTGAAGTCTCTGATGCAAATAAGTATTTGTTGAACGAAGGCAAGTGAGCAAATGACTTCCTTGCCCTTGGTGCACTGATTTCTGCTCCAGGCGCGTGTGCTCAGCTCGGGCTTTGGCAGAGAGTTAGACCGTCACCAGACTCAGCTCGCTGGGATGCTTGGTCTTCCTTGCAGTGGGCAAAGCACAAGGGAAGTATCCTGAGGTGCAGCTGATGCGCTGCCAGCCTTAAAATAGAGTTTAGAAGCGACCTGTTTCTCCTGCTGCCTCCTCTCTACAAGCGTCCGTACCTGGCTCGGCTGTTCCCGATGGAAAGAGGACTGGATGTGCTGGCTGGGTCAACAGCTCCTCATTCTTGACTTGGAAGAAACTGTAGCCATCATACCTCGATCACGCACGTTGAAACCAGCGCTTCCTGCACGTTGGCTGCTACGAAACGTTGCTGCTCTGATTGGAAACCCTCTGATCTCCAGCCTCAGTTCATTCTAGGCCAGTTCATGCCTGTTCTCTTTTGCCAACATTGTCTTAACTTGAATAGCTCCCCAGCTGGCGCTTATCCCTGGATGCATTTGTAGGTGGGAAGCAGCCAGCCTTGAGTTTGCACAAAGAAGCCCGGCTCTTTCAGTCCTGAGACGGCTTTCTTTTCCCCGGGTGATCTTTAGTGCTCCCGTTCTGAATTTAGCTTCCTTGAGCACAAGAGCCTGAGAGGTACGCGCTGCTCCAGGAGGGATCTCGCTCCTGTGCGTTGGGATCGTGGCATCCCTGCGTGCAGGCAACGCCTTGCCTGACATCTCTTGCCTTTCTCGTCACCTCGCGGCGTCAGTGTTTCGGTCATCCTGTGACTGATGAGTCCATCCCCAAGTTGTCAGAAGTGGACAGCTTTTTCCTGCTCCAATTCAGACGGTTTTCATTCTTCTTCCGCACAGGTACTGCGTCCCAGCTTTATCAGCGAACACCATTAGTGCTCGCTCTTCCTTCTTTATGTGCCTGTCGCTAATGAACGTAGACAAGATCAGTTGTAAGATTGATCTGGAACCTCCCTAGCGCCGAACGGGTATTTCCTCTTCAGCACAGCCTGCTAACCACCCCGCTAGCCAGCTGTTCATCCCTTCCCTCAGCTGGGCTCTATCCAGTTTAACCAGCTTCTCTGTGACACCACGATCTGCTCTGCTCCATTTCTCCTATTTTAAAGCATTACTGATAAGAATTAGATGGGTCCTGTCTATTTTTGGTAAACCCCTGTTGCGTTTAGCCCGTTTCCCTCTAACTTCCATGTATTTGGAAAACTCCATAGGAACTTGCTCGTGCTACTGAGGGCAGATTAATTGGCCGGTATTTGCCAGGCCCTCTGTCCCCGTTGCCAAATACGAGCGCGTTTTGTGGCTGTGCACAGTGTTGCCGTGGATGGAAACGGCAAGACCAGCAGTGAAGCTGTAGGACAGATGTCCCGTGTCCGATTTGTGACTCCTGGGATGGCGGTTAGCCAGTCCCCGCTCCGTCCACCGTGGAGGTCAGCAGATCCTCACGTCTAAACAGCCTCCTCGCTCCTCCTGCCTTCGCCCCCCGCCTCTTCACCCCCAGTATTGAAAACTGGTGCGTCTTCACGTAGTTTGAGCTGTGCCGCAAGTCTTTAATTGTGCCGGTGTCTTCAGCGCGCAGCGATTCCACCGGCGGGTTATCACAGCTGAAAAATCCTGTGCTGTTTTTGTGAGTGTCCTTGGCAGGGTCTGGCACTGGTTTGGCTTCTGGCAGTTCTCGCTTGACCTCTGCTCATCTCGCCTTGCAAAATCCAGCTGTCTGCTTTTCAGTCCTCCTCCCTGGCAGCCCTTCAGCTGCTTGGAGGCACTTGGCTCACTGCTGAGGCTTTTCCGATGACTTAGGCTCAAGAACTCAACAAGCATCCCCCACCCGCCGCCCCTTCCCCTCGTTTCAGCTTGGGGTGCAAAGCCCAGATAACGTATGTGCTTTTGACTAAAGGAAGTTCCAAGCCTCTGCCACGTTAAACGAGATTTCCACAAGCGAAATGAGTAGTTACTCCTCAAAGTTAGCCCTTTTAAAACTGAAAATTACAGTAGCATCTGTTCCTGTTTATCCTTCCGTTTAATAGGATTAGTCTTCAGTTGTCAGGCATGTAAAAATTTGGTATAATATCCTCTCTGCTTGGTAAGTCCTCTCTGCAACAGCGTCTCTTTGGTCCGTGACTTTCTGAAAAATGTGAAAGCTTTCATCTTCAGGAATTGCTGGGGCATGGTATAATGAGTAGCATCTGTTCTCCAGTCTCTGTCGGAGGAGGTAGTCTCCCCTAAACGCTTCCAGGTATCGTGTAAAGGCCCTGCTGACGGCGCTGGCGACATCTCGCCGTGTTCGGTCCGCTCCTGGGGGGATACGCTGCGGAGCTGGTGGGTTGCGTAAAGGGTGAAGCCTTTTGGGATTGAAAAAAAAGTGTATTTCACGTGGGGGACTTGCCTTTGTCTTTAAGACAGGCTTTAGGGTGTGCTTGCAGCACGCCTCTGGATGCACGTTGCTTCAGGATTTCCTAAACCTCTCCAGAACAGGAATACTAAAACCAAAACCCGGGTCTAATGGCTTATCGTGGACCTCTCCCCCAAATCCCTGTTGTGAGGCCGTCCTATTGGGGAGGAGCAGTCCTTGGTTTGATGCCGTGCTTCCTCCATCGCACCGTGCTGCAGCTGCAGGATGTTCACTCTTCTCTCCGGTTCTGCAGTCTTAAAGCAGAGTAAAGGTTGTACTTCAACTCGGCCACTGAATTGTTTTTGTCTTAAGAGCAGCCTGTGTTTTTACGCAGCGCTGTCCCCTGTGTAGGCAGTGGGACATCCTGGGTTTATTTTTAAAGTAGGTTTGTGTATTTGTCTTCTGAAATGTGGCACCTTCCGGGTGCTGAATTAGACTCAAGCTGTTTTGTAGCAGGTGTCCTGTGCCCTGTCACCCGATGCTGTGGTTTTGGAGAAGTTTTCTCAGATGCTGTGGGTAATAGGAAAATTTCATAAGGTTTGCTTATTGGAACACAGTGTTTTCACCTACTTCTGAACAAAGCCAAGTTCCCCTATTTAAGTGTTTCCCAACTGCTGACGTAAAGCTAAAGCAGAAGTTGGAATTTCTTGGTCTGAGATGAGGCTCCAGGGCACGTTACCTGCACGGACCACGTCTCTCCTGTGCTGGGATATCTGGTCCCGTGTGGAAGACCTTTCTGACTTGTGCCCTGTTCTTTTTTCTTCGCCAGGGTGCTCAATTATTGCCGTGTTTTCACCGAGCTGTGCGAGACGTTCCTAGATAAAATCGTTTGTACGCCAGGCCAAGGGCTGGGTGACCTGCGGACGCTGGAGCTGCTGCTGATCTGTGCAGGTCACCCGCAGTACGAGGTGAGTGAGGTTTACCCGGGTTCCTCTCCTCACCCCTACCACCATATCTCACTCATCCAGAGTTGAGTCAGTGGAAAAATCTTTCTCTTCTATTGCCACGTGGTTGGGAGGCTTCAGTTCCTGTGAGCTGCTGGCCAGCTCTGCATTCGTGATGCAGAAATCTGGCTTAGCTTCCCTTTCCCAGCGTCCTGGACGTGCGGGACTGCGAGTACGGCTCTGAAAGCCTCCGTTATTTTCTTTCCATGTGTTCAACTTCGGTTAAGCTTTGCAGCGTAGCTCATGGACACCGCAGTGTCCTCTAAATACGTTAAATGCTGTGTTGCATCAAAGCTCCCCGACCATCCTGCCTTAAGTACAGAACACTGTAGTTAAGATGCGGTCTCCTTTTAAAACCACCCCCCCCCCCCCTTTTTATTCTTCCAAAACTGTCAGTTGAATCCCAGTAGCTGATCCCTGGCTGACTCGTGTCTGTGTTCAGCAGACGGAGGTTCCTTTGCAGAGGGGTTGTCCTGCTAAATCTGACGGGGGAGCAGGGAGGTGCCAGCCGGGACTTGCTGGCGTGCGCTCCCTTCCATCCCTCCGTGTTTAAGGTCCCACTGGGGGAGGGATGCAGCCCTTGAAGTGATGGATGGGCGGCGGGTGTGGAGTGAGCTCGTGCCCTCTCCAGGACTGGGTTTTCCAGAAGCTTTCAGAGCCCTGAAAGTACATCAGACCGGAGAACCGGCCGGCGAGTTAGCTAAGAAACGATGGCTGCCGCGATGCGGCCCTTGGGGACTTGTCTGCCATGGAAATTGCGGAGTAGCTGTGCTCCGTCAGGTCTCTGTGGTGCTCGCCTGGGACTCGGTGACTCTTTTAGTCCCCTTTCCAGTTCCAGGTCTGTTAAGCTCAGTCTCCCTTGGGCATGACCTTGTCCTGCGCCAGTGATGCTTAGGAGGACTTGAAGCTCTGCAGCTGCTCCTGAAAAAAACCTGCAGTCTTTTTTTTGGTTGTTTTTTTTTTTTTTCCCCCTCTCCAATAACCGCTCTTATAAAGAGGCTGTAGGCGTTGGAGCAACATACCCTTCCAGCCTGAGCTGCTCTCTTGGAAGTGTTTGCTCCTGTCTGGGGTTGCTGTCCCCCTCGCATCGTTAACCCAAGCCTGCGTGCACCTCGAGCCGTCCGTCAGGACGGTTAGACCATTAAATGCCCGGGCACGGGCGGTGAGGATCGGCTTTAGGTGGGCAAACCCTTCCACCGATATGGCTCCCTGGTGATGACGGCGTACCTGCAAGCAGCAAAACGCCCCGTAGCTTGTTGGGGCAGGCGGGGTATTAAACGTCTCCGGATACGTGAGCAAGGACAGAGGGAGGGCACGAATCAGGTCAGGGTCGGGGAGATAAAAACTTACCGCTGGCAGATTTGACTGATGTGAAATGAGGTGGTGTCCGCGCTTTGAAGCAAGAGCCGGTTCTTATGCTTCAATGTTAATTTTGCAGAGAAGAGGCTTTACTTCTGAGGGCTGGTGACAGGTTTTCAGATTAACTCAGTGGGTTTCAAATCCCTTATTAAGTGACAGGCAGCAGAGGAGATCGGCGAAGCTGGGGGAACCGGTCCACGTTTCATCATCGCGTGATAAAGCAGCACTGATGGAAATCTGTGCTACCTCACCACGCCGTCGGCGGCACCAGCAGGGCAGAGGAAAAAATGCTCTGTTGCTAACAAGATGCTGAATTTTTCTTTCTAAACAGGTGGTAGAAATTTCGTTTAACTTCTGGTACAGGCTGGGGGAGCACCTGTACAAGACAGACGATGCGGTCATCCACAGCATCTTCAAGGCCTACATCCAGCGCCTTCTCCACGCTCTGGCCAGACACTGCCAGCTTGACTCCGACCACGTAAGGCTGCCTTTGCTTTGTTCCCTCTGGAGGCAGCCGGGGCGGTGGGATGTGTCTGTCCTCACTGCTGCGTGCCGATGGCTCTCCGTAGCCATAGGGCCCTGCAGGTAATCGTTCCGCAGTTGCAGTAATTGCAGAGAGAGGATCGAGAGTAATTAAAATTGCTGTATTCAACCTCGTTAAGTCGGTTCTTGTTCTAACAGAGCTTGCCGGCGTCTAGTTGCTGCGGGATGACCCTCTCCCACCTCCCCCCTCCCCCGCCCCGAGGTGGTTCCCGTTTTGAGAGCTGCGGAGAGAGGCGTTGTCCCCTGCGCGGGGGCGCTGGTGTTGGAGCACAGCTTACAGAGCTCGCTAGCCGCAGTGCTGTCATCTTCCTCCTTGAAGTCTGGGATGCTTTATCCTTCTTCCACCTCTGCCTAGGCTCCTCATCCCCTTGATTTCCGTCCCTTCATCTTTGTGTCAGAGCAGTATTACGCAGCGTGTGGCCAGGCTGTTAGAGTTTTCTTTGTGCGCGGCTCTCCTTCAGATCCCCTTCAGTAGCTTGATCTGGGGAGAGGAGGGCAGGAACGGTGGATCTCTCCTCTAAAACGGAATTGCTCGTCTTGTCCTAGCTGTGGGTGAGTGGGAACCCCGATTTCTCTGAGCTGCTCTCACCCTTTTGCTCTCCCTCACCTCTCTTAGGAGGGTGTCCCAGAGGAGACGGACGATTTTGGGGAGTTCCGGATGCGGGTCTCAGACCTGGTGAAAGACCTGATCTTCTTGGTGGGATCGGTGGAGTGTTTTGCTCAGGTGGGTTTGCGGGAGCATCGTGAGGCACGCCCGCACCCGTCGCTGCGCGGGAGGTAGCCGAGCCCTGGTGGCCTTTGGGGTGGGGAGGGGGTCACACACGTCATCTCCTTGGGCACAAGGAAGCTGATCTCGAAGTAGGTGGTGGGGACTGTTTTGGGAGAAGCAGGAGGTCTCGCGCTTTGGGGTACTTGCTGGGGAAAGCTACTGTGGTCCCAAAATAGCAGGGTGGTCTGTGGAACGTGAGGGTTTATGCAGGTCCACGCCTGGAGTCTGGTATTTCAGGTGGGTGGGAGGAGGGGAGGAGCGGGTGGCGATCTCGCAGGGTGGGATTCGTGACCGCGTGCCCCCGAGCTGTGTTCGTAGCTTCTTTCGTGACTGATTCTCTTTCTCGCAGCTTTATGCGACTCTGAAGGATGGGAATCCACCCTGGGAGGTGACGGAAGCTGTCCTCTTCATCATGGCCTCCATAGCTAAGAGCGTTGACCAGTGAGTGTTGACCGTCCCGCTGGTGCCTGTAAGGGCTGTGGGGTCAGGCGTTGCCTCCAAGTGAGTTTTACGCAGATACCGCGAATATCCCAAGGATACTCCTAGGAACGTGCTTTCCCAGGCGGAAACGTTTAAAAACCACACTTCATTTCAGATAGTCCTCAGCGTACGTGGTCTGTACCGCAGCAGTGCAGTACCGCTTGCTGATGGAGCAGTCCTGTAGCCCAAGGATTGAGATCTCCGCTTCCTGGCCAGGAATACGGGTCCAGGACGGAGCTGGGACTGGGTGAAGCAGCTGGACCTTCTCAGGTCTCCTCTCTGCCTGCCTGGGGACTTTAATGCCACACACTTGAGTTCAGCCTTGGTAAAACAGGATAAGGATTTGTTTCCCCTTACTTTATCTCCTGAAAGCAAAGCATTTTTGCCTAGGCTGGTTGTTTGGGATCCTTCTGCATCCAGATAGTTCCACCTCCAGATAGAGTTTTCCCAGATATCTTTAGGGAAGGTTAAATCACTTTCTGGAAGCGCCTTTTGTCCCCGGTTTGTTATAGTGGAAGGGTCAACAGCTAACGTCCGGGGCGGTGAGTCCTCCTGCGTGTTGACAGCCGCGCTGATGCAGTGGGACAGCCCGGCTAGCCTTCCCCGGGCTGGGAGCGCCGTGCCTGCCTTCCCCGGGAGGCTGGGGAGTCACCACGGTCACTATGCGCTCGCTGGCTCCCCTTATCTCTGTCAAGGCTGCTCTTGCTCGTTTTTATCTTCAGTTTTTATTTCTCCTTTGTTTCTGAGAGCGTGAGCCTTGCGTGGCCTTGCACTGCTGGAGCACGGGGGAGTCCGCTTCCCACCAGCGTGTCCCACGAGGTTCTTGCTCGCCCCGCGGCTCCACTGAGCTTAGCTCTGCTCTTGCCATGAGAGGGCAGACGGTGCCGGGGCGAGCCGGAGCCCTGCCGCCGGCACGGGCTGCGGGGAGTCCGGGACTCGCCCGGTGGCATGCTCTCACACTGGGAACAGGCTCCTCTGGCTTTCTGCAGTCCCCACGGGATTAATTAGCTTTGTTCTTGTGCCACGAGCCCTTTTACTGGAGGTATTTAGTTTCTTCTGCTCTCTTTGGGAAAGCTGGAGGCTGCTGCGTGTCTGGAACCCAGCTCCAGCAGCCCCGAGCCCCCCACTAGCCCACATCTCAGATACCCAGCACGCCACGACGGCAGGGTTTGCCTGGCTGACTCTGAGCGACACAGGAGTCGATCGGGTTCAATAAAACCAGCTACTCTTGTGGAAACGGTCCGGGAGCCGCCTTAGAGTTAAGCTGGCTGCCTTTTCCCCGCAGGGAGAACAACCCGACCCTGGTGGAGGTGCTGGAGGGGGTAGTTCGCCTCCCCGAGACGGTGCACACCGCCGTCCGCTACACCAGCATCGAGCTGGTGGGAGAGATGAGCGAGGTGGTGGACAGAAACCCGCAGTTCCTGGGTGAGTCCCTCCTGCCACGCCACCGCTCTGCCCTGCGACGAGCCTGGTCCCCGGGACCCCTCCTCACCCCGGCTTTCTCCTCCGCAGATCCCGTGCTGGGTTATTTGATGAAAGGTCTGTGCGACAGGCGGCTGGCTTCGGCGGCGGCCAAGGCCATCCACAATATCTGCTCGGTATGCCGGGACCACATGGCTCAGCACTTTAACGGGCTGCTGGAGATAGCCCGTTCCCTCGACTCCTTCACGCTCTCTCCTGAGGCTGCTGTGGGGCTCCTGAAGGGTGCGTACGGAAAAGCTGTCGGTGTCTTTGGGGGGGGGGGGGGCGGGGGGCGTTGCTCACTGCGGACGCTGCAACCCCAGTTTCACCTGGTTTTTCTTAGACGAGAGTGTCTCGGTTTGCCCCGAGGCACTCCACGTGTCCACACGTAGAGTCTTCTCAAGAGCTCGCTGCGGGCAGGAGGTAGAAAGAGATCCTTTCTGGGTTTATAAGCTATCTCCGTCCCCGCTGTGAACTTGAAATGCAGGAAGAAAACATTTGAAATGCTGACGGCCAAGCTAGCAATGGGTTACTGCCACATCGGAACACTTGGAAATCGGCAGCTGTACGCACAGGGCGGAGAATTGCGAGTATTTCTCGTTGTAGAGACACTTGGGGCACAAGAATGTAGTTTTTCAACTCCAGCCTGCAGTCGGAGCATTTGCTTCTCAGCGGGCCTTTGGCTGTTGGGCATCGTGTGCCTCTTCAACCATGGCTGGTTTCGTGGGCGTGCAGGACCGGTGTCCGGGCCTCAAAGATTCCCAACGGATTCGAGTGCTTCCAAAACCTTTAAAAATGGAGCGGCTCTGGAGCTTGTGCTGTCGGGATGTGTGACCAAAGAGACAAAACTCAGGGTTTTTCACTTGCGTGCACTCGCGTTTCGATGCAGGCGGCATTAGCCACGCTTCTGAGCTGCTCCTTTCCCTGCCACAAAGTATTTTCTCCTCCCTCTTTAAAACAGCACAACGAATACATGAGCCGGGGAGATTTTTCTCCTGCCGGCGTTGTCGTCGGGCCCAGCCCTGTGGTCTGCCGGCACCTCCGACGTGGGGTGGTTGTGCTCCTCCTGCCTTTGAGCGGGATGCTGTGATGTGGCAGTGGGGAGCGGCTCAAGCGTTCATCTTCGTATTTCGTTTTTGTGGGAGCCCTGAAATGCCTCTAGCTGCGGGTCGAAAAGCAGCTTCTTTGGACCTCGTGGCCCTGCCGGGCAGAGGCAAGGACGCTGCGGGGACAGGCCGGGGTGCCCAGAAGTGCTCGTGGTGTCCGTCTGCCCTTAGATCGTACCTGTACTCCCACATGCTGGCACCCCTTTCCTCCTTCCCGCCCCGCAGAAAGTATTTTGGTGTCTGGTTTAACCCAAGAGTCGGGTTCAAGCTGTCGAGAAACATCTTCCAGTCTCGGGAAGCAGTCCCTGCCTTTGCCCCGGAGCCGTACCCTCTCCCTGCCTGCCGCGCAGGCAGGGCTGGTGGCAGGCTGCAGGCAGGGCCTGTTTGGGAACCTCGCTCGCGGCTGGGTTTCGCCGCCCGCACTCCTACGCTCCATTCCTGCTCCCGAGCCTGTCTCCTCTTGCCTTTCAGGGACAGCCTTGGTCCTCGCCAGGCTCCCCCTGGAGAAGATAGCAGAATGCCTCAGTGAACTCTGTGCCGTACAAGTGATGGCGCTGAAGAAGGTACCTCCCGGTCGGAGCTGCGTTAACGTGCTCCTTGTCTGTCGCTGGGTTGGACGGGACGGGTCGGAGGCCGTCAAGCTGCCGTGGCTCCGTCTTTGCCCGGTAGCTTGATCTGCTGCGGTAATTGTGGGTCCTCAAAGCCGGAGGTGTACGAGGGGCGCAGGACTGAGACCGTACCCGTCCCTAAGTCACTCCCAGCTGCGAGGTCCCTAGCTGGCGGAGCGTGTGATGGCTTCCGTGGGGAGAAGAGAGTCCTTAGAAATCAGTTTATGTGCAAGGAGCCAAAGAGCTGGCCTTCCTGAACCCGCCTTGAATGCAGCAGGCAGCTTTCACCCCGCGTCTCTGGGACGCGGAACGTGGGAACTCGACTTCCTTGTGTTGCACGTGGCCCCAAAAGGTCACGTTCTGGCTGTCCCAAAAACGTGGTGGCCCTGGGGACCTTTCCATGCAGATCCAGGATAACGGAGAGTAGAAATCTCAGAGGACGGCAGGAAGAGGGAGGGAAGCCTCAAGAAAGGGACGTGCGCCGTCCTCTGTCTTTTCGGGATGACCTGTAGCTGCACAAGAGTGGTTCTTGGGAGCTCCTCCTGCCAACGCTGCCCGATTCTAGCCGCTCTCGCCCGTTGGGAGGCTTCTCTTCCACCCCTGAGCCTGCTCCCTTCTCCTTCAGAGACCCCTTTGAGTGGGCTCTGAATGCGGAGAAGACAAAAAGAGAAGCCGCTCTGAGCTTTCAGAGTAACCTTCGTGCGTGTGGCTGAGGCCAGGAGCTGCCTGGGTCCTGGGCAAGGCTTGAGGAGATGCCTGCTCTGCCCTGGGCCGAAGGGGGTGTGAAGGGGGCTGGTGGTGGGGTCTGGTGTCCAGGCAGTGTTTATTTGCTGGGAACGGGGCTGCCTGCGGTCCTGAAATCCCATCGTTTTCCCTTGTTCTCTAGCTGCTCTCTCAGGAGCCAAGCAACGGCCTCTCCTCAGACCCTACTGTGCCCCTGGATCGACTCGCTGTCATATTTAGGTAAGGAGAGGGGCTGGGAGAGCCTGTGCTGGGGGTGCGTGAGCACGTGAGTCAAAGCTGCTCACCCAGAGACTTAGAACCAAATCAGTGACGGCTCCTTTCCCCCCGGCCCCGAGAGGAACGGCCTGCAAGCTGCTGCTTCACCAAGTTCAAGGCTCCCCAGCCCCTCGAAGCCAGTTCCTTGTCCCCTTCCCGCAGCCTCGGCGGGTGCTTGAGGTTCCAGCCTATTTCCTCAGCTTTAAACTCAAAAACCTCACTGTTCGGGGGGGGGGGGGGGAAGAAAAGAAACCTTAACCCTTTGCTGCTTTTCGCAGACACACCAACCCCATTGTAGAAAATGGACAGGTCCATCCGTGCCAAAAGGTCATTCAGGAAGTACGTACCAGCGGGTCCGGATTCGGGGGAGGAATTTCCGCGGGGGGATTGGTGGGGGTGTTGTACCCAGCGGTCGGTTCGGCTGCGATCCCCAGCTGCCGGGCAGATCCACGTGTCCGACGGCACTCCTGCCTAGGGCTGCGCGGGGGCGGGGGGCGGAGGGGGGGCGGTGTTGGGTCTTCAAACCCCTGGAAGGGCACCTGGCTCTGAAAGTGTCCCCAGGCGCTTTAATTTCTCTGCCCTTGCAACGTTTGCAGCGCTGCACCGGAGGTATTAAGCCACTGTGAGCTTTTCACTCCTACGTAAAGCTAATTTGCGTGTCCCGTAGCGCAGGTGCCTCTTGTTTTCGGGACCCGAGTGGCACCTGCCTGACGGGTACAGGCGTCTGGGCGCTTTTCGGATAGGGGGGTGGTATTGTGGTGGGGTACGCTGTGTCCCCGGCTCAGCTTGAACCCCTTCTGTCTGTCTGCGCTCAGATCTGGCCCGTGCTGTCGGAGACCCTGAACAAACACAGTGCCGATAACCGCATCGTGGAGCGGTGCTGCCGGTGCCTGCGCTTCGCCGTCCGCTGCGTGGGCAAAGGTTCCGCCGCCCTGCTGCAGCCGCTCGTCACGCAGGTACGGAGGCTGCCGCCGAGAAACCTCGCTCTCGGCGTCTTCGTGGGGACGCTGCGATCTTGGGCTTGGAGCTGTCGTCGGAAAAAGCTCGCTCGGTTCGCGTCGGCAGGCAGGCGCGTCTCGTGGGCAGCTGCCAGGCCGCCATCCGTGTGCGGCCGGGCAGCAGCCGGCGCTGGAAAGCGCTGCGGTGAATGCCGGCAGCCGCAGGAATTCCTACGTTAAGCCTTGAGGAGTAGAGCGAGCCTTTGAACTGCAGGGAAGAGCTAAGCTCTGCCTGACTGATGCTCTGTGGGTTGTGGGAGCCCTGCAGTTGCATCTGTCATTTGAAAGGTACGCGTGAAACTCCGCATCGCGCGACGCCTTGAAGAGGTAACTCTCGGCCTGATGTCAGGTGTCCCCTGCTCTGCTCGGTGCTTCCGCCGGGCTACGGAGGGATCAAAAGCGAGGGGAAGCTGCCTCGGCTCTGGGAGCTGCAGCACGGAGATGCCCCCAAGTGCAAGACCAGACCTGAGCAAGTACTTCAGGGTGTCCCCCGCCCACCGTGGGGCTGGGGGAAGGTCTTAGCCGGCTGGGACGTCGTCCTGGCACGCGACGAGAGCAGCCCTTTCTCGGAGGGAAGGTGGGACTGTCAGGCAGACCCGGTGGGCAGCGTCCCTGGACGGGGGCGGTGGGAGGTAACCAGTGTACGGCTTCACCCCTCCGTGGCTCGCCTGCGGATCGGAGCTGGGGGCGACGGCCCCTCGCCGTCAGGAAGCCAGGAGGACCGTGCCCCTGGGGTGCAGCTGGTTTGGGCTCTCTGCGGTAGGTCCAGCCCTTCGGGAAGCGTGGGGCTGGCCGAGGAAATCCCCGGCCGTGGCAGGGAAGCTGCCGGGTTCGCGGCCGGATCCTGTGGCTGATGGGCCCCAGCGAGCGGCGCGGAGGGACTTCGCTGGTGGAAACGGCCGCAGCATTTTCTGTGCCGGACCCGCCGCTGGCTGCGGTGCTGGCGGTGGGCAGGCGGCGTTCGCGGTGCCAGGCGGTGCGTGTCTCCCCGCAGATGGTGAATGTGTACCGGGCGCACCAGCACTCCTGTTTCCTCTACCTGGGCAGCATCTTGGTGGACGAGTACGGGATGGAGGAGGGCTGCCGGCAGGGACTGCTCGACATGCTGCAGGTGGGTGCGGAGCCGACGGGTTTGGTTCCCACGTATCTAAATCGGAGAATCCTTGAGGTTGGAAAAGACCCTTAAGATCATCGAGTCCAACTGCTAACCTCGCACTGCCAAGTCCACCGCTAAACCATGTCCCAAGGCGCCACGTCTACGCGTCTTTTAAATCCCCCCAGGGAAGGTGACTCCACCACTTCCCTGGGCAGCCTGTTCCAGTGCTTGACAAACCTTCGGGTGAGGAATTTTTTCCTCATATCTGACCTAAACCTCCCCTGGCGCAACTTGAGGCCGTTTCCTCTCGTCCTATCGCTTGTTGCTTGGGAGAAGAGACCGACCCCCACCTCGCTACAAACTCCTGTCAGGTAGTTGTAGAGAGCGATCAGGTCTCCCCTCAGCCTCCTGTTCTCCAGGC
>JAVKLA010000005.1:1214862-1229982 GCA_034782735.1 Sagittarius serpentarius | reverse complement strand
GGGGGGGGGGGGGGGGGGGGGGGGGGGGGGGGGGGGGGGGGGGGGGGGGGGGGCGGGGGGGCGGGGGGGGCGGGGCGAAGGGGCGGACGGGCGGTGGAAGCGTCCAGTCAGAGCGCCTAGCGTAGCGGCGGAGGAGGCGGAGAGGCGCTCTGATTGGCCGGCGGGGAGGGAGAGCGGGGGGCCGTGCGGCGTGGCGCGGCGCCTACTTCCGGTCGGCGGAGCGGCTGAGGAGAGCGGGCGGCGGCGGCGGCGGCTCCCGGTAACGGTGGGGTACAGGCCCGGCCCGGCGGGGCGGGAGGGGGCCCCTGGGCCCGACCGATGGTGGGGGCGGCCCTCGGGGGAGCGGGGGGCAGCGGCCGCCCCCGCTCTGACGGCCCGGTATGGGGGAGCGGTAACGTGGCACCGGCCGGGCTGGGCCTCGGGAGCCCTGGGCCTGGTCGCCATGGGAACGTGGCGGGAGAGGAGGGTGGGGGGGTGTGAGGGAAGCGGCATCGCTGTGTTCCCCCCGGCTGGTCCCGTTCGCCTGGGGCTGCCCCGCTGGCGAGGCCCCGGGGATGCGCGTCGAGGCCCGGTACCGCCCCCGTGCCCCGGTAGGGGGGGAGGGGCAGCTGCTTGCTTTCGCCTTACCCCCTCCCTCCGCCCCTCCAGCCCCGTGCGGGTCGGGATTCCCTGCAGCATCCTTGGGAAACGGGCAGCTCTGTGGCTGCTTTATCCCGGGGGAAGGAGCCTCCGTCCTCATACCGCACCCCTGGGTGCTCACCGGGGGCTCTCCCGGGCTCCCGGTGCCCGCCCCTCCATCAGGACCCCCCGGCCTGGGCAGGTATCAGGCCTGGTCTGGCCTCGGCCGCATCCGGCACCAGAATAACTGGCTGCGAGGTCACTGGTGCTGACCCGCGAAGAGGTGTCACCCCAGCTCCCTTTGCCTCTTAATTAGCCGTTAGCGAAAACCCGAGCCTTCAAGTTCTTTGTGTATCGGTGAATGTTTGTTTTGGGGCATAAATTGCTTCTTTCTCACCCATTATTTGTTCTAGCTCCCGATAAAATCACGCAGGCCTGGGGGAGCGGAGCGATAAATTCTCAATCACTGCCCTTAATTACACAGCAGGGCGAACGCTGGCGATTGCTTATCAGAAGGGACACGTTAACGAACCCAAACCAACCCCGATACTCGACGTAATCCTCCGTTATCCACGCAGTTGCGTCCGCTTGCCTTTTGGCATCGTGGCGTCTTGTCCTCGGCCGCCGTTTGTCACCGTCACCCCTGTTGTAACGTGGAGCTCTGTTGGCGGTCTGTGGAGGTGACCCGCCGTTCTTCCACCTGTGGATAAGGACCGGGTTTGCCTGTCAGCCCAAGACCGCTAGGGAATGGGATTAATCCCCTTAAAAGCCAAAACAGAGACTAATTCCCAAATTTGAGTCAATTATGTCGTCTATAGGGGTTTTTCTTCTGTGAGATGAGCTGCATTCCCAGCTGGGAAATGTGCTTCTGAAGGAGTTGCTAGCTGTCGGTCCGCTCTGAATAGCACCGCAAAACCCAGCCTGGCGCAGAATCCCAGGTTCTTCTCAGTATCGCCACAAAACCAACCGGAGTCCCAAGTTCCTCTTCCAGCTGAGGTTCCGGGAGACCCCGTTTTGAGGGAATAGTTCCCAGCTCCCTGCCGCTAATTGCCACTTCCGATTTCCCAGTGGTTCACCGCCGAGACCCTTTTATTTAGGAGAATAGAGAACTGTTGCCGCCGTCCCTTCCCGTAGTGGTTTGTGGTTTGCTTAACTAGCTGGGGAGAGAAGAGGGGTGCACATAATCGAGTTTGAAGCCTTATTTTTCCTAAAACTGTGAGCCCGGAGGAAAATTTGGGGGTCAATCTTATTGGTAGAGCAACTGTCGGTCAGCAGAAGCTGTTACTGATGTGAATCATTTATGAATAATGGTTCGCTTATGGTTTGGGGTTTTTTTGTTTGGGTTTTTTGGTTGTGGGTTTGTTTTTTGTTTTTTTTTGGTCCCACCAAGCACTACAGCAGCATCTTTACCCGCAGAGGTAAGGCTTGTTGCCTCCCCAGCACCTGGCGTGATGCCAAGAGACATGTTTGAGGTCAGATTGTCCCTTTTAATCACCTCATGGCCGCTTTGTGTGGACGTTGTAGATAAAATCGTGGTATTTGCATGGGTTCCAGGTCGCCCTGTGCTTTAGTCCAGCCCGCTCCCAAGATTAGCGAGAGGTTGGTCTGTGTTGGGCAGGTCCTCGGCGCTGGGACGTGCTCAGAGTGAGCAGGAGTCTGGTACTCTGTGTAAATATATACGTAGAGTTCCTTTTAAATAACGCCTGGGGTGTCCTCCCCCTCCTGCTGAGGTCACGGCCATGCTGGATTGCATCAGAGGTGCCTGGAGGTTGAGGATTTTTCACCGGCATCGAGGTTGGATTGCAAACGGCCGCGCGGGCGTCGCTTTTCGTCTCGTTTCCTTTCCCATCCTCCCGTCCCCAGGAGGATGCGGCTTTCCCCCCGCCCCGCCGACTGACGGTGACTGCGAAGCTCGTTCCACGTGGTTGGAGACTGATAGGAGCAGCGATTAAATCCTTCCGCGGCGGTCTCGGAAGCGAGACGTGAGGAGATGGGGAAGGGATTAAGTTGCCCAGCCCAGGGAGAATCTCCTGGGGCGGGGGTTCCAGGTATCACTCACGTCATAAAAGCCACAAGGGAGCATTATCGCTTTCCACGATGTCTGTTTTATTCTAAACCTGGGTATTCTTGTCGCGGTGTTATCTTGGTTCGTTCCGTGAGGTTTGCGGCCTCTAGAATGGGTTTGTACAGATCAAACCCCAGATCCTCCGAGTATCTGGTGTGACGGGGTAGCACAGGTTTACGCCGATGGCTTGTGCTGCAGAAATTGTCTGTGGGTTGAGGAAAGCTGCTGTTCTTCCAGCTTTTCCATCCTTTCCGATGCTCTAGCGCGCACGTGTCTCTTTCCTTCAGCTAAACTGTGCCCAAACTTCCCTTTTATTTGGACTAATTAACGGCCAAAAGCCTGAGGGACCATTAGGTGTTTCCCGTGCCCAAGACCAGAATTCACAGCCCGGATCCCTCATCCCTTCGCACTGCAGAGCCCTCGCTCTCCCTTCGAGATCCCCACGTTGGTGGATGTGGCCGTGGCAGTGGGACTCCTCTTTTTCTTCCCCCTGCCCCGCCCCAGCGGAGCGATGGTTTCCAGCTTTCTCCGCAGGAAAACTGGCAGTGCTCTCCCCTCCTCGGGGTTTGGCTTCTCTCCTTTGCTCACCGGCTGCTGCCTCGCTTCAGCCCTGGGGTCGCTCTGCCTGCGCCTGGGATGGGATGGACGGCTGAGACCTGCCAGCTTTGCCGTCGCGGTCCTCAAGGCTTCGCTCCCTAGGGAGCCTCCGGAGATCTCCGGAGCCAGAGAAGGAGCAGCTGAGGTGCTCCGTGAACGTCGCCCAGTGCCAGGCAGGGGTTTGAGCGGCCCTGACGCCCGCTCCCATCGCTGAAGGGATTCATACGGCGCGAACGCTGTGCAGATAAAACCGTCGGGCACTACAGCGGGGGCGGGGTGGGGGGTAGTGGATTCCTTGCCCTGCTGCCAGCATCATTTTAGGCAAATATTGGTGAAATGGTCATTTCTAAATAAAAACAATCCCTTGACCTCACCAACTCCTGAGTACCACTTAAGGCAGGTAACTCCCCTTGTTTTATTCTATTAGAAGTTTTTTTCCCCCCCTCCTGCTACTCCTCTCTAACCTCTGCAAGTAATTTTAGCTGCACGGACTCTTTAACTTCTCGTTTCTACAGGATAAAATGTAATTTAATAAACTTCTTCAGGCAGGACCGCACAGGTGGAGTTCTGCCTGTGTGGAGAGAGTAAGGTGGCTTGATCCCGCTGCTGGAGAGGTGGGACGGCGTGCTGAAGAATACGTGTGTTAGCTGCTTGATTTAAATTTAGATTAAAGAGCTAAGGATGGGGGATACTTCTGAGAGCCCTCTTTGATTGCCGAGTGCAACTGTCACGTTTTTGTCTGGCGTTTTCCACCGGGACGCGTGCTGTGCCCATCCCTGACTCCGCGGTGTTTCCGTGCGAGTGCTGGACAGGCGATCTGGGCGATAAATTGCCGGGTCCTGAGCGCCTCTGTCATCGTGCGCATCCGTCACCCACCCGGCACCTGGAATTGGGTTCCGCACGGGTGTAGAGAGCCTGGTGGGACTTGAACTAATGGTGAAATATGTGTGGGCGAGGCTTCCCTCCGCATCAGAGTATCAGAGGTCCGGGGAGAGTGTCTGAAGCCATCGGGTGGAGAAGATACCTCGCTGGGAAGGAGGGTTTACTGGGGAGGGAACTGGGCAGGAGGACGTGAGAGCAGAGGGCAGCCGGCGCGGCTGGCCGCCGGCTTGGCAGGGGCTGCGTAACGGGCGATCCGCCGCGCGTGTTTGCCATGCATCCTTCGCATTCCTCACCGAGCAGGCTCGCCTTTCAACAACCGCAGTTGTTGCTCTCCGCCGTACGGAGGGGCTCGGCTGGGGCTCGTGTGAGGGCTTTGGGAGCAGGGAGCTGCTCCGGGTGTGTGTGAATAAGAGTTTCGGCAAGTGCCGTAGGGCTCAAAGATCATTTTGCCCAGGTAATCCCTACTAATTCATCACTTTGCCCAGGTAATCCCTATTAATTCAGCTGCTCTCCCCATTTTGGTGTCGGAGTTCTGGTTCGTGGCCCTGGAACCGGCGTCGTGCTGCTCCGGCGTCCCTGTCGCAGTGCAAGCTCCTAAATTCCCCTTCCCTCGCTGTCCCGTAGGTGCGTCTGAACCACCATGACCATCCCGCAGCTCCTCCTGTGCCTGTCTCTCTCCATGCTCTGCATCTCAAGCAAACCCACCGAGAAGAAGGACCGGGTTCACCATGACCCGCAGCTCAGCGACAAGGTCCATGACGATGCACAGAACTTTGACTACGACCATGATGCTTTCCTCGGTGCGGATGAGGCCAAAACCTTTGATCAGCTCACGCCGGAGGAGAGCAAGGAGAGACTCGGGTAAGGAAAAGAGGTGAAATAAAAATCGAATCGAGAGAGAACGAACCCATAGTGGATTGTGCTGGCCATAAATGTCGCCCCTTGCGTTCACGTATGTCCTCTTGCACCTCAGGTGACAGAGGTAGTCTCGACTAGAGCCTTTTAAATGTCATTTTTAAGGCAGCAGTAGCTGAAATTTAGTGACCAACACAAATGGTAGTGACAAAGTTACGTGGCACGTGTGCAGTCCTCCTTGCTGGAGACGTTGCTCTCAGCCTGCAAGGTCACCTTGCGTCATTCCAACCGTGCACGCTTGCTTCCAAGCACCAAATACTCCCCAAAACTACAAAATATAAATGAAAATAAGCGTCTTTTCCCTTTGCCGTGCTCAGACCGTGCTAAGCAGAGCTTGCTGGTCTCCTGTCACGGCTGGAGTCCGAAGGCCCGGGGAATTACTTGTGTTTTCCTGCCATGTTAGTCTTCCCGGTTGAGAAGCAGCTGGTTGCTGCGTAGAGCCACGAGTTAGCTAAAACAGAGCATCTCTTGAAAAATCAGCTTCTGCTTTGTCGCTTTGCCTCCCCTGCCACCTGCGGACGTCAGAACAGGGTGTTTATCGGAGACGGTCAGTGCTGGCCCTGGCGCTCGCTCTCAGCTCCTCGGCACTACAGCGTGTGCCTTTGTGCGTGCGGCAGCAGCTGCCAGCGCAGTTGTTCACGTTGGGCTTAGAAAGGCTTAAACCTTCGGAGGTTCAGCCCTGACGAGACATTTTCAGAGACTCTTGAGGGCTGCGCTCCCGTCTGGCCCCTCCCTGGTGAGCTTGGCCTTGTCGTCGGGACGTTCCTTAAGACGTCGGGCTGAAGGACTGACTCGTGATGGTCCAAATTGCCCCTTAACTCTTCAGCCTTGTCCGTTCTTCTGGGTTTTGAAGACAGCAGGCCGGCGGTGTTGCCTGCTTTCCGCCTCCTGCCCGCAGAGCAACGTCCCGGCGCCCGGATGGGCTTCGCTCACCAGCGTCGTCCTCGGCGCGAGAGCTGAACGTCTCGACCCCTCGCTGCAGCCGGTGGAGCAGCTGCAGACTGCGATGAAAACTGGGGGGGTGGTGGTGGTGGTGGTGTTTTTGGGGGGGACGGGGCTCCCCGAAGAGAAGGAAAAGCTTAACCACGTGTAGGTGCTCAGGGAAATGCCACCCGGAGTGAGGTAAACCGGAGGGATGCAGCTGGATTCGCAGGACAGGGTGATGCCAGGCTTTCCCACGTGCTTTAGCATCCATAGGGACCGTCCGGGCCGCCGCCCTGGGGCGGGAGGTGCCTGCGGGCCTCTCCGCCCGCAGTTTGCTCTCAGTAAAAGCTGGGCAAAGACAGCCCTGTCCCTGCTGTAAAGGAGCCTTTGCTGGAGGCCGGAGCGTGAGGTGCTTTGGTTGGTTTTGGTTCTTTCCCCGCCCCCCCCGGGGACTCTTTAAACTGGAAAAAACTCTTTGGACCCCTGGATCCACTGCAGCAAGACCCTCGTCGGTCTGCAGGCTGCAAAATAAGAGGAGCCGGGTGGCTTTTTGGAGGGGAGATGGTTTAGAGAGGCTCTCTCAATTTTCCCCTGAAGCAGGCGTGAGTGCTAAAGGGAGCTGTGCAGCTCCAGCTGCAGAGAGCAAAAGTATGCCGGCGAGCCTCCCCCCGGCACTGTTTTCCTGACCCGTAGGCTTTGTCATGGCTCTGCGCTTTAATTTCATTGTTCTGCTGAGTTATCTACTGGAAAAAGCTGGCAGTGGAAGCGGGGCCGGGGTAAGAGTTTCCACTCGGATGTTTTAACGAGGCCGTTTCAAACCGCTCTCGCCCTTGACACAAACCAGCTTTTTTTTTTTTTTGCTTTTTTTTTGAGTCAGAGGCAAACTCATCACGCTTTCCCAACCCTTGAATTGGTTTGATAAACTTGTTATGAACGCATAATTATGTACCTTTATTTATTTATTTATTTATTTATTTATTTAAAATGGCTGTTGTGCTGTTGAAAGGACCCAGTTTTCTGGGAGAGAGCCCTGGCTCCGTGTTTCCCGGCTTGGTTTCCGTACAGCTCGTCTCACCTCCCCGTTTCTTGGGACGACCGGGATTTTGGAACAGCGTCCTGTGCTCTACCTTGTTTTTCTTTAAAGGCTGCTGAATTAGGGGAACGCTCCGAGTTTCCTGGCAATAGTGCTGAGCAAACAGGATCCCCGTGCTTCCTTAGGAAGCCTGAGTGGGAAAGCAAAGCAGCCTGTCGACTCCAGCTGCCAGCCATCACAACACATCTGGTGCCCCTGCCACCCCCTCCCCACACAGGCTCCTGTGGCGTTGTGTGACAAAACGGCGGGGGTTTTTGTTATTGTAACTCGGCGGGTTTGTGGCTTCTGCCCTGGGAAACCAGCCTGTGAGCATCTTTTTTTGGCACTAAGCCACTGAACCAGCTGAAGGCAGAGGTTTAGGAGCTGCCTAAGTGTCGCCAGCGGTGCCGAGCTTGCCCCGGGCTCCAGGTGGGGACAGAGTTTAATTTTCCCTTAACGCAGTTATACGAGGAAGCTGTTCTTTCATTAAACCTCTGAACTTCTGCTGCCCCACCTAGAAACCTTTCCTGGAAAAGTCGGCCCGATGTGGGCTCCAGTTCTTCATTCCAGTGGTTGTTTGTTTGGTTGGTTTTTTTTCCCCCCGATATATTCTTGTGACGGCAACGTGCCGATGCCTGAGCTCCGGGCGCTGAGCAGCACTTCACGGCTCAGCTGGTGGCCGATTTCTCGTCACCCTTGGCTGAACAGATGAAAAGTGGTTTTGTGTAAGACCTGCTGCTGCCCAAACCTTGTCGCTCGGCTGCTCTGCTCTGCCCCCTCTTCGTTTTGCTGACGCTGTGGGGTTTGGTGTCACAGAAACCTTTTTAATAAGGCTGGGATGGTTCAGATTTTATGGTTGGGGAAGCAGCTGGGGAAATTCCTGATGGGATCCAGTCCTCGAAGGCTGCTTTATCATAAAGCTGGGGAAGGATGACGCCCGGTTTTCTTGGGAAGTGAGTTTCCAACCAGCCCAGTCCTTGACTCTTGTGTTTGCAGTTTCACCGTTCGCAAACAAAGCAGGAGGCTTTAGCCTGTACTGTGCCTCGTCACGCGAGAGTGTTGCATACTCTTCGTGGCGGTATTCCTGTCCTGCTCTCAAATGGCAATGCAGTATGTAAAAGTTGAATTGTTTCCCTGAAATAGCAACTATTAAGTAGCCTGTCAAATGACTCAAGCCTCCGAAACGCGGCGCGCGGTCTGCGAGCTGCCATCTGCCACAGGTAAAGTACGGCATCGAGCTGAAAGACTCCTCTAGAAATAAAGCAGATATTTTACTAGTCTTATCCCAGTTATCAGCCTTTTGTTTTTAGGAACATCCTTTGTGCCACAGAGGAAATCGTGGTTTTGCTTTTTAAAAGCAATTATGGAACAACAAAACCTGGGAGCTAAATGCAGGGTGCCTCCAGCGTCCCGCCTGTTTGACGAGGCTGGGTTTGCACTTCCAAGTTTTGCTTTGCGTCAGTGTTCTGGGAATTAATGGTCTCGTGGTGATTTAAAACATTGTCTTTTAAAATTCCCGCATTTTGGGTTACGGATTACTGAATTTAACAGCACCGGTTTCCCATTGAACCTTCCTGTTAAAAGGAAAAAGCAATCCTGGTTGACCAAGCAAAATGTTTTGGGCTGTCATCCCTGGCTTTACTCGCCTGGCGCTGCCGGGGGGAGCACAAAACTGAAAGTTCCCAGCGCTGAGCCTGAGCCGCAGCCCGTGCCGTGCCTGCCCTGCGTTGTGCAAGCATCGCGACTGCTCCTGGGAGTAACGCACGAGGAAGGGCGAGCGTTAAGCAACCCAGCTCCCCCTGACCGTGCTGCCTTCCCCTCCCCGAGGCTCGCGTGCATCTGCCTATGGATCTCTGCATTCCTCCCAGCGGCTTTTCTTCACAGCTGCTGCTAAAAATAAAGAAGGCACGCAGCCTCGCACCGTGCTTTATAAAACCGCGCATCTCCGGTTTCTCCCTCGGTAAATGGGTGGGCACCGTCCTCGGGTGGGATCTGACATCGACGTCAGCTTCTCGTCGCTGTCCTGCGAGGGTTTTCTCTGCCTTGCTGGGCTTGGGCGTGCAAACGAGCCAAGGCTGGGTCTTTGTGTCCCTTCACCAGGGCCAGGCTTCCCACTTTTAACATAAGTGCCTGTACGCGTTTAACTCCCCGCGCGCTGTCGAGGTGGGGCGACGCGCGACCGGGTATTTCCCAAGGTCTGACAAGAAAATGCTTTCCCCTAAGACGCCTGGCTCCCGAAGAGTTCAAAACCTGAACGGCCCAAGCGTGAGCAAGCCGGTGTTTCGGCGGCTAAACCGTACGTTGGTTTTAAGGACGAGCCGTCCGTGTGGTCGCGTTGCCGGGGCCTGGTGATAAACACCTTGACTTGCTCACTCTGGCATCCAGGAATAGCCTGGATGTTCAAATGCTCTGCCCAATAGAAGTAGAGCCTTGTTTCCCTTAACTTTTGCTGGATTTTTCTGCATTTTCTACAGAAAGATTGTAAGTAAAATAGATGAAGACAAAGACGGGTTTGTAACTGTGGAAGAGCTGAAAGACTGGATTAAGTTTGCACAAAAGCGCTGGATATACGAGGATGTAGAGCGGCAGTGGAAAGGGCACGACCTCAATGAGGACGGCCTCATTTCTTGGGAGGAGTATAAAAATGCCACCTACGGCTACATCTTAGGTAGGTCTCTACTCTTGGGATAAAAACTTTGCGGAGCCGGCGCTTGAAACTTGCTGTTTTGTTTTTGTAGAATGATTGTAGATAAGATAGACACGGATAAGGATGGGTTTGTGACGGAGGGGGAGCTGAAAGCCTGGATTAAGAAGGCCCAGAAGAAATACGTGTATGACAGTGTCGAACGCCAGTGGCAGGAGTTTGACATGAATCAAGATGGATTTATCTCCTGGGATGAGTACAGAAACGTGACATATGGCACTTACCTCGGTAAGGGGCAAGGTGTCCGATCTGGTGGTGGTCTCTAATCAATAAAGCAGAAGTGCGATGGAGCGGAGCGGGAGCTCTCGGCTCATCCCCAAAGCCTCAGACTTTGGAAAAAAAAAAAAAAAGACAGTCTTCTCCGCATTTACCTTCTGATGGCATTAATGAAGGGCGATCGAAGCGGGGGCGGGGGGAAAACCCAGATGTGGAAAAAACCAAAGGTGAAGTTTGTGATCAACACGCAGCTTTGTAACTCTGCTTTATTGATGCACTTAATTGTGAAAACTGGCTCAAAATTCAGTCGTGAGCAATGATGTGATGAAAGGCACACGGGGTAATGGTGGTTTTGTTTTATTTTTTTTTTTTTTGCCTTCTGGCTTTTGAATTTCAAGCTACTGGTGGCATTTAGTACCTGCAGAAAGACGCCGGCTAACCTGTGGCTGTAGAAGCCACGTTTTTCTGGGTGTCTGCACCCTTCCTAAATCTGTGAAGATTGTTAGCAGAGAGTCTTTTAATCACTTTCCAAAGTCCTGTGTGCACATCTCAGTTTCTCCACTTGTCCTGGCAGTAGCTTTAGACCCCAGAGCTTGTAGATTTTGGCACATAAGGCAGGTCAGCGGCCCCGTAAGGTCTTAAACACCCCGAGGGGTGAGGTAAGAAGAAGCTCTTCTGGGGTTAAGCCGTTAGAAAAATACTGGTTCCTCTGCCAGTTGTTCCCGCCTCCTGGAACGCAGACGTATATGGTATGATGAGCTACAGCTTGAAAGCATGAAATAAGGTTTAATTTGCTAAGTATTTCCAAAGATAGTCAAATGCTCTGCAGAATGTATGGAGGCTGTTGCCTCTCAGTTCTGGCTCATCCATCTTCCCCCAGGCTGTTTCACGGCTTCTTTTTAATGAGTGGGTTAGAGCGCGAGGAAGATTGAGGTTTGCCGTGCTGGTGGCTGGGGAAATCAGCCCCCCCCAAGTCCCCGCCAGGTCTTACTAAGCTTCCCAGAGCCCCTCAGGGCTGGGGCAGGTCTTACTAAGCTTCCCTTTTCCGTTAATCGTGTACTTACCGAGATCCACAGAAAGCCTAGCCTGTCTGCCCGTTCAAATCTAGCCTTGAAGGGGGAGAAGAGGTCCTAGGAAGGCTTTTATCGCACTTTTTGGAGTCCGTGCAGTGGGATTTATGACCTGCAGGTGTAGAATATTATGAAAAAACCCCAAACCAAACAAAAAGTGCAAACCAAAACCCTTAATGAGAAAACCATTTCTCAAGCCTAATTGGTAAGAGAGGGGAGCGCCTGGCCCCTGTGCCTGACGGTACGCCGTAAAGGTCTGGCCAGCCTGAGCCGGGGACCGGCGCTTGACGCCATGTGCCCTTGGCAGATACTGATAAAGCCTATTACGGCGCTGCTTCCACATACTTTTGTCTTTACTGAATGCCGGGAGGATCGCAACGACCCCGCGCTCGCAGCCGCGCCGCCGGGCTCTACCCAGCGGAGCCGTGCCTGCCTAATGCCTTGGCTCCGCGCTCCTTTTTTCAGCAGGAATTGCTTTTCCACAGCTCCTTTCTGCTGAAATAGTCTTATCCCTTACACCAGACTCTCCCCTCCCTTCTCCTCTCTCCCCTCTCCGGCCGGAGCGGCACTGGAAATGCCTCTGGAGAGCTTGACGCGTGGCCAAGAGGCCGGCCGATCCCTTAATCGAGTTAAGAACATCCCTCTCCTGGTGCGTGGGAGCCGAGGCACCACCCTCTGTTGCTGCTCTACTGAGTATTGAAAAAAATGCTTGCTTTTTGTCATCAAAATGAAATGCTGTTGTTTTGGGTTTGGTTTTTTGGGTTTTTTTTAAACTTCAGCACTGTATTAGTCACTGGGTTGCACCCAGTACTGTAATAAAGTAGCTCGATGTGCATCGGCACTGAAGGCTGTTTCTGTGGATCAAAATCCTGCTTTCCGCAGGGAAAGCAAGAGTATTACGTGATAAATAACCAAGAGCTTCATCTTAAAGTAAAACCCCCTTTAAAACCTCCTTAAAAGAAAGAATGTAATAATAATAATAATAATGCATTTTTGTTGTTGTTCTTCTTCTTCAGTCCAGTCAGACTCACTTGTCACCGCGGGTGGGTCCTGAACCCAGGAACGCTCGTGTTTCTCCTGCTCGTATCAGGAAGATGAAAAAGTTGAGCTTGTGGCTTTGCTGCCTGCAGCTCCCGAGCGATTCCCCGGCTCTCTCCCCTCAGTCCGCCCTATAAAACGTTTCACTTGTGCCACCGAGGTCAGGGACTAAAATGCAAAGCGGTTTTGGGTGGGTTTAGCCCTCGTTAAACAGTCAGCTTGCTTGGCTCTTTGCTGCTTGCCACCTGGTTAAAAGTGATTAAAGCCACTCGGCCGAATGGCAGAATCACCTGTCTTAAAGGAAACGGCTTTTAGCTTCGACTCGCTCCGCTTGGCCTGCAAGCCGACGCTGATCCTGAGGCTTTTGTCTGCTTTCGCCGAGCTTTCGGCGTACGCCGCTTTCCGAGGTGGAAGCTCGGGAGCAGAATAGGAAACTTTAGGCTTAATTGTGCCCTAGAGGTGACTGAAAATAAAATCTTCTTACTGTCTTCCATTTAATGGTTGGCCGGCACCGGGGCTTGTACAGAGCCGCTTAATCCCCTGCCTTTTGTCCTGGATGTAAACAGAGAAGGGAGGGAGCCTTTTTTTAGACCAGGCCTGGCTCTCGCTTAACTTCACCCCACAAGGATTTGGCTCCTCTGTCGTCCTCCTCTATCGATATTTTTCTATAGGCTGACAAAGCAAGCTGACTTCGGTATCCCGAAGCTGATCTATAGCTGTTGGTGAAGCTATATCTAGTGGCCATATGTGCCCAGATATTCCCACTGGGGCGGGTGCTGGGTGATGTTTCGCTGGCTTTGAAGCCGCCCCGGCAGCGGGGAGCAATATCCCCTTACACATTCTCCTCCAGAAATAGCTTGGGCTGAGCCACCGGGGCCGTGCCGGCCAAAAAAAACCCCAGTCCTTGTCTCCTGGGAGCATCTTCCCTGGGAATGCCGGTATCCCATGGTGACTGGCAGCTCTTCCTCCTCTTCCTCCTGGCAGAGGAGGTGCAGGAGAGACACGACAGCCGCCGATACCTAAAATTCCGGCTGCCGTCGCGAAGTGTCGGGAGGTGGAGGTTGAGTTGAGGACGTTGAGGTTGAGTTGAGGATGTTGAGGTTGGGTTGAGGTTGAGTTGAGGAGGTTGAGGTTGGGTTGGGTTGATGGTGACCATGGGACATCTCCCCCCTGCCCAAACTGACCCAGGGCGCCGCCTTTTCTTTTCTTCTGCCCAGACGACCCAGACCCTGACGACGGGTTTAATTATAAACAAATGATGGTGCGAGATGAACGACGCTTCAAGATGGCTGACAAGGACGGAGACTTGACCGCCACTAAGGAAGAGTTCACCGCCTTTCTGCACCCCGAAGAGTACGATTACATGAAAGATATAGTCGTGCAGGTGGGTCCGCTGCAGCCGCTGATCTCGCACAAGATGGTGGTGTTCGTGGCAAAGCGGCGGGTGGAGAGGGCTGGAAATCGGGGTGTTCACCAGAAGCGGCCCTGCAGCGGCCTGGCCTCGAGCGGATCGGGCAGACGTGGAGCAGGGATGGCTGTAGGCAGAGAGGATCGGCCGTGGAGCACAAACCACGGCTTTTGGGGTGTTTTTTTAATGCGCAGATGGCATCCTCGTGCGCGCTGGCAGGGGACTGGATCAGACCCGGTAAAGGGGTCACTGCCGGCGGCGGGGGGGAGTTGCTCCGAGCCCGGCTAACCGCCGTTTCCTCCTTGTAGGAAACTATGGAGGACATCGACAAGAACGGGGACGGCTTCATTGACCTGGAGGAATACATAGGTGAGGCGCCGGCGCCTCGGCTCTGCCGCCGCGACCCCTCCTTGCCCCGTCCGGCGGGAGCAGCTGCCGGCATGTGCTTTCCCGTCCCTCCCCCTCCTGGAATTTTATTGTCTCTCTTAACTTCCTAACTTTAGACCTGCCCCGCTCCTCCGTCCTCGCTGTGGGATTTCTGGGTTAAATCCCAAACCGGTGACAGACCGCTGGGTGTTCGGGGTGGGAAGAGCAACTTCCAGACCCCCAGAGGGAAGGGAGCATCTGCTCGAAATCCGGACTTGTCCGCTCTTTAACGCGGCGGGGGCTGCCCGTCCCTGCCTCCTCCCTTGGCAGCGGCGGGACGCTGAACAGCTGCCCTTTTTTACACCCCTTATCTGAAATGGAAAGCGTCGGCAGGGGAGAGGGGCGGCGAGAAGCGCCTCTGACTCCAAAATATGTCAGGAGAAATGCTGCCTTGCTTCTCCAAACTGACTTCAAGCAGCGCTTTTACGATTTTGGAGGTGAATTTAGGGAAATAGGCTTAAAGGTGGTCCTCGAAGACGGAACGGGGGAGCTCCTGCGGGGACAGGGGGGTCTTGTCCTTGTGCCCTTGAAAGCAGCAGCCTGCGTGCTGATCCTGGGGTCTCACCGGGCACGACCCACGCTCCCGTGGGATGGCGGAGGGGTGCCAGCCCCTCCAGCCGAGCCGCAACCAGGACAACGTGTGTCCCGCCGGCGGTTTTTCCTTCGGGACGGAGCCGGTGGAGGGGTGTTCAGCCCGCCGCTGTGCCTTCCAGGTGACATGTACAGCCACGACGGGGACGCCGACGAGCCCGAGTGGGTGAAAACGGAGAGGGAGCAATTTGTGGAATTCAGAGACAAGAACCGCGACGGCAAAATGGACAAGGAGGAAACCAAAGATTGGATCCTCCCTTCGGATTACGACCACGCCGAGGCGGAAGCGCGGCACCTCGTCTACGAGTCCGACCAGAACAAGGTGGGGACGGCACCTCCCCGCCCCGGGGGGGCCCCGGCGAGGATGTCCCCATCTGTGTGTCCCCCCACCCCCCGCCCAAGATCTCGGCCAGAGCTGGGCCCGCAGCCCTCGACTTCGCAGCTCGGAGGCCTTCCTTTCCCCGGCGATAAGGCTAATGCCCTCTGAAACGGCTTGGCAAGCGCCTTCGTTAAGCTTTCTAATTAAGAGTTGCCTGGGCGCGCGCTCCCCGCAGCGGCTCGGCCCCCCCCCCCCCCCCCCCCCCCCGCCCCGCC
>JAVKLA010000005.1:1036040-1060039 GCA_034782735.1 Sagittarius serpentarius | reverse complement strand
AGGACCACGGAGCAGGGACCCCCACGGAGCAGGGACCCCCACGGAGCAGGACCACAGAGCAGGGACCCCCACGGAGCAGGACCACGGAGTGGGGCTCAGCCAGATGCAGGCTCTGCCATGGGGGGCTGGGGACCCCCTGGGGTGCCGATGCTCGGAGGTCAGGGACAACCCGGCTGCTCCACCCGTAAGCTCAGCTTGGTGCACGTGGGGTCCCCCCCAGCAGGACCCCCCCGTTTTGCCCTCCTGCTGCAGCCAGCAGCTCACCGCAGTGACACCCCCCTCCCCCCCCCAAAACCCAAGGTCTGGGGAGTCCCAGAGCCCCCCCAGCCACCTGACCTTTCCTTAGCGGTTTCACTGAATAATGGATCAGGGCTGCGTGGGGCTCATTAGAGGCCGAGCTGCTTCAATAACCAACTTTGCCTTACTCAGGGTAAAAGTGTGATTTTCCAGCGCCGCGAGCTGGGAGAGGTGCCAGCCCTGCCGTCCCGCTCCCCGGCAGCTCCCGCGGGCACGCTGGAGGGCACGGCGCGCCGGCGCGCACCGGCAGCTCCCCCACAGCTTGCCGGAGAGCCACGGGGTCGGCCGGGGACGTGGACGGGATCCCAAAAGCGCCCGTCTGTGCCATCCACCGGGCTGGTGCGCCGCGGCGGCGTGCCGGCCCTGACGCCAAAGGGCTTCGCCCCGCGGGGCGCTCGCCGTCCCTGCTGCGGTGCGCGCGTCCCTCTGCCCGCACCACCCGGCACGGTGTGCCAGGGCAGCCGGGGAAGGTGGCAGCAGCGGCTGGGAAGTTATTCAAATTTCCAGCATGATCAACGCTCCAGTTATCGGACGAGAGGGAAAGGGAAAACACAGCGGGCAGGGCAAAACCATCAGGTGCTGGCTCCCCGCGAGGAGAGCCGGGGAATTCGGCGCCATTCCCACCCCATCCCTCCCCTCGCCGGCTCCCACCGCGCCGCTGCCGCCAGGTTGCCACTCCGGCAGGGTGCAATGCCAGCCCTGCCCTGCCCTGCCCGCACAGCCCCCGGGGGCTCAGGGCCGCGCCGAAACCTCCATCCCCGGTGACCACGGCCACCCCGACCCCCCGCTGGGGCTGCACCCCCAGGATGCCAGGCTCTTGCTTCAAGGTTTGCCGCCGGCGGAAGCAACCGGGCCGAGGAGGGGACGGGGCTGAGGCACCGAGCGCGCCGGCGCTGGCCACGCCGGCTCCCGGCACCGCCGTCAGGATGAAGGGAGGAATCCAGCCAAATCCCGGGAACGCTCGCACTGGCAGATGCGCGGGGTCCGCAGCGGGGGAAGACAGAGGGGGCGCATCATCTTCTACGCTAATTGGCACGTTACCTGCCTTTTGAGCCGCTAATTAACGGACACAGCTTGATTAGAGAGCCTCGGCTGGGGAAGGTCTCCCCAGAGAACAGCTGGGGGAGAGCAGGAGCTGCGCCCCCCCAGCGCTGAGGGGACCAGGATGGGAGCAGGACAGGTTGCTCCAGCACCCGAGAAGCGTCTCCAGCAGCCCCGTTAGCCCAGTTCAGCGCTGCGGCTCTGGGACGTGCAATTCAGGACGCTCCTGCGCAACGCGGGATGCCCCCGTGCAGCGCGGGGTGCTCCTGTGCAACACGGGATGAGCCCGTGCGACGCAGGATGGTCCTGTGCAGCGCAGGACGGCCCAGGAGACGCAGAGGCTGCTGCAAAGGGCTGCAGCTGCGTTTCCTGGAGGGCCGCGGCTGCCCACGGGCACGCTGGTCCCCCCATGGCACCCGACACCCCGAAGTCTCCGCTCCAGAGCACGGCCCAAGCCGCGCGGCAGGCGACGATTCGCCCGCTCGTTATTTCCGACGCTCTAATTGAGCCGCCGGGCAAAGGGCGGCGGGGAGGTGGCAAAGGAGGTGGCCGGGGTGACTCGGAGCGTCGGGGCCCGCCGCGCCCCGCGGGCACCCGGCCCGCAGCGGGTCCCCGGGCGCTCCAGGGACCCCCAGCGGCTCTGGAGACCCCCAGGACCACCCGGGGGGTTAGTCACCACTTTGGGAACTTTTTGGAGCAAAATCAGCCCCCGGGGAGCGGGCGACAGCCAGTCGGTCTCCACAGCAACGAGGATTAAATATAACTTGCAGCGAGCGCGCTCCCCCCGGAGCCGTCCATTTCCAGGCCGCCCCAGTGCCCTCCCCGCCCCCTCCCCCGTAATTTAAAAATTAGCCGACTAAGCGGAAAGGCCGAGCCGGAGCCTCCCCGACTTGCCGCGAGCAGCCGGGAACCGCCGTCACCGGCAGGGACGGGTGTATTTTACCGCCGGTCCCCGGGGAGGGACAGCGGGAACCTGCCGGTCCCACCATGGGAAGGGGACTAATCGCTGCCGATCCCACGGAGGCCCTGTGGGACCTGGGGTGCACGTCCCCAGCCCGCGCATCGGCCGCGGGCATCCTGCCGGCGAGGAAGAGGATGGGGCACACCGGGCCGCCACCGCCGGGAACCGCGGCTGCTCCTTCCCCGCTCCCACGAAACGGCCACTCGACCACCGGGAGCGAAGCGAAGCAAACCCCACCCCAGCCACAGCGGAACGCAGGGCCCGAAATCGGGGGGAGCATCTCCGAGCGCGCCGGCGGGACCCGGGGACGATGCCGGATCTGCCGGGACGGCGCTCTGCCACCAGCTCCTCTCGCAGGGAGCGCTCGGAGGAGCCGGCAGGATTCCCCTGTACAAAACACGGCCGAACCCAGCGGCAGCCTTTTAAACCAGAAATATTTAAATATATCTAAATTCCTCCTCCCGAGCACGTGGGAGTTTTATCGCTTCTTAAAATTTTAATGTCTCAGTCGCAGGCAAGGGGGAGTCTCGTTTCCCTGTCTTTTGCAGCTGACTTTAAGAATGGTTAATTATAAATAAGACTGCGCGACTATTTATACGCACAAGCACGCGGAGAAGGACAGGTTTAGGACACGCTTCCCACACGGCAGGAGCCAGCCTGGAGCGGGGCTGGGGGTGCTCATGCTCCGGCCGGCCACGGGGACGGGCTGTCCCCAGGCGAGAGCCATCACTCCGGGGAGGTTTGGCCACTGGAGGGTGACGGCGACGGTCACTGGTGGGGCTGGGGTCCCTGGCCAGGCTGGCCGTGTCCCACAGACCACGAGGAGCAGGCGGCCGGGGCGAGTGGTGCGCCGGCCCCCGGGGCTCAGGCAGGGTCTGCACCTTCGGGTGCAACGGGAAGGGGCTCTGGGGCGTGAGGGGCTGGGGTTTGCTCGCCAGAGCGAGCGGGAGACGAGACGGGGGACTGTGGCATCATTCCTGGTCACCCTGGGTCAGGGGCTTGAGCCGCGCTCCCGGAGCACCACCGGGACCCGGCGCGGTCCTTCCCGCTCCCCAAAGCCCCCGGCGCTCCCCAGCCTGGGTGCCGGTGGCCCTGGGGGACGGCGAAGGGCAGGTCCGGGGTGAGGGGGCAGGGGCAGCACAGGCAGGTAGCCGCGCCTGTGCCGCACCCTGGCTTTGCCAGCGCACGTGCCGATCCCCGGCTCCGGGAACAAAGGGGCGGACAAAGACTTCCCGACTCCATCCCGGCACCCACGCTCCCCCCCGCCCCCAGGATAAATATTCCTTCGGTGGGAGCGGCAAGAGCTGCTGCTTACAGAAACCTCGGTGTTTTTATCCCCGTATAAGATCTATTTATATGCTTATTGAATTTTTCATAACCAAGTTGTGAACGATCGGCGTTCAGGGTCATCCTTTATACACGGTTATTGCCATAGAAACGGGAGCAAGACGAGCCGCCCCACATCCTCTCCCACGGAGGGATCCGGCAGCGCCGGCGGAGGCTCTCCAAGCCACTGCTCTCACCGGCCCCAGCGCTCGGCCGGCGGGGCAGCCTGGCGCAGGTCACCGCCTGCCCGTCCCGCTGCCAGCCCAGAAGGCGGCACCTTCAGACAGCCGGGCTTCGCGGCGCTCCTGCCACGCTCTGCTCCCCGGCTGAAATACGCACCCTGCGTGGGACTGGGTTAGCGGGGGAATCCTTCGGTTCTTGTAGGACCTACCTAAACCACCCCCGTGTGCGCGCAGGGGCGTGCACCCTCCTCCCGGGGCACGGCCAAGCCCCTGGGGTGCAGCAGCCGGAGCGTCCGCCCGCGCCGCTCGCGCTCGTCCCCGTCCCCGGGGTGCCAGTCCCGCAGCCCCGCCGCCTCCTCCCCCGTCTCTGCGATGCTCCTGGGGTTCGCCGCCGGCTCCCCCCGTTTCGGTGGAGGAGAGCGTCCTCCCCAGGCCCCGCTTGGGGGGGGGCCGGCGGGCGCAGGCACCGCTGAGGTTGCGGGGAGAGGGCAGGAGCAGCGTGACCAGCACCCGAACCCTCTGCTCATCTCCCATTAGCGCTCCCCAGCTCCATTAACCCCCTCCAAGGACCTCCCCGCCCCCCGTCAAGCCAGGCCCCGGCAGGGGCCCGATCCTGCAGCCGGCCGGGGGTGGCGGGGGCTCACCTGCGAGCAGGAAGGTGATGAGGCAGGTCTCCTTTGGCATGAAGAGCTTCAGCCGGGAGCCGCTGAAGACGTACTCCACCACGGCCTCGGAGCGGCCGGCGCGCTGCAGGAAGGGCAGGAACTGCTTCGCCTTCTGGGTGTCCTGGGAGGGGGAGAAAGGGGGGGTCAGGGCGGGGGGTTGTGACGTGCCGGGGGCATCGACCGCCCCCCCTCCTCGATGTGCGGGGACCCGCCAGCACCCCAGTGTCCCACCGGGTGGGGACAGCGGCCGCTCCTTGCCACGGCTCGGTGGCCGGATCGGCCTCCCCTCTGCCCCGTGCCGGCTGGGGAGGGATGCAGGATGCGGGCAGGGATCCGACTTCCCCCACCTCAGGACGGACCGGGCACCCCACGCCTGCACCCACGGCGCTGGGGCGCAAGCCCTGACTGCTCCAGCACAGGGACGGCTGCCTGGGTGCAGGCAGGAGCAGGCAGGTGCAGGCAGGAGCAGGCAGAAGCAGGCGGGCCGGATCCTGCTCCATCCCTCCCCTCCATAACGGAGCAGCCCATGACTCCCCTTTCCCGGGAAACCCGCTCCCCGCGCCGCCCCGCTCCCTTCCCAGCAGCAAGCCGCTATGTATAAATTCCGGCACGTTCGTTAATGAAAACTTAATGAGCTGCCAAGTAGCTCGGGAGGCTGGGGCTGGTGAGGGGGTGTCGGGGTCCCCCGGCGCGGAGCAGTGCGTGCCTCCGCAGGCGCCCAGCCAGCGGCACCACCGCGAGCATCGCCGTCCCTGCAAGGGGCCGGTGCGGCACCCACGCGCCGGCAGAACCGACGCCGAGCACCGGCCCGCTGCCACCGTCGGCTGAACGGGCCGAAACCCCTCTGCAGGGTGCAGCCGCAGCCGGGGAACCGCAGACCCCAGCGACCATCTCAGCCCACCGGCACGGCGGCTGGCTTCGGCGTGGCAGCCTCGGCCGGCACCTCTGCATGCCGCCTGTCCCGGAGGCAAGAGGCTCCGTGTTGCAAGCTCCCCGTTTATCTACCCAAGGAAGAAAGGAAAAAAAAACCCCACCAAACAGCTCCCAAAATAAAAGGCAGCCAGGTGGCTTTTTGTCTCACCCTGGCCTTAATTTAGAAAAATGAGCTGCAGAGGAGAGAAGGGAGCGTGCCACGGCCAAAACCAGGCGCCTCTCGGTGCGACCTGGCGCCGGCTCTGCCGGGCAGGGCCGGAGGCAGGAGCGGGTCCACGGCCGGGGCCGGAGCAGGGCTTAGTAACTTCCATTAGACGGAAAGGCAGCGGCGCGGGGAGGGAAGGGGCTCAGCCGGGGAAGGCGGGCGAGCGGAGGCGGCTGTAAATCTCTGGAGCAGAGGCTGGGAGCCAGGGCGGGAGGGGGAAGGCGCTGGCATCTGCTGGCAGAGGAGACGGAGCTGCTTCCAGAGCAGGCTGGAAGATGGCAGCGGCGGGAGGGGCAAATCTCCGGGCCCCTCCGGCGACGGGGGAGCCGCGGCACCAACACCGGGAGCCGAAGGAGCAGGAGGCCCGCGGCTCTGCCCGCGGCTCTGCCCACGCCGCCGGCAGGGATCGGTGCTGGCAGCGCGAGCAGCTCGCAGAACGGCAAGAGGGAGGGGGCCGGTGTTTGTGTGCGTCCCCGTTTTAATCCGCTTCGGTGCAGCGGGTGGCTGCTCGCTTGCTCCCGCGCCTGACCCGAAGCCGCCGGCTGCATGGAGCCGGCCCGTGCCGCGGCGGCGGTGGCTCCATGTGCTGCCGGTCTGCAACCTGGCGCTGCTCCACGCATCAAGTGGGCGCAGATCTCGGCGGTCCCCAAGTGCCAGAGCTGCCATCCTCCAGCTTTGGCACAGGAAAGGACACCGTCACCTGTCAGGCCGGCGCCTCAGCGCCCTTCTCCCGCTGCCTGGGGGGTGCCCACCCAGCGGCACGGCCTCGGCAGCTCCCCAGCCGCGCCGCCGACGCTCCGGCAGCACCTTCGTGCCAACACCTCGGCTCCCTTCGCTGCAGGCACCCACCCCGTCCAGCCGCAAAGGGGTCCCAGGCAAACCTGACCCCCCCGCCAACCCCAGCCGGGGCAGGGCTGGCAGATGAAGCCCCCCCCGAAATCCTGCTGCATCGCTCCCCGCCACGCCCGCTGCCGGATCACTCGCCGCCACGTGCACAAAAGAGGCCCGGGGAGGTTTTTTTTAGCAGATGTGCAGCCAAGAAGTTAATACAACACATGTAAGTGCAATCTGCAGGCAAAGAAAAACCACATTACCCGACGTTAACCACTTAGGTCTAACATATGCAAATCTAAAATGGGAGCCGCTAATGAAGGCTACTAATTAGTGGTAATCTCTATACAGTCACGATTTGATTAGCTTAAGGGAAAAAAAAAACCAAACCAGCTGCGAGAAGGAGCCCACCGTGGGGTGGGCTTCCCTGCTCCGGCCCAAAAGTGGGTGATCGGGGAACCCCCTCCAACCCCCCGGCTGCCCCGAGCGGGTGGCGGAGGCAGCGAGGAAGAGCTCGGCGCCGAAGACTGGCCCTGCGAGCCGGTTGCCATCAGCATGGAAAGGAGGCGGCGGCATTCGAATGTGCCGGAGAATGACCTTAAAAATCCACCGGGATTTGCACAACACAAAGCAGCTCTTCCGCAAGGCGGGCAGAGACGTGCCAGCGCCCTCCGGTACCACGGAATAGTAAGTGGAGAGCGGCAATTCCCGCACGGCGAGGCGTGCCGGCAGCCCGGCACGGGGCGGGGGGGCCGGATTTCCACTCGCTCCCTGACGTCCCCGTTAGGGCAGGTTGATCTGGGGCTTTGGGCATTAAGGCAGAGGAGAGCCGCGCTGCTGGGAGGATGCTCTGGGTTGCTTCGTGCCTTTCTTGCGGCCTTGCCTGCCAAAGCGCCCTTGCTCCTGGGTGTGGGTGATGCCACCTCCACCACGCAGGTGGGCACACGGGTCTCCTGCTCACCGCGGCTGCATCCCACGCCCGCCGCCACGGAGTCGGTCTCGTCCCCGTCCCAGTCCCTGTCCCCGCGCAGACCTCGCAGAAGCTCCTGCATCTCTTCCCGGCGGCGGTGAGCGCCACGCTGCAGCCCCATCCCCAGCCCGACCGGTTGGGCTCCCCTGGGATGGCAGGCGCCCGGCATCGCCCGCCGAGGGGCCAGGGCCCGCGGTGCCGAGCCGCCGGCAGGGATGGGGAAGGAGCAGGCTGAGCAGATGCCAGCGGGAGGGATGGCTGTGCAGACACCAGGAGCGATTTCTGGGAGTGAATTTTGGGAGTGCTCGGAGAGGCTCTGGCTCCCCGGCAGAGTTCTGAGCCGCCGTGCCAGCCCGGCACACGGGTGCATGCCTACACGGCCGGTGGCCTTAGGGACGGGTGGCAGCTGGTGCAGGGAGCTCACAGCCGCCCAGATAAGCCGGCGCTGCCGCTGCGTCCAGCCCTTGGCTTCGTGCTGAAGGACAGGCGCAGTCGTCCTTCACCGCCGGGACCGGCTCCTGCTCCTGCTCCAGGGCTCTACAGTGGGAGGAACAAGCCGAGCGTCCCACGCCGCCGTCCCCAGCTCTGGCAGGGACCCAGCAGGTGCCCTGGGGACAGCCGGACACGGGCGCAGCGGTTCGGAGGGGACGGAGACGCGGAGCTCCCTGACCTGCTTTCCCTGGATCTGCTCTCCAGGGCCGGCGACCCCATCCTGCTCCGGCTCGGCACGGCACAGCGAAGTCCCGACTGCCTCGGGAGCAGCGGGCGACGGGGAAGCAGCCCCCAACCCACACCGATCCCGTTGCAGGAGCCGGCCCGGCAGCCTCTGCAGGGGCCACGGCACCGGCAGCGCGGCAGAGCGCCGGCTCCGCGGTGGGTGCGTGCGGGAGTGGGTGCCGGGGCGGGATGCTCCCAGCCCGCCCGGTGTAGCCCACCGAGGGGACGTCATCGGACGTGCCTGCACCGGGACATGGTGACAGCGGCTCTTGGATCTGCTGGACGCCGGGGAGCACGCGCCGGCAGCTGGGAGGCTTCACCGGATAAATTCAAGTGGGGAAGAGAAGTGGGGGATCGCCACCGTGCTGGCGTCTCCCCCTCCCCGCGCCGGCTGCGCCGAGCCTTGGCTCCCACCTTCAGCATTGGCAGGATTTGTCCCCTGCCACCGAGCTGGCAGCTCGGGCTGCTCTCCTTGTCCCTGGGGAGAAAGAGGCACTTCCAGGGCACGACCCACCCGCCCTACTTCATCCGTCCACCGCGGGGGGTGCAAAGCCCCCCTCCCCCGCCAGGCACCCCCATCTTGCGCCTTTTGGGGGCTCCCCACTTTGCAAGGGACCGGGCTGTCCCACCGGCGTGCTGCCGGCTCTGCCTGCTCCGCTCCCTGCCTGCACCTCCCGCCCAGGTGGTACCACCCCCGTTACTATTATTTTAACATTTCCAGTCCTTAATTAGCTGGGAATTGAAGGAAAATTATGCATAAATACAGCGAGGAAAAAAATATCGTCCTAACTCCACTTTTATGTGAAGCTCTGCCAATTATGCAAAATTATTCAAGGACTTCTGACAAGGACAGGAGGTTTTCCGGCCGCCGGGCTGCCGCGCGCTCGCCTGCGCTCTCGTGCCGGAGCGCACGCTAATGGGAGAAGCGAGCTAGCACGGATTTGTATTGCTGCTGCGCTCCCCTCTTTGCTGCGGCTCAGTTTTTGGGGAGGACTTTTCTCGCCTGCAGCATCGCGGGTCTATGAGAAGGGAGGCTGCTCGCCTCCGCTGCTCCCGGCAGGCAGGGGATGCCTGCCTGCGGGCAGGGCGAGGACGGGGCTGGGGCTGGGGCTGGGGCGAGCTGGGGTGTTGGAGAGGAGCAGGATGCTCCTGGGACGTCTGGGAAGCGGCATTTCCCAGCAGGAGCCGGGGCGGGAGGACAGGAGGCTGCGCCGGAGCTGGGAAAACTGGGCTGAATCCTGTGTTTGAGCTAACTCCCTGACTTCTGCATCCCGGTCGCCAAGCCAGCTGGGATGCTCGGGAATGGGGAGGCAGGGTAAGGCAGAGCTGGGGACCAGCAGCTCGACTGGGTGGGGACAGAGATGACGGCTCAGGCACAAGGACGCAGCGATGGTGCCATGCCGGCGGACAGCAGAGGTTGACATCCATGGGCAGGGGATGTGCCGAAGCCACCCCATGGGATGCATCGGCACGGGTCAGCGTCGGGGACCGAGGTGTGGGTGGCACCGAGGGTCCTGTGTCCGCCCTGTCACCGCAACCTGAAAGGTGAAACAGCCCCAGAGCCCATGTTTTCCCAACGCCGTTTCCCCACGGAGTGCCACGGCAAGGGGAGATGCCGCGCCGGGGCAGGCTGGCGGGCACAGCCGAGCAAAATCGCAGGCGCACCGGGTGTGGAAGAGCCCAGAGACAGAGACATCTCCAGCGGCCGAGGGACCCAGGGCAACGCCACACGAGCCACTCCATCACTAGTGCCGCGCCAGCGCCGGTGCCCCTTTGCCAGAGCAACACGGAGCTCAGCAGCGACGCCGCTCGCTCTCTGCCGGGCCAACCGGTGCCGCAGCCGGCAGCGCGCAGGGGGACTGAGCCGTCCGCCTCGGATGCTGCCCAGCTGCGGAGCGGGAGAGACGACGTTCCTCCTCCTGCCGTTCCTCGCGCCCGGCCCCAGCCGAAACCCCTGCAGGGGTCCTGTGCAATGGCACAGCACCGGTCCTAGACACCCCGCCGCGGCACCCGGGGCTGACCGCGCCTCGACAGGCACCCACGTCCCAGGGTGCCGGGGCTGAGCGCTGCTGCTGCACGCGTTGCACCAAGCGGGTCCGGAAGCAGCATGGGGGCTGCGGAGCCATGGCTGGGAGGGGACGGAGGGACATCGTGCCACACCACGCACAGCCACCTCTGCCGGTGGCTCCCTGCCCCTGCATGACCGGCAAGTCCTGCTCTGGGGGTCACCGGCGCCCCAATATATCACCTTTCCCCAGCCCTGCCTGCCTCATGCCTCCCATCCCGGTGCAGTGCTGGAAAGGCTCCAGTTTGGTGCCGGGGAGCCGGGACCGATGGCCGGGAGGGACGGCAGAGCCCGGGGAATCGCGATGCACACCCTCCCGCCGTCCCGACCGCCCTGGGACCCGGGGCACGGGTGCTCGCCGATCCCGGCGCGTGCCGGGGCAGCGGGAGGAGCGCGCTGATGCTAATTCACACGGAATTATTTTGGCAGTGGTAAAGCACCCGCTGTCGGCTCGGCGCGCACCCGCATCCATCACGCCGCACAACTGCTGACACGCGGCTAACCAAGGCCGGGATCAATTTACAGAAAACTATTAAAGATTAAAAAAGATTAACAAATCTTCATAAAAGCCGTGATGTACTAGCCTAATTTTGTTTGCGGGGGCGCTCCCTCTCCCATCCGGCTCCAACCCTTTTGCTCGCTGCCCTGATTGAGTTACGGGGGCTCCTAACGATCCCGGCGGCAGCACGGCCCCGGCGCAAGGACCCTGCCGGGAGCGGGGCCGGGGGGGCTCCGTGCAGGGACATCCCTGCATCCCACCGCCGCTGGTTTGTCTCACTCTTTGCGGGCAATCGAACCGACGTGCGGTTTTTAAAAGCCTAAAAGGCCCCCGAGCCCCGGGGAGCCGGCAGCTCTGCCGCGGGGGCGTCCCCAGGAGTGGGTGCCAGCACCGGCAGCACCCTTCCCCGTGCCCCGTCTGGTGGGGACCCCACAAGGACGAGAAATCTGCATCTCGTACGAGCCGCAGACACCGCTGCAGACCCCAGCAATTAAAAGCAGGGCGGGAGGCCCGTGCGGGCAGGAGCTGGGGTGCCCAGGACAGAGCTCTGTCCCCCCCAGGACATGAAGGACCTTCTCGAGAGCTGGGGCATCAGGCCCCGGACGCCGGCACGGACACAGCCCCTCTGCTGGCTTATGAACGTATCCGGCGCGGCCGCGGGAGCCCTGTGCGGCGAAACTCTGTGGCACCGCAGGGTCCCCTTCGTCGCTGATGCTCGAGGTGATGCCAGCGCGAGGCACACGGTGAGACCTTCCCACCGCCCCCCAGAGAAGAGAAACCCCCAGGAGAAATCTCATTTCACCCTTTCGGGGTGCGCCGGGGGTGACAAACAACTTCTGCGGTGGCACTTGGGGGGCCACCAGCCCCAGAGGAGGAGGAGGAGGGGCTGCCATCCTCCCTCATGCCATCTCCAGCCGACTGTCCCGGCTCCCCCGGCAGAGCCGGCGGGCAGCGGCCGTGCCTACCAAATTCCCACACATCCCGTATGCAACGAGCGGGACCGCGGGCCGCGCAGGAGTGCCGGCACCCAGCACCTCTCCGACTCTGCTCCACACGCCCCATCCCGGCAAACAACCTCGCACATGGCACAGCCAGCGCAGCCGCTCCCCGCGCCGCAAGGTCCTTACCCCAGAGATGTCGGCCACTCGGTGAATCGGCACCTCCTTCTTGCTGTGCAGCCCTTTGCCGTTCTTGATAGCCCTGCAAAAGAGAGGTGGCACGAGCCGTCAGCGCCCGCCGCCGAAGTCCGCCGTTGCCCCCTGCGCCCACCCGGGGAGAGACCGGCCGGCTCGTTAGCCTGCTAATCCCGATTCCCGGCCTTCGGCGGCTCACCTGAGCTCAGCACATACCTGATCAGAGGGACCACTCGTCCCCGTTACCAAATAAAATTGCTTTGTTCCCCGCACAAAGGGAGGGATCAACAGGAAGGCGAGTGCCCCGGCAAGATGCAAAATTAATACCTGTTTCTTTCAGCGCTTAATCACATGAAGCATTTTAAATGCAAAATACGCAGCGAAGGCTCCAATTCTCATGGAAATAAGTTCTTTCCAGGTTAAAGTAATACAGAGACGATAAGGAGCCTGAATGAAGCAATACCACACGCGGAAGGCACTTCACGGCTGAAAAAATGAACGGGTGCCCCAGACCTGATGCGGACCCGGTTCTGCAGCACGGTGCCGAGCCAGCTCGGATGCCGGCTGTTGTGCCGGCTGTGCCTGGGGACCGGGGTGCAGCACCGGGATGGGAGCAACCTCTGCACCTGGCTGCGGAGGGGATTAGTGACACCACTCTCCGGCAGAGCCCTGGGACCGCGGCGCTGCCGGTCTGCACCCCGCCGGCACCCGGGGAGCACCCACAGCCAAGCGGCACGGGGAGAATCGGGGTGCGCGCTGCCCCGGCGTCGGGCTTGCCGCCTCGGTGGGCGGACGGCAAGAGCAGCTGCACCAGCGACCCGGCAGCAGATGTATTTGCTTTCCATGCGGTTCATGGCCAGGCTGGCTTATTGCCGGGTGCGGGAGGGAGGCCGCGGTGGCAGCGCTGCCCTCAGCCGAGCTGCCTGCACGGGGAAGTCCGGCAACGACGGACGAAAGGGCAGCGCGCGTCCGTTAGAGCTCCTTCCCCTGACAGGTTTGTCCTTTTCCAGCTTCCAAAGGCCAAGCTTATTTTCCAGGTGTTACCGGCGCCGAGCGGGGAGCGGCTGCCCGCTGCCGCCCTGCCTGTGCCGCGCCGAGGGTGAGCACGCCTGGCACAGCCGGGGCGAGCTCCCAAGGCTGCTCGTGAGCCCCTTGCTCGGTGTTCTTTGGGTTGGGGTTTTTTTCAGCCCGTCAGTAGCAGGGTGGCGAATCCAGCAGCCCAAGCGGGGCTGGAAAACCAGGTGCCTGTCCCGCATCTCCCAGAGGATGCCGCGCCGCCGGCTCGGGCTTGCCAGCACCCACAGCCGGGCTAGGCGGAGATGTCGGCTCATCCCAAAGGATGCCCGGAGCCAGGGACTTCCCCAGCAAAGCCAGCCCTGCTTTATCAGCGCTGGTCCCCTGCCCCCAAGCGCCGCAGGACGTCCCTCTGCAACGGGAGGGCGGCCAGCAGGATTTCAACCTCCTCTCCCCGCCTTTCGGCCCCACGCTACAAGGTGCTCCTGTAACTCAAGTGACGAGCCGCTGCCGCCCCGCGGTCCCCCAGATTCACCCCTTCCCCACGGGCACAGCCCGGGCTGCTGGTCCTCGGGCTCCTGCAGCAGGCTGGAAATGAAAGCTCCTCGTTTTTCAAGCCTAATAGCTGCTCCCAGGCAAGAGGCGTGAATTTGTTCAGAGTGGACCGTGATGATAATAAAAATACAAGGGGAAAAATTCAAAGCCCCTACCGAGGCTTTGTACAGCAATCAATTTGCTGAGCCGGATCATTTGCGGAGCTGCCTGGAAGAAGCCAACCTGTTAAATCAGCAAAAGGATTTCTTCTTTCTCCCTCGCCCTCCTTTGCGATGCCCCTCCCCGCTCAACACTGCACCCAGGGATAAGTGGCTTGGCCAGAAATAGCTTTCTTTTTTTCAGGAAAACAGCTCTTTCCCCAGGTTCAGAAAAAAGACAAAGTTAAACAAGTGCCGTAACGCCCGGGAGGCTGGAAGCCAGCGCAAGGGCAGCCAGGGATGCTCAACCTTGCACCGCATCGGTGCAGGGACGCGGGCGGTGCGACGGTCCCTCCCGGGACGAGGCCACCCCGCGCACAAGCTCCGTGTCCCCGCAGCCGCCCCTGCCAGCTCCAGAGCTTCCCCTCCCTGCCGCAGGCTTTGCCGAGGGGCAGTAGGAGAGGGCACCTTGCCCCGCAAGGCTGGGGCAGGCAGGGACGCTGGCAGAGCCCCGGGCTGAAGCGGGCAGCCCTGCCCGCAGCAGGCTGGCAGGGCGGCACGGCATCGCCGCGTGGTCCTGGAGCAGCCGCTTGCCGGGAGGGAAGGCTGGGGGGTGCAGGGAGGGCACGCACCCGCTCCAGGAAAAGCTGGTGGGATGGGAAAACTAATCACCCCCTTTCTAAAATAATACCCCATGGAGGCGGCACCGACAGCTCGGTCCGAGGAGATCTGACTCCGGCCTTTGCTACAGAGCCGGGAAGGCTCAAGGGGTTTTGCAAACCCCAAGCCGCGATCACCCAAACCGCTCCAAGCCCCCCTTCACCGAGAGCTCCAGGTCCTGCACCCCCATCTTGCCCCAGATCGCCCGTTGCCCGCGAGAGCCTGTTTCTGCCGCCGGCACTGCCCTGGAGCCGCCAGCTCCTCTGCCGGTGCGGTGGAGGCAGCCAGCCCCGTGCCGGCACAACCACCGAACCGGGGTGTGCCACGGCTAACGGCACGGCCAAGCTGCCCCCGCCACCGGCACGACCCCCCGCCACCGCAGGCAAGGGCGGCAGCGCTCAGGGCCGAACTGCAGCCCCGCGCCTGGAGGTGAGCAGGGACACCCGAGCGTCCCAATATTCGGCACATCTGAGCTCCAACCGCGCCCCCCCGCCGGCTTGGAGCGTGGCTGCAGGCTCCATCCACCACATCCAGCCCTGGGTATCCCAGTGCCCGGCTGGAGGATCGCCCACACCGGAGTGCTCCGAGATGCTGATTTAATGCCAGGCACATCCGCTTTCTAAAAGGCACATCCCCGTCGCTCCGCGATGAGGCCCCAAGCAATCTGCCGGCCGCCGATCCCACGCCCCGCGGGGTCGGAGCGGGGGGGGGAAAGGGAGCTCGAGAGCCCATTTATCAACCTTCCTCCTCAACAGCGAGAGGCTTGCGGTAAAACTGAGCACAGTCTTGCACAGCGGGCTGGCAGAAACCACGCCGCAACCCCCTCAAAGCTGCTCTCCCTTGCCGTCGGCACAGCGCCGTCAGCTGCTGCCAAAGCCGCTGCCGAGGAGGAGCTGAAATCCCACCGCCCCGCCGGGCCCAGCCGTGCCACCGCCTCCGGTGCAGCCGGAGCCGGGCCAGGGCCCGCGGCGGGCACAGGAGCGGCGGCGGCGGCGGGGGCGAACCACGGGGCGGGTGCCAGCTCAGCCGGAGGGGAGCTGAGCCGGGAGAGGAAAGGGGGCACCCATTGCCCTTCCCCATGCAGCCACCGAGGCCGCGGGGACACACGGGGTGCAGCCACCTCCAGGCTGGCCCTCGGGCTTCTCCCCGCAGCGCAGCGAGGCTCGGGCACAGCTCTCCGCGCGGAGACGCGGGGCAGGGACCCGGCCCCGGTGCAGGGGGCTGGAGCGCGCGCAGCTGGACCACATGTGCCTGGGCCGCGCACAGCCGGAACCGTGCGTGCCTGGGCCGCGCACAGCCGGACCACGCACGCCTGGGCCGCGCACCCCAGGAGAGCGAGTCGGGAAGAGGGGTGCTGCCCCGGGGAAGGCAACGTTTTGCACCTCCCTCCCACCCCAGCGACGTACAAGCACCGGCCGGCTGCCGGCACCGACACGACCTGCTCGGGTGCATCCCTGCCTGCACGTGAGGCGCAGGCAGGCAGCAGAGCCGGCAGGGCTGCCCGCTCAGGCAGAAAACGCAGCCCTTCCCGCGCCTCCCAGCTGGCAGAGGAGAAGGCAGGCAGCGCGCCCCTGCCTGCATCAGCGTTTCTGCCGCCTCCGCCGAGGACGCGGCGCGGGGAAGCATCCACGCGCATTTTTCTCACCACGATAACCTCAACCTAATTACAGGAGGCCAGAATGTGTCTCGAGTCGTTTAGATCAGCTCGGACGTCACAGGCTTTAAATGCAATTACTTCTCCGGCAGACAGGCCAGGGCAGGCAGGCTGCGGCAGCGCTCTGCCGGGCTCGCCGCCCCGCGAAGCGGAGCGGGGCCCTTTGAACCCCGACGCGATGCACGCAATGGGCCGTGAGACTCCAACCAACCTCCCAGGCGTTTTGCAAATGTTATCTGCCTTCAGCTGCCTTACCGGCAGCTCCGGCATTAACATGGAGAACCCGCCACGCAGCGCGATGTTTCCCACTGACTCACGGCGCGCCTGGCCCTCCGCCAGCGCCGACGCCGAGCCCGTCTGCGGCACCAGCGCCGCGCCGGCAGCAGGGAGGAGGTCGGGCTCAGGGAGGGCAGGGGGGTACCACGCAGCCGGGTCTTGGTCAGGGACGATTTTGGCTGCTGGGGGGTTGGGGGGGGGGCCCTGGAGATCTCGCAGAGCCAGGACTGTCTGCGGCGGGGAAAGGAGGCTCGCCCCAGCCAGGAGGGATGCGGGGCAGAGGGGCAGCCCCGAGCAGCGGGGACAGACGGACGGGCAGGGACACCGCGGGGATGCGGTGCAGCTCTGCACCTCCCCGCCAGACACCCCGAGAGGCGGCGTGGGCACCCCACGGCCGCGGGGAGCGGCACCGCCCCGGCACGGCACTCACCGAGCCTCCGCGGCCAAGAGCTCATCGTAGTGTGAGGATCTTTGGTCGTCGTCTTGCCGGTAGCGGATGACGGTGGCCAGGCCCTTGCTCACCAGCGCTTCGGCGATGTTGCTGCAAGAGAGAAGAGCGAGGGGGCTCAGCGCCGGCTTGGCGGGGCGGAGGGGCCCATCTGCCCCGGCACCCACCACAGCCGGACCCTGACACCAGAGTGGGTCAGACGCACCGGAGGGTGGAAGAGCAGACCCCCCCCCTCGCCATTTCACGCCGCTGGCCAAGGGAAGGTGCTTGGAGCAACGGCTGACAATTAACGGGGACCTCTGGGCACGGCCGAGGGGTCCCCGCGTGAGCGTGCAGGAGCTGGGCCGCCATGGTGGGGGACCTCCCGGCAGCACCCCAAAACCCCTGTACCACCCCCCAAAACCAGAGGGGTCAGCGCCCCTGGGGCACAGGAACCTGCTCCGTGATTTTACATTCCTATCGCTTTTTTATCCCTGCCATCCCCTCGTCGGAGAAGGGAGGTCGGCACTGGCCGGGCTTGGGGGACGGCTGCCAACGGGCGCCGCGTGCCGAGGCGGCGCGGTAAATTGGCTGCCATTACACTCTGCTGCTTTAAACAAATTCATAAATTCTACTTCGCTGAGCGCATCTGTAATTCTCCTCCAATTACACAGGCAGGGCATGGACCGCTAATTCACTACTTAAAAAAAAAAAAGCATCTCTCTCTCTCTGTCTGTATACATAGGGGGGGTCCGATCCACTCGCAAGCCCCGGGAGCACCCCCTGCCCTGGAGAGAGGGGGAAGGGCAGAGCCATCACCGGGAGCTGAAAATAGGTCTCGCCTCAGAGCAGGGGGGAAAAAAAAAAAATAAAAAATAAGGATTTGTAAACGAGGAAATAAGCTGCAGCAGGAGGCAGCTGCAGAGGTAGCGCTCGAAATGCCAAGCAACCAGGAATAAGCACCTACAGCTATTTTGGGCACGAACAGGAGGCTGTGCCGGGGGGAGGCGAGCGCCGGGCTGGTGGCACCCGCGGCGTCCCAGCTGCCCCCCGCCACCGCGGTCCGCCCCGACGGAGGATGTTAAGGTTTGGGGCTGGGCAGAGCTGGGAGTGAGGCTCCGTCCCCGGGTCCTCAGCGCCTCGGGAGCAGGGGGCCACAGCCTGATGGCAACGGGCAAGAGGTGACCCCGTTAGGGACGAGCGCCCTGGTCCCCTGTGACACTAAGGGGACCAAGGGAGTGACTCGGAGGCGAAAGGCAGCAGCACCCCAAAGATGTGCAAATCTGCAAGAGGTGCCCAGTGGGCTCTTGCCCGCTGAAGGGCGCTGGCAGGTCCAGACCTCCCCAGCAGCTCGGCGCCAGCCCGGCTCTGCCGGTGAGGCCAACGTGGCCCGGTTCCCCCGTGCCGGGATGAGCTGCCGCGGTTGCTGCCGGCGGGAGCCCCCCGGGGTTTGCGGCCCCCCGGCCGTCTGCGGCCGAGCCGAAGCGGCGAGGAGCTGCAGGACGTGGGGGGCAGCCGCAGCCCGTCTCAACCACGCTCCCCACTCGCCGTCGTGCCTCTGCGCCGTCCCACGGCCCCGAGCGTCGCTCGGTGCACAAGCGTCACCGGGAGACTTTTGCCCAACACACACCGGGGGAGACGCCCGGGCAAACGTGAGGCCAGAGGCTCCGGTGACGGGCACGCTGGGGAGAGCTGCCCACCCGGTCCCTGCCACGGCAGCACCCTTCTCAGCGGGTGCTGCGCCCAGAAATGCCGCCTGCACCCCAAACCCGTGTCAGGGAGCTGCAGCTGCACCCCCGGAGCAGCGTATTTGCAGCACGTCCCCAACCAGGGGACCCACCACGGGGACAAGCCCCGGATGGCAAATGCCACCAGCCCCGGGCAGGACGGCTCCTTCCCGCAGGGTCACATCCCACCCAAGCACGGGCAGACAGCCTGGGGCAGCCCTTCGTGTCCCATGTCCCCACCCCGGGCCTCGGGAGCCGGCAGCTCCCCAGCCCTGATGGGATTTCCATGCTCACGCAAAGCCCGGCTGGATCTGGGCTGGGGGTTCCCGTCAGCTCTGGCCCCCCCCCCCCCCAAAATTGGCAGCCTCCAGAGGGAGAGACACCCAGCTCTGCCTGCCCTGCACCCTGCACCGGCCAAGCAGCTCCGTCCCCACCTGTCGCCCCAGCCCCATTTTGGGGAAGAGAGCAAGCGGGGCGGCGGGGTGGGGGCAGGATCTGGGAAGAGCGAAGGAGATGAAAACCCGCCATGGAAAGCATCGGGAAACAACTGTGCTAGCAAGCGCTCCGTCTGCTCGCGAAACGGACAATTTCATTCTGCCCCCAGCACTTGTGAAGTGTTGTAATCTTGTTGCCACCTCTGTTTGATGGCTTCATTTATTCAGCAATATCATGGTTACGGCTTTTTATAAGACAAGCAAAATTGCCGGCGCTTGCTCCCACCGCGCTGCCGGGTCCTAAAAGGAGACGGGATGGGCTGGGGCTGCGCACGGGGAGGGCGGCCGCGCTCCCCCCGGCTTTTCGCTCCCCAACGGGCTCTGCAAGAAGAGATGGAGGCCCCCGGCGCAACCACTGATCTGGACCCAAAAAGCGCCGGTCCCGGTTGCTGCCCGCCCCCGAGCGTCAGCCGCGGTGCAGGAGGCACCCAGCCAGGGGGGACCCCTCCCCGGCACCCGCCTCGCCTCCCCCAGGGGCTGCGCTCCCAGCGCGGGGCCACCGAGCCCCCGCTCCCGCTCTGCCGCAGCGCCCGGCTGCCTCAGTTTCCCTGCCCCGAGCAGCCGTGCTGGGACCCTCCGCAGCTCCAGCCCCGGGCACCAGCAAACGCTTCCGCTCCACCGCAGAGCCCTGCGCCCTCTGCGAGGGCGAATGAGCCTAACGAGGGGCTACCGAACGCCGTGCGGTTAGCAGGGGGCAACCCCCCCGCCCCAGGCACCCCTGCCTGCAAGGGATGCCACAGCCGGAGCGAGCCGTCGGCTCCCCGGCGCGACGCGGCGGTTGCCGCGGGTCCCAAGCGGGCGCAGCCTGCAGCCGGCCGGGCTGGCACCCCGTCAGGGCACGGGGGATGCCAGGGAGACCCCCCCGGACCTGCCTCCATCCTCGTTCACCTGAGGGCCCCAACGGGTCTGGCAGGGTCGGGGGCGCCTTGCGGGGGGATGGGGGGGACAGAAGGTGCCTGCACCCCACCTGTGGGGTGAGGACACCCTGCCTGCACCCTGCCTGCACCCTGCTGCGCTGTGCAGACGGGACCTGTCTCCCCAAGGGCCACCAAGTCCCTTCCCCGATGCACTCGCCCAGCCCGGAGCCCTGCCTCCCCGTCCCAGCCGCATCCCGCTCCCCGTCGCATCCCGCTCCCCGTCGCATCCCGCTCCCCGTCGCAGCCGTCCATGCCCACCCCTGCCCCATCCCCCAGCGCTTTCATCCCCCCCGCTCAGAGCAGATAAGCAGCTATTCCTGGCACTAGACACCAGAAGTATCCAATATGCATGAAATCAAAGTTTTCATCATTTCCATTGGTCAAAGGGCAGCGAGCATTAAATCCCAGAATACCGGGATTAATGGAGGGATCATTAAAAATCTAATGTTAAACCACCTCTGCAACCAGAGCTCCGGGTGAGGCTGCCGTGTATCACAGCCTGATAAGAAGGAAACAAATCCCAATTTCGGAGCGGGTTAGCTGAGCCTCTGAACGGGGAGAGCCGTTCAGGCACCGGGCTCTGCCCCTTCATCCGGCCCTCATCCTCCTCACTGGGGCGGACGGCAGCGTATCGGGGCGATGCCGATGGGACTTCATTTGGGAAGTTCGGCTAAATTATGCAAGGACGACGGTTTTAAGCAGTGTTATGTAAACCTGTGCAATTTCTAATCAAGCCCGCCACCCCAAAGCAAACGGGCCGGGACAGCCGGGCCGCGGCAGGCACCGATGCCCGCTGCCACTCCGCGGCTCGCCCGCCGCAAAGGTCTCCCGCATCCACTGCGTCCGCCCCCCGGCAGCGCGGCAGCCCTTCTCCAGCACGGGCCAGCCATTGCAAGGGACCAGCGGCGGGTTGAACCGGTGGCCCTGCACCTCTCCGAACCCTCGTGGGGTTCTCCGGGAGCCTCTCCTGGCACGGGAGCCGGCTGGCACGGTGCTCGTGTCCCCCCGACACGCCGAGCGCCGCTCCCCGAAGGATGCCAGCTCCTTCTCGGCGCACGCACGAGCAGCTCGGCTCCAGCACGCGCCGGCGAGATAAGAGAGGGAGCTTCTCCTCCTCCCCTGGGTTTGACACGCGATCGGTGCCAGCTGCCTGCGGTTCCCTGGCAGCCGCGCAGTACCGGCAAAGCGATCTTCCCACCGCCCCGGTCTGCACCCGGCAGCAGCGAAACGGCCCGGCGGCTTGCTCTGATCTGGCCAAGCAGCTCGCCCCCAGCAAACGTGCAACAACGGGGCTGGAGGCGGCCGGGGCGGAGGCTGGAAAGGTGCTAAGTCTGCTTGGCCGCTGCGGGCAGGGGGAAAGGGGCCGGTCTCAGAATTGGGGAACGGCTCAGCCCAGACCCGGCTGCAGCCTGCAACAGCCACGGGTGCTTTGGGGAGAGGGGGGAGCCCCAGGGAGGACGGGGAGCGCCCCACGGCCCTTCCAGCCTGGGAGCGCTTCAGCCCCATCCACCAAGGCCGTGCCGCCCTCAGCAGCTTCTGCAGCAACGGAACCGCCGGACGGTGCTTTGCCGGTGCTGAGCACAACGTCCTTCAGCCCCACGGTACAACCAGGAGACCCGGCTCCGGTGCTGGTTCACGCCATCTCAACACCGGTGGCCGCAGAAGGCACTTCAGTCCCAAGGGTCCCCCAGTGCGACCGGGAGCAAAGCCCTCCCCCCGTGCACCGCGGTGCCCGGCCGCCTCCTGCGCCGCCCTGCCCGCCGGAACGACAGCAACGGCGGGAAAGCTCCTCCCCGGGACTGACCGTACGGCACCAAAGCCGGGGGGTCGGGGACGGCAGCACACGGTTGCCCCATTGAAGGGTGCGAGCGGCTGCGCCCCAAGCGCCCAGGCTCGCAGCCGCCCCGCTCCCTGCCCAGCCGGGTCCCTGCCAGCGCCAGGGCAGGCACTGAGTCCTGCCAGTCCTCGGCCAGCCGCCGGCGGCCTCGCAAAGCTCACCCGCACGGCCGAGCTCCCGGGGGCCCAGGCTGGCGGCAGACACCCCCTCCCCGTAGGAGGGAGCAGCTTGCAAAGCAGCAGCAAAATCTGGTCCCTTTCCAGAGGCTCGGGCTGCAAAAACCTACACAGCTCCTGGGCGCGAGCCCAGCTTTACCCTGGCGCCGCGGCCCACGCAGGTAGCTCGCTGCGCACATGGCTCCGCTGCGGACGGCAAAGGGCTGGCAGCCGGTCCCGGCTCCAGCCCCGCGGGACCCCGGAGGGGTAAATAGCCTGTGCCGTGCCGCCGGCTCCCCCGGCAAGTCTGGCGACGAAGCCGCCCCGGGCTTGCAGCTGCCCTTCGCCCCAGAAAGCCGGGCTGGGAAAGCACGCACCCAGCGGCTTTTGGCTGCCAGCCCACCCCGGGGCCGGCGCGGAGCCGGCAGCGCGGCCACCAGCATCACCCAGGGCCAGCGGTGGGTCCCCCAGCCTCCCGCTGGCCCCCCTTGCTTTGCAAAGGGCGTTTATCTCCCCGCCACTCGCACAACAGCCCCTCGCTGGCTCCTCTCCCCCGCCGCTCGCCGGGTCCCTTCCCGAGCTCTGCACCGGTGCACGGGAGCACTTTGCAAAGGCCAGGATCATCACCTGCCTTTTCGGGTCAGGAGAGAGACGCGGGGAGGAACCGCAGCCCCTTGCCCACCCACCTCCGGCTGCAACCACCCCTCCATCCTGCCTCTTCCTCCCGGCGCTCGCGTGACCCCGACTCTGCGTGGGCAAGGAACACCGCAGCCCCGCAGCGCGCAGCCTTCCGCCGCACGCCCCCGGCCAGGAGAAGGGCAGAGTCCGGCCCTGGAGAGATGCATCCAAGCGCTGTTAGGGGGCTCGGAGAGATGGGAGCGCATACGGAAATGCACGTCTTGGAAATGTTGAGACACCCAAACCGGAGCGACCGTGGGCTTTGGTGAGCCAAGCACCATCCACTGCCCGGTAAAAAGCCCCGGGATTGCGCCAGGCAGGGAAACCTCTACAGCTCCCCGTGCCCCCCTGGCTCGGAGCGTCGCCTCCCTGCCCGGCTCCTGCACAAAATGCTCCCGAGGGCTCAGCTCACGCTCCTGATGCAGCTGCGGCGGGTGCCCGTCCTGCACCCCGCAGCGGGCAGCTGTCCCCGGGCATCCGCATGTGAGCCGCTCCCTGCCTGCCCCTGCCAGCACCGAGACCTCCCACCCGTGGCCGGGGACCTGCGCGGCCACGATGCCGCAAAGCCCCCAAGCACCGGGACGGCGGAGCAGCCGGAGCGGGTTGGGGCACCTCGCCCAGCGCCCCGTTCCCAGCAGCGGCGGGGAGCAGGACCAGCCCACGCCGCTCGCCACCTCGGGCCGGCTGCCTCCGGCCCCCGGCAGCCCCTGAGCCCCAGAGCAGCGCCACAGGCTGCATTGAAAAAAACCCAACCCCACGCTCCGGTGTTTTGACCCCAACTCTTGAGCAGCTTCCTTGCACGCTCCTACTGCATCCCCGGAAAGGGGAGTGAAAAAGTGTCCCCTTGTCACCCTCCGTGGGCCGCTGGAGAGGCTGGATGCTCTGAGAGCAGCTGCTGGAGCTTGCGGAGCTGTGCCAGCATCCCAGCATCACCAGCGACCCCAGCCATGAAATCCCAAACCCTGCCAGCATCCCAGCATCACCAGCAACCCCGGCCACGAAATCCTGCTGCTTGAGCCCAAAAAAAACCCGCCCCAGGGCTGCAAATCCTGGGAGGACCCCGAATTCTTGCCAGGTTTAGAGCTTTTAAGGCTCTGAAATCCCCGCGCTGCCGACGGGGGCTGATCCTGGCACTCGACTGGGTGCTGGGCACCCAGGGAAGCGCGACGGGAGCACCGTGATGGGTGCGCTGCAGCCGAACCGATCCCCCTCCTGCTGCTAGAAGGAGGGCAAGGAAGAGGGGAGCAGGGATAACAGCTTAAAGAAGAAATTTCCTGACCGTGAATTAAATCTCCTGCTCCAGCCCTGCTCCCTGCTCCTCTCCCCGCAGCCCCGGCACGGGGCGGGGCGGGGCGGGGGGGGGGCAACCGCAGCCCCCTCGCTTCAAACAAAAGCATCTGGGGAGAGGAGCTGGAGCTGCTGCGCAGAGGGAAGATGCATCCCCCAGTTAAGCCCAGATTAAAGAATGGGAATACGAAAACGCAGATGAAAAGCTCTTTGCTGTGGAAAAAATCTTATTAGGCCGTGAAATACAGTTTTTGCCACTTAAAGAACGACGGAGAGAAAACCGGCTATTTGCAAGCTCCTCGCGGGGGGGGGGGGGCGGGGGGGGGGGGGGGGGGGGGGGGGGGGGGGGGGGGGGG
>JAVKLA010000005.1:969666-1035914 GCA_034782735.1 Sagittarius serpentarius | reverse complement strand
CACCAAAACGCACCCTTTGTGCCAAATTAGCCCCAAAACGCAGAAACTCGGCCCCGCTTCCTGCAGGGCAAGTACCCCCCCCCCCGCACCCGCACGGATTTATAGCTCAGGGCTTTCCTTAAATTTATTTTTAATGATTTTCAGTAGCCTTTTCTTCCAAGAATTTGTGCAATTTGCGTCACGGCAGCCTCCGAAGCCGCCCGGGGAAGGGCTGCGGGGACGGGACCCCCGGCCCACGACCCACCCAGGGCATCGGAGGGATCCAGCCCCCCGGGCCCCCTAACAGGAGGGCTGTCGGTCAGGGACCGCTTGCCGCTTAGCAGCGCGGTGACAGCCAGGCTCTGCCTGCGAACCACCTGAAAATCCAGGCAAAGGGGGGCCGGGCCCCCCCCGAGGGACGTCCCCGCAGCAGCGGCCGGCTCCTGCCACGCCACCGCCCGGGCTCCCGGCAGCCGGAGGAGAGCCAGCGCTTCCCCGTGCTCTGATTTAGCAGCCGCCCGTCACGCGAGGGGACAGGAGGGAGCAGGACACGCCGACCGCCGCAGCACGCCCCAGGGATGCCGGGAGCTGCCGGCCCCGCGCCGCTGGCCACGCCGGCCCCCGCCTCGGCGCCCGCAGCCCGACCCGAGGGCGGGTGACGGCGGCTGCCCAGACTCAGCCGGGCCCGGCGATGGGAGGCTGATTACGAGGTGCCTGCATGGCCGGCAGCCCCTGCTCCCCAGTTACGGCCTCGCTGGCGGGCTGGGGACAGCACCCCCTTCCTGCGTCCCGAGGCGTTCCCGGGCTCTCGGCAGCCTCCTGGGAAGCACCGAACCCCATAGCCGGGCACCCCGGAGCTCCCACCCGGCCCCACAGCCAGCACCCGCTGTGCCCGCTGCCCACAAGCCAGCGGGTGCTGCCAGGTGCCCGGGGGTGCTGTGGGATGCGATGGGATGCCGCAGGATACCGTGGGATGCTGCTGGATGTCATGGGATGCTGCGGGGCATTGCGGGATGCTGCGGGATGCTGCGGGATGCTGCAGGATGCTATGGGATGCTGCGGGATGCTGCAGGATGCCGTGGGATGCTGCAGGATGCTATGGGATGCTGCGGGATGCTGCGGGATGCCGTGGGATGCTGCGGGATGCTATGGGATGCTGCGGGATGCTGTGGGATGCCGTGGGATGCTGCGGGATGCTATGGGATGCTGCGGGATGCTGTGGGATGCCGTGAAACGCTGCAGGATGCTATGGGATGCTGCGGGATGCCGCGGGATGCCATGGGATGCTGCGGGATGCTGTGAAATACTGCAGGATGCTGTGGGATGCTGTGGGATGCCACGGGCTTCCCAAAGAGCAAAGGCTGGTGTGAACCCAGAGCCCTCAGGAGCACCCGCTCCCCCCAGTCGCAGCAGACCTGCCGCATCGTCCCCGGGTCCCTCTGCCACCATTTCGCGGGTGCATTCATCGTGCCTGGGGTGCACAGCACCCTCCCAACAGCACCCGTGGTGGGATGAGCCGTCCCTGTGAGCTCAGACCGGCACAGGAGGCGCCCGCGGGGCTCCCGATGTCCCGGCAGCTGCCTTCTGCGCCAGCCGCAGCCCCTTCGCCCTGTTTTCCGTCTCAGCATGGCTTTGTCGTGACAGCCGAGCGCAAACCTCTGACCTTACCTGCGCTCAGCAGGAAAACACGAGCCGGGAACAGCAGCGCCGGCAGCGGCGGTAAACGCTGACAAGGCACACGGCGCACCAGGCGCCGGCAGAGTGGGGTGGGGAGGGCAGGCGGGCACTGGGCAGAGCCTGGCCAGGCAGCGGCACCGCCATTCTCCAGCCGGGAATTGAGCTGAGAATGCCGGGGAGCTGGAAGGGAGAAGCGTGATGGACCCAGCGAGGGCAGCCAGTGCTAGATGCTAGAGCAGCATCGCTCCGCTGCCCTCTGCGAACCCGCCCAGCACCCCGAGGAGAGCGGATGCTGGGGGTAGGTAACCCCCCTCCCCTGCCCACCGCCGAGGGTGGCCGTTATCCTCCTGCGATGCTCGGGCCGGGAGCGATGCCACCCCAGGGGTGCAGCTGACACCTGGCCCGGCTCCCCCCTGCCTGCCCTGCTGCCAGCGCAGGCAGGGGGCCGCAGGACCGCCGGCTGCCTGCACCAAGAGCAACAACAGCCAGGCAGGAACCAGCCACCCGAAGGCTCCAGAAGCCAGGCAGGGGTTAGCCCCCTGCCCGGGCTGCCTGCCCCAGCGAGCTGCCAGCGTGCTCAGCCTGCCAAGCAGGCTCAGCCCAGCCCAGATGCCAGGCGGACAAGCCCGGCTTTCTTCCCCGCTCCGTCTCCAGCGCCGCGCACGCCAGTCGGCACAGACCCTGCTCTGTTACACCCACGCCTTCGCCGGGGCCAGGGCAGCCGAAGGAGCCCGTGCCCGGCACCGAAGTGCACTGCCGCGGCGAGGCCGCGGGCAGACGGGAGCAAGGGGGCTGCCCCACGCCGTGCCCTGGAGGCTTGCATGCCGCAGAGACGCTCCCAGCGCTCGCTTGGCTCGCTCCGCTGACGCCTGATTACAGCAATGAAGTCAACGCGAGCAGCGGCCCTGCAAATTCACATCAGGTTCCCTCCCCGAACAGGGATGCGACTCGGGAGCTATTTGAAAGCAATTTGCAGCTGGAGATGCTAAGAGCAGACGGCAGCGCTCGGCGAGATGCTCCCGAGATGGGAAATCCTGCCCCTCCACTGCGCTGGGCACGGACAAGCGCTGCCGGGAGCCTCCCCGGGCCGGCCGCACCGCAGCCGCCGGGCACGGGGAGAGGCCGGTGGGTTTTGCACCGCACACACCCCTCCTAGCGCACTGCCAATGACCCAAGACCTCATCTTCCTACAAAAAGCCCCAAAAATGCAACGGCTGGGCCGTCCCTCCCCAAAACCCGGCGATACACACTCGGCTGGAGAATTAACTCCCCAGGGACGCAGTTAAAGCACCACTGAATAAACCGGGTGGGTTTAAAGCCGGTGCAGGCAGCGCAGGAGAGCAGGGCTGCTCCGCTGGGCTCCGCCGTGCCCAGCGTCTCCATCCAGGAAAGCCCTTTAGGCTCCCGCTGCCACGGCTTCATCCCGGGAGCAGCATTCCGGCGTGGCCCGGCAGCGAGCGCGGAGCAGCCCCAGCCCCAGCACCGGCAGGGCTGGATCTCCCTTGGGAAACTAAACCCGCAAGCATCACCGACGGTCACTCCACGAGCGCCTTCATTAGACCGGAGCAGGGTGACAGGGAGCTTTCCGGCTTCCGCGGCAGCGCGGGGCCGCGCCTGGGCAGCGCGACGCTCCGCAGCTTTCCCAGACCTTGGGTTCAGGGGAAGAAAAGCGCAGCGCTGCAGCACTTTGGTTGCTTTCCAAAATAGCTGCTACGGGGGAAAAAAAAAACCGGGAAGAAACCAAACGGCCTATGATAAATCATCCCGACGCAGCTCCCGGAGCCGCTGCCATCCGGACGCACGCCTCGGCGGCGTGACTTCTCCGTAGGGCTGTGCTGGAGGAGCCCGGCACCCCCCACGGCCTGGGGGAGGAAAGCCACCGACCCTGCCCCAGGCAGGGAAACGGGGGGAGCAGGGCTGGTGGGGGGGGCTGCTCCGGCAAAGCCCACACCACTGCACCACGTCACGGGGAGGTGACGTCCCTTGGGAAAGGACAGACATCCCGGGGACACGCAGCGGAGAGAGCTGGTTCCTCCAAAGCAACTCGCTGGCCACGCTGCTCCCTGAGGCGGCCGGCTCGTGGCGGGGGGGGGGGGTCCCCTCCAGCCTGGCACCCCCAAATTGCCGGAGCTTCGGGGCCGCAAGCGCAGGGGGTGCAGGTCCGCGGGGCCCTGGGCAGAGCGGGACAGCAGGCTCCGGCCATCCGGCCCCACGGCGAGGATGAGCCACCCTCCGTCCCCGGTGTCCCCACGGCGCGCGGCAGAGCCCTGCGAAGCCCCGGCGAGCGCCAGGCGGGAGCGCCGCGCCCGCTTCCCCGGGGCCACACTTACATTCCTCCGATGGAGACGGTGGCACACGTGCGCTCGGAGAAGGCGGGCACGGTCTCGGTGGCGCTGCTGGCCGGTCGGATGTAGTCCACCGTCACGTTCACCTAGGCAAGACAGAAGGGCACGGGGTCAGAGCCGCCCAGCCCGGGGGCTCCCTGTACCCCCCCATCCTCCCCCTGCCCAAAACCCCCGCTGTCGGCCGGCCAGCCCCTTCACCTCCCCCTGCCCAGGTAAAAGAGCCGTTTGCCAGCCGGCTGCTGGCAGCGACGATGCTGCCAGCGAAGCAACATCTGACAGAGCAGCGTGTGAGCCAGAGCCGGGCACGTTAAACCAGGAGCCTCCCAGGGAGGACAAGCTGCCACCCCGGGCTCCTGGCGTGGGCACTTGCGCCGCCGGGGGTACCCCGGCTCCTGCCGGGCACGCCTGCGAGCTCCCCGCGCGCCGGAGAGCTGCGGCAGGGAGCCCGAGCGCGCAGCCAGCCCCGATGCCTCCTGGTTTACGGGTAATCGCATTTTGGCCTCCGGTAGGAGAGCTCGGCTGTACCTGCAGGTAGATGAGAGCACAGCTCCCTGCTAAGCCGTAGCTGTCAGCTGGCATCAGCGTCGCCGGCACCGCGCCGAGCAGGATGCAGAGGCCGGTTTGCAAAATGCTCTGGCAAAGCGGGGAGCAGCCCCGGGCTCCCCAGAAACCCGGCCGTGCACCCAGCGCGGAGCTGCGCCGTCCCCGTGTGTGCTGTCCCCGTGCCACCGCCACCTGCCCGCCCCGCATCGCCCGGCTGGCCCTCAGCCGCGCGTGCCGGGGACGAGCACCGCCGTCGCTCCTGTCCTCCTGCGGACAGGGGCAGCCGCGGCACTCCCGCACGCCAGCTAGTGGGGGTCCACCCTGGCGGGGCGGGGGGGGCGCAACTTCTGCCGGATAACTGCATCTCCCGCTGCACCAGGGCTCGGGACAAGCCGGCGGGTGCAGAGACGCTCCTGGGTGAGGTGGTGGCTCAGGTTCCCAGCCCCGCAGCCCCCGGGTGTCACCCTCCCCGCAGCTCTTGGCTATCACCCGCCCTCCGCACCTCCCGGGCATCGCACCCCAGCCCCCATTACAAGCAAACAGCTTTTCCATCCTGTACCAGGCCTTTGTGGTCCAGCTGGACCCCCGGACCGGACCAGGGAGCCGTGCTGCCATATCCGCGCCCCCCCCCCCCACCCCAACCCCGCAGCTCTCTCGTCCCCGTGAGCAGGGCTCGGTGACCAGGCCAGCGAAGGCCACGGGAGGCTCGTGCCAACGCACGGCAGCAGCGAGGGCTTTCTCCCAGCAGGCGGAGGGCAGGAAGGCTGGAAAAGCCGTCAGTGTCCCATCCCGGTCCTCGGCATCGCTCCCTTCCCGGCAACGCTGCCCGCCCTCCCCCCCGCTTCCAGCATTCGGGGGCCCGGGCTCCCACGTGTGTCCTGCGACGCCACACGAAGCACCGGCCGCTCTCGCAGCTTCGCCCCCCGGGTCGGGATATGCACGGCTGTGCAGGGCAGGGAGCACCGGGGCTGGAAGCACCGGAGACACCGGCAGCACCGGCGCTCGCCCGCACAGCAACGCGGAGCTGCAACTCCCGGCCGTGGCCAGGCAATAAACAGCAGGGAAAAAGAAACCGGAGTTAAAGCCCGAGCGCTCGAACACTTAACTCGATCCCACATCTGCACGCGCCATTTCTATGCAAGTCCAACCCAATCCCATCGCCTTGCTTTCCCAAAAAAGCACCTTCCCCACCGGTCTACCGGCACTTCAGCCGGAGGAGGCTGAGGTTGCCCTGGGCTGGGAGACCTGGGGGGGACACAGGGGTGACACGGGGCTCCCCGGGGAAGTCCTGGTGCTGCCTCCCGCCGCCCCGGCCCAGCCGTGGGGCTCTATTTAGACATTACAGACTTCTTCCAGGTGTGCCACCGCACGGCACCGTGCCCGCCCCGTGCCGCCAGCCTGAGTCAAAGGGAGACAGACAGGCGTCCAGCTCGGCGGTGCGAGGGAGCATCCGTAAACCTCTTCAAACTGTGGGCTCTTCCCAAACCTCGCTTTTTAAATGAGCATAAAAATGCAAAAAAGGTACGACTGCCTGACAAACCCCCGCCGCCAGCTCGCTCCCTCGCACAGGCGAGCTAATCAAGGTTTGCAGCACCAAAAGAGGGGGCTCTGGCAGGAAAGAGCCAATTAAGGGGAGCAGTTAAAGCAATTCCTCCCAGCGCAACTATTGTCATAACAACTGTAGGGGAAAAAAAGACGACGATTACTCCGAGAGGCAGGTTAGGAAATTCAAGCTACTACAGGGCTTTTTAAATGTCATCTGGCTCAACAGCGAGGCACGGCTTGGAACCTACACCTCGCTTGGAACTGGGCAAAGGGTCTGGCGAAAGGCCGGTGCGAGGCCGGGCTTGGCTGGCGAGGAGCTCGCATGCTGCGCCCGCAGCTGGGGGGGGGGGAGACGGGACGGGGCACGGGGGACCCCACAGCTCGGGCTCAGATCCTGCACCGTCACGGGCAGGGGAAGAGGGAGGAGGGATGGGGCTGGGTGTCACCCCTCCGCCCGCAGCAGGGAAGCATTGCATCGCGTTGCGCTGCAAAGCATGGCGCGGCCTCGCGTCGTGTTGCGTTGCGTGGCGTGGCACCGCACGGCGAAACGTTGCTTTGCGTGGCACCGCGTCGCAAAGCGTTGCTTCGCGTTTGTTGGATCGCACTGCAAAGCGCTGCGCTGCGTCGCGCTGCGCTGCGTCGCGCAGCGTTGCTTTGCACCGTGCTGCGTCGCGCTGCGCTGCGTCGCATCGCGTTGCATCGCATTGCAGTATGTTGCGGTGCAAAGTGTTGCCTTGCATAGCGCTGCGTCCCCTGGACAGACGCAGCTCAGGCTTGTGGCAGTGACAAAGCTGGCATGTCCCCCGCTACGTGATGCCAGCACCGCTGCATCTGACAAGTCGCAAAAGCCAGACTCCCTCTCCCGGGGCAGGAACGAGCAGGCTCGGAGCACCCTATGGATTCAGCATGAAAGGACTCAAAAGTGCCTCTGTCCCCGCTGCCTGCCACCGCCTCGGGCTGAGCGGGGCTGCGGGAGGCCGGGCTGTGACAGCCCCGTCCCCACCTTTCCCAGCAGCTCAGCCCCAGCCCTGGCAGCACCAGCAAACACGAGGTCCCCCCCAGGGCGGGTGCCCCCAGGGGAGGGCTGGCAGGAGCTGCCCCACAGGCCCACCGCACCGAGACCCACGGCGTGGCGTGGCGTGGCACGGCACAGCGCTGGCCACATGCCCCGGTACCCAGGGGCTGCAGCACGGCGCAGGCCCTCGCGGAGCTGGCACCTCCTTTTTGGCACCTCCGAGGACCCGCCAGCGAAGACACAGGCGCCCGGTCGTGCCAAGACTCCGGCTCTGCCTCCGACGCTCCCGCCTCCGCAGGGCGCTGAGCTCCGGACGCCGTATCTGCCCACCTCCCGGGGCGCTCCTGGAATGAAAGGTGCCACAAAAGCACCCACGGCACTATGACGGAGCCCCTGGGCGCGGGGACGCCCGTACGGTATCAAAGGACCCAAACGGGGCTCCGGGAGCTGCCGTCAGCAGCGTGACAGCAGCGGGAGCCGGCCGCAAACCAGGAATTAAAACCTTCCCGTCACTTGCATCCCGGTCCCTCTCCTGCTAACGCCCCGCAGCCCCCGGGGCAGAGCTGCCCCCTAAGCGTCCCCTCCACGGCTGAAGGCAGCAAACAGGCAGGGCAGCACACCCGAAGTGCACGTTTTGGTCCTGCTTCCCGGCTCCTCGTGTCCCCGCAAGAAAAGGAACATTCCCACCGCCCCAACCTCTGCGCCGTCCCCAGCGCCCGCTGGCCGCAGCTCGGTGCGCTGGCCCTGGGCAGAGAAGGGACGCGCGGGGAGCACGGCGTGATCCCAGCTCGCTGGCAGCAGCCGCGGGCAGGTTTCTCCCCCCGGCTCAGGTCCCGGCTGTATTTTGCAGCACGCCGATGGAGCTAACGGCACCGTTGACCTGGGAAGGCGGCTTGGTGCATGCAAAGGTGCTCCTGTTCCCTGGTGCTTGCTCTCGGAGGGATAACACTCACCTTGGGCATGTTGTTGTCACTAGCGGAAAATCAACTCCCAAGAGTAGCCGCAGGTCTGGTTCGGGCACCTCCTGCACCCCCAGCCCCAGCTCAGGCACCTCCCGCAGCCACACACCCAGGCGTGGGGAGCTGCTCGGCCCAGCCCAGCCCCCCCGACCGCTTTTAGCCGTGACAGACCCAGACCCCCCAGCCCGGAGGCACCAGGGGACACTGCCGAGCAGCAGCACCCAGCTCTGGGGCTCCGCTCCAGGCTCCCGCAGCCGCCCCACAGAGCCGCGACGCGCCCGTGCTGAGCCCGGCTTCACCCATGTGCCATCCTGCAGGGACCCGAAACTGCAGGGGAAGCACCCCGGGGCACCCGACCGCAGAGCCGGGTCTGTCCGACACCAGGCACGCACGCAAGCGGCCATCACTGCCACCCCGCAGACCTGCAACTCGGGTCAATATTTCACAGGGGTCTAAAAAGGAAAGCGCTTGCCGGGCGCAGAGAGCGACGTGCCCAGCTCCCCACGGCTGCCAGCACCGCTGGGGGGCCGGGAGGGCAGGGGGTGGCCGGCACCGGGGTGGGACGCAGACTGCTTGGCCGATAGTGCAGGGTCCCTGCCTGGCCCACCCCCCCCCGCCCCCATCCCTCCTGCGCCCACGGGACGCGCAGCGGGCTCTCGCTCCCTCCCAAAGCCAGCCAGCGTCGACGGCAGCCGTCTATCGGCGGATTTCCAAGGTCAGCTGCAGTCAGTGTGAATTAAATCACTCCGCCAGCTCTCCTCCCTGGAGGAGATCCAGCCCCGAGAAGAACGGCGCTACAGAGATTCGCATGCCTTTGTGCAGCCAACGCGCTCAATGTCACCCGCCCCGGCTCCCCCGCCGCCAGCCAGGGCTGCGCCGGACCCGCCAGCCCCTGCCCGCGCTCGCCCGTCACCGAGGTGTCCGGCACCCCGGCGCGGGGTGAGGGGAAAGGGTGGCCGAGCCAGGGCGGGCGAGCTGCGTCACTGTCCCTGTCCCCACGTGCCCTGTGCCTCGCCACCGGCTCCTGCGCCAAAAACCCGCACTCACACCCACGGCTGGAAGAAGAGGAGGAACGGTGCCCGGGGTGCCAAGCACCGTGTCCCCGGCACGTGGTGACCGGTACAGGGCCCCCGGCACGTGGCCCCTGGCACGCTGTCCCCAGCACCACGGTCCCAAGGATGTGGTCGCCGGCTGGCCGGCCAGGCTGGCACTCGCAGGCAGGTCTCTGGGAGCATCCCCGCAGCCTAGCAGGCAGGAGGGGGGCGGCCAGCTCCCCTTCGCAGCCCCGACACGCGGCACGAGCTGGCAGGGGGGTTAAAAATAGTCCCTGCGAGTTTGTGACGAAGAAGGGCTGGGAGATCCGCAGGCGTTTCAGACAGTAATTATAGCAGAGCAAGTCTGGTCTGCCACCCACCCCTGCCATATGCACCCACTCTGTGCCCACCCGGCGCAGCCTGGCCCCCTCCTCCCTGCTGTGCCCCGTGTCCCCGTGGCAGGGGACGGTCCCCTCCGAGCCCCCCGGGCCAGGCTGGAGCGAGGGGAGTAGGGAGGGACGTCACCAGCACGGCACAGAGCCCGCCCCTGCCCTCTCCAACCTGCAGGCACCAAAACGCGGCTGCTGCCCGCGCACCCATCCTTGCCCCCACCTCTGCCCGTCCCTCCCCGGAGGGATGAGCTCCCCCTGCCTCTGCAGCACCTCCAGGCACGAGGGGCCCTGCAGACCCCGAGCGGCGGGGTGCGCAACCCCGCTGCAGCTCCAGCTTGGGGAGGGCACCCACGGGTGCAGGCAGACACCCGGCCAGGGGATGCTCTGCCATGGTGGGTGCCCAGCTGCACCGTAACACGCCGCCGCTCCCAGCACCAGCAAGAGCTGCTTGAGGGAGCTGGGGCAGTCCCGCAGCCCTGATTTTTGCCTATTTTATTTCTCTTCTCCCCTCCCCGGGGATAAGACCAGGGGCAGCGGGGACGTGGCTGATGCCACCCCTGAACCAAACCCATGTACTCCATTTGCACCCTGAACTCCTCCAGCCTGGCTGCTGGGGCGGGGGGAGCCCGGGCACGGGGGCTCGCTGCCAACCCCCCGTGCCCGAGCCGCACCACTGTCCCCAGGGCTGCCGTCCCAGGCCAGCCAGGCTGTGCCGTGCCGTGCCGTGCCATGCTGGGGAGGCACCCCCACCACCCGCCATCCCCCATCGGATGGGACAGCGTCCCCGGCACTGGCCCGTGGCCCGCTCTCCCCTGCCCGGCGGGTGCTGACGTGGGGTCCCGAGCCCCAAACAAAGCTCCACGGGAGGGCATGCACCCCGGATGCCCGCACCCTGTTCACCCCAGCCCGGTACTGGGACCGGCCTCAGGGTGCTGCCCCGGGGAAGACACCGTCAGCGGAAAGCTCTGCAGCCGCGGTGCAGGACACTGCGGGGAGGCACCGGCGGACTCTAGATGTGCCACGCTCCGGCACGCAGGGTCCCCGAGCAGAGCGGTGGTGGCATCACCTGCAAATGAAGTAAGAGGGAACGCAAAGCAGCGAGGGAGGACGGGGCTGCACAGCCGGTCCTACACGCCTGGATGCTCTGCAACCCTCCTCCGGCTCTTCCTGCCTGCCAGGCACGAGCCGGGGCCGATCGCTCACTCCAGCCCAAGCCCTTCCTTGCCGGCGCTGCTTGCCGAGTCCTGAACGATACCGGAGCGGGCGGCTGCCGCCGGCCGGCCCAAGGCTCACCCCACCCCTAACAGAGCCCAGCGGGACCAACGCTTCCTCCGTGACTCGGCAGGACGCTAAACCGATGCCACGTTGCGGCCTCTATTAGCAAGAGCTGCCGCCGTGCCCAGCGGAGCTGCGAATCCCGGCGGGCTGAGGGGATGCAGGAAGCACTGCGGGGGCACCGGGACCCCCGGGGGAAAGATCCAGCATCGCATTTTCTCTCCGGACAGGCAGTTTCCTTCCCGAGGGCTGTGGGTGCCTGCAGAGCCTCGACCGTTGCCGAAAGCGGAGCCCGCGGGGCTCTGCGCTCCCTCCTCCCCACCGGCTCCGGCAGCAGCGGGGCTCCCGAGCCCCCCAGGGTTGCAGCTCCGGGCTGCTGAGCCCGGCCCAGCCAAGCCGAGCCCAGCAAGCAGCCCTGGGGTAGGACTGACCTTGCTGGGGCAGGCTCTGCCAGAGCCCAGAATAACTCAGGGCTGCAGCCTGGCAATGAAGCGCCCGGCAGAGGCATTTGAGGAAGCATCGGAAGGAGGAAAATAGATGTACGGAGAGGAAATGGCCCCGAATTTCTGGTCATTACACCAGGAACAACCACATTTGCTCTCTTCACCCTCCCCTGCTGTCAGGGAGCCATTTCAGCCCACTGCAGACTTCTCCCCTCCCGCTCATCTGCATCTGCACGCACTGTTTATTCCAAGCAGAACACAGTCGGGAGAAGATCTCTCCCGAGTTCGGCACTGGGGAGCAGCCAGCTCTCCAGAAGGCTTTCGACAACAAAATCCTCCCCAATTTCACACGCCGGAAAGCAGCGGCGATGACGCAGCGTGTTCCCGCGAAGCTCGGGAGCCGGCGCCCTGCAAAGCCTCCTCGTCACCGGCGCGCTCCTCGGCACAGGATCCCGGCTCCGGCACGTGGCCAGCCAGACCGGGCGCACGCGGTCGCAGCTTCTCGAGGGCTGGGTGCCGCGGTTTGCAGGGTGGGCGGCAGCACCCGTATCTCCCCCGAACCAGTGCTGGCGGCGGCTGGGGAGCAGCAGCCACCCCTCACCATGCACTGCCACCATCCCTCTCGGCCGCGCCGCCTTGCAGAAAGGGGGACCTTCCAGAAAAGCCCCGGCTGCGCCCCGACCATCACCACGGTAGGCGAGCGGCCGCCGCCACACTGTGCCGTGCTGTGCCGTGCCGACAGCTCTCCCCGAGTTTGCAAGCTGCCAGGAACACGCCGCAAAAATTGCCCGTCAGTGCAAAAATCTGCGAAAGTCTGCAGAAGCCTTCCCTGCTCTGGGGAGAGGGATGATGTTCCAGGGGAAAGTGTTTTCCCCAGTCAAACCCCATCCCCGGTTTTTCCTAGGTCCGAGCTCCGCTCCGCTGGCGGTGCTGGCACCGGGAACGCTGCTTTGGGGAAGCCCAAAAGGAGCATCCCGGGAAGCATCCCAGTGCCTCTGAGCTACGCTGTCTGACCAGACACAGGCGGAGGCACCGGAAAACTGCAGGGAAACCCCCAGCTGCTGCTTTCCAGGTACGCTGGGGGCTCGGGGCCGTACTCGCAGGCTCTTGCGGATGAGAGGTTGTATCAGTTCGCTGTCAGCCTTCCCTCTGACGAGCCTCCGTCCCTGAGCTGCATCGCTAACAAATCCCCGGGAATTAAAAATAAGCTGAAGCTTTGCAGATAAATCGGCGCAGGCGTCGGGATGGAGGGCGAGGGCGGGCCACCCGCGCACCCCTCTGCCCGGGAGGGGGGAAGACGAGGCACGGCCGCGGTTCGGTCACACTCTTCCTCCCGTCCCTCGGCATCAGCCACGCGCAGCCCGCCAGTCTCAGATTATCGACCTCCCCATCGATCCGGGGATGACCGTGCACGGCACGATTGCACCTCCTGCCAGTCCAGGGACTGGCTACGGCACACACTGGGGACACCGCGCACCGCCAGTCCTCGTGCCGCGGGAGCGTCACGTCCCTCTGCGTCAGCCTGGACCCAAGAGCCCCTTTGCTGCGGCAGGAGCAGGATGCTCGCCCCCGCGGTGCTGGGCTTCAGGGCTGGGGCACGGGGATCGGGCAGCGCCGCCGGGTACGCGCGTCTCACCGGGGCTGGCTGAACGGGTGAAATCATCCCCGGGGCCAGAGGCATAAAATAAGCTATCAGGAGCACGTTGTGGCTTTGGGGGTTCGCCCTGGCCCCGCGCACGCCTCTGCTCACAGTCGCGCGGCTGACGGGGCGCAGGGGGGTGAGAATCGGGCACCTCCAGCCGGGCAGCGGGGGGGGGGGTGGGGGGCGCTGCCCCGCCTTTGCCCACCGGAGCTGCCCTCCCGCCCGGAGCCCGCTGCAGGGCAGGTAACGGGGTTCACCCCAGCGTCACCGCCTCTCGGCGTCCCCAGGGACCTTCCCGGGTCCCCACCAAACTCAGCGGCCCCTGGCACCGAGGCTGGAGGCACCCAACACCGGCACCCGGTGGAGGGGATGGGTGTGGCGGCACCGGGGACCCCGGAGCTCCGCAGAGCCCCACATCCCTACGGCAGCAGCCCGTCGAGCACCCCTGGGTGCTCAGGCACCCTGGGGGAGCCCCCCCGCCGCCCCCCCGCCAGCTGCAGAGCAGCCCTTAAGGAAGGGACTGAATCGCTTCCGTGCACAGGGGATATTTTTCCCGGAGTTATCTCGTGCCGTCTCTCTCCATCCAAATGATTAATCCCCCCCAGCTAATTAGAGGAAAGGGCCAAGAGCACCCATTTAGACTCGATTCAATTCCCTGCGCGACGGCGTAATTAAAAAAGGGCTGCTTAACGGCGGTGCATGCCCGGCACTGAAATCAATGGGCAGCGTCTGTGCGGAGAGAGCCGTCCCCACCCCGGCGCGCACCAGAGATTTACTCCACCGCGGGAGACAGATCCATACCGGGGCACGGCAGCCGAAACGCCGGCGGGCGCTGCCACTGTGGTGGGGACCGGGGCCGTGGCAGCCGGTTCATCCTGCGCCAGCGGGCAAATTCCACCGCAGCGGGTCACGGCCGTGGCTGCCGGGAGGGTGCAGCTCCCTTGCAGGAGCCGCAGCAGCTCTTGCACCGGGCATGTGCCGCGGTGATGCAGGGAGCCGGCATCAGCACAGGGAAAGCTAGCAGAAGAGTCAAGAAAAACCAATCCTGTCTGTTAAAGGGAAAAGCAACGCGCCGTAAAAATCCCAGCTTTAGAAACTTCACGCTGCTTTGATGGAAGGGCAAGAGAGGAAATATATTACACTCCATCCCTCTCTGGGGCCCTGGGAACCCAGATGCAGTTCCCATCGCCCGGCTCCTCTCCTAACGTGATAAAGTGCTGCACAAACCGAAGGGCAACGGGCGGCTGCAGGCACCGGCCGCGGCCGCGGGGATATTTCTTCCTCTTCTCCCTTCGGTGCTTTCTCCAGAGGGAGGGGGGAACAGAGGGAATTATTTCTGGAAGCAATCGCAGCGGTTTATTTTTACTGCAGGGGCCCGGGGGAAGCTATCGCGCTGCCCCTGCGTTTCTGCAGGACAGGCTGCCGGCGGGCAGCGCGGGCAGCTCTGTGCCGCGGCACGGGGAGGCGGCGCATCGGCGGGGGCGGGGGGGGGAACGCGGCGTTCGTGCCGCAGGGCTGGAGGGCTGGGAGCGGGGGGCGAGCGGCCGGGGCAGGAGGCCGAAAAAGAGGTGGAGAACAGGCGGTGGGAGCAACGGCCTCAGTCCGCTGTGCCAGGCTGGCAGCGTCCGGCAGCCCAGCGCAGGCAGCCCGGGGGAGCACAGCCGCCCCCACCTCCAGGCTGGGTTTCAGGCTCTCCCAGCCACAAACTGGGGCTGGCGCTGGAAGCAGCCGGAGCTGGAAAGCCCTTAGGGACGGCGGGACAGACGGACGGGCGGTGGGACAGGCAGCAGGGTGCCTGGGAGCTCCAGGAGAGCCGGCTGCTCGCCCGCCCCAGCAAACCCGCACCCCTCAAGGCTGCCGCCCGGCGCCAGCGCTCACGGGCATCGGCGCGAGTGGGGCACGACCACAGGGCAGGAGACCCGGGCTGCCGCCTGCCCGCCTGCCTGCTCACCGCAGCCCTTCCCCCGGCCACGGCTGCACTCACCGTCCGGCACCGCAGCCACCCCCTGGGCCAAGCCGCCTCCGGGTCCCCGAGCCCCTGCTCCCCTCGACTGCCCGCAGACGCCCACCAGAGCAGCCGCGGCAAAGCCCATCCCGCTGCGGCAGGCTCCCGCTGCGGCAGGCTCCCGCTGCCCACCCAGAGCCGGGGCCGGGCACGGTACCACGCACCGGTGAGAGCTTCCCTGCCGGGCCCGGCAACGAGAGGGATGTCCCACGGGAGCTGCTGTGCGGCCAGGAGGGTGATACACTGGGAGAGCAATACACAGCAGTAAGATTTATTAATTTCCAATTGATTGCATCCGCCTGGAGCTGGTAGGGATGGCGACGACCCCCAAACCGGAGGGGAGAGGGGATCATGGGATCTCTCTCAGGGGATTTTGAGGCGTCTGACCCCAAACACGGCCCCTGCTGCCTTCACAGCGCTCCCGCCTGCACCGGATGGCACGCTGCCCACGCCGGACGGCACGCTGCCTGCGGCGCAGCCGGAGCACACGCACCGGGAGGTGGCAGGACGAGGACACGAGGGCAGCTGAGGACAGACGGCTCGCTGCAGCCAAAGGACTTTTGTCCTTGCTGGTGAAACGCGTCCCCCCGCGCCGGGACCGGAGCAGCAGGGGCTGGGCAGGGGCACAGGCAGGCGACGAGCCGCAGCCGCCCGGCCCACGGGAGCTGGGGTTACCGATACCTCGAGAGCCCGAGCGCCAGCAGCTCCCAGCTCACACTTAGGGTCTTGCACACGCACGTGCAAAGCCCAGCAGGTCCCTGCAGGGGTCCCCTGGCCGGGGGTGGCCGGGCTGCCGGGAGCAGGTCCCGCTGCCTGGAGTGGGTGCTGCTTGCCTTGGGTATGGGGTGGGATGGGGTGGGGTGGGGTGGGGTGGGATTGGGGGGGGTACATCCAGCTCCGTAATTCCTAAAGCGTAGCTCCCTCTAGTGTCACACCAGCCCTCCAGAGCTGCCACCGGGCACCCACAAGGCAAGGTCACCGCTGTGCAAGGTCAGCACCCAGGAGGAGGGTCCCCGCCGCGCAGGGACAGCACCCACGAGACAAGCCCTACGCCACTTCCCGGCAGGCAGGCCCCGGGTGCAGGCAGCGGGCACGGCACGGCCGAGCCCGGACGGACACGCCGTGCTTGCGGCTGAGGAGGCGGCTGATGAAGCACCGGCAGCGAGACCGAAAACTCATCCTGGCCTAATTATTCCTAATATTCAATTCATCAACCTTGAAGGGGATGATCGCGCTCCGCCGGAGCGGCTGCCAGCAGCAATCCCTCCCAGGGCTTGTCACGCCGTCAAGCCGTGCCAGCTCTTCCCAGGCAAACGAAAGGCAGCGGGAAGGCAGGAGGTGGCTCCGAGCCGGGCAGGGGAGCCCCGGCCCCGGGGGACAGGCTGGGGCGGGCGCTGGGGCTGCGCAGGGCAGGCCCCAAACCTCAAGTCCCCTGCGACGGGGAGGGTCCCCACGTCCGCCGCTCCGCCGGGACACGCCAGCATGGCCACAGCCGCTCGGCACCCGCCCCCCATCACGCCCGTGGAGGAGAGGGGCGGCGAAGGGGGACAGAAGGTGCTCGGAGGTTGGGGCAGCAGCTCAAGGGGCCACCGCAGCCCACGGGGACTCGCAGCCGGGGATGCCAAGAGCGAGGCCGGAGCGGTCGGCACCGCTCCGACTGCCGGCCCTGCCCGAGGATCCCGGAGGTGTCCGGCGGATCCAGGAGATCAGCCGACCCTGGGGCTCTGCAGGAAGGGACACCCGCCGGAGGGTGCAGGGCTCCCTGGGGCGGGCAGGGCTCTGCAGGGCAGGCCAGGGTCCCCGGAACAGGCAGGGCTCCCCGGGGCACCCCTGCAAACGTGCACGGCGCTGGAGCCGTGCCGACACCGAAGGCAGTGCCGCGCATCCGTGCCAGCCCACCCCGTTTGATCTCCCCTCAAGCAGACAGCCCTCGGAAGTCGCTAGCTCCCTGCCGGGGTGGGCTTTAAAAGTATATTAAAAAAGGGGGTGGGAAAAGAGGGATTTTGCCGCAAAGATTGATGCTGACAGCGAGCCGCGAGAAGGCAAGGGCGAGCCACCCCGTGCAAGGCTGTCATTTCAAATCAGAACGCGCCGCCAACCTCGAGGGACTGTTTTGATCATTAACGGAAAGGATTTTTTCATCGCTTTCCTCAATCAAATTAATCTGAAGTGAAAAACGTGGAGCTGACAAAGGAAATATTTATAAAGCAAACGAGGCAACATCAAAGGCAAGCGGGCGCCCGGCTCCCAAGGCTACCGAAACGGCGAAGGCAGGAGCCCGGCGCGTGCCGCGGCAGCACGCTGCAAGGTTATGGGGAGCTTGAAAAACGGAGACTGGCGGCACTCGCAGCCGAACGGCTTTTTGCTTCTATTTCTGGGGGTCGCTGGCTCCCAACCAGCCACTTTGGGCACGGGGAGGTCGGCGGGCCCTCCTGCTGCTGACAGCGGTCCCATGGCGAGGGCACGCCGCTGCCTGCTCCTGCCTGTCCCTCCGGACGGGCTGATCCTGCTGCCCACCCCTCTGGGTGCACTGAGCGTGATGCCTCAGGCCACAGCACCGTGCTGGGCCTTCCGGGAGGAAGGCAGAACCCTCGTCCTCCTCCCCGGCACGGCAGCCCGTGCCGCCCGGACGCAGTCGTGGGGACGTGGGGGACGCAGAGAGCTGTCACCGGCCTCGGGGACGGCCGGGGACTGGGGCTGGCCCCCATGGGGACGGCTCCCCCAGCCCCTCGGGCTGGGCACGGGGGACACAGGACCCGCGCAGGCAGCACCATGAGCACCAAGGGCTCCGGCGGCGCCAGCCCCAACCCCAGCTGCGGTGGGGACCTGGGGACCGGAGCCGGTGGCTCCGGCCAGGCGTTGCCCTCGGCTCCTGCCTGCGAGCGTGCAAGGGCGAACGCCAACAGATTTGGGGAGAAAAAGGGTGGGTTTGAGCAACAGCCAAGCATGTCAGGGAGGGAGAGAGCAAACCCCACTCCGCTGCACCACAGAGCGCCGGCGGCTGGAGGAAAACGGGTGCCGGTAAGCCCCGGGGCGGCCGGCCGCGCTCAGACCGGGACCCTGCCGAGGTGCCGCCTGGCACGGGGCCAGGACCCTCCCAGAAACGACTGGGTTTCCATTTCAGAGACCGGAGCGCTCTTCACAAGTGCCAGCAACATCCTCGCAGCCGCTTTTGACTACGACAAGTGACAGGCTTCCCATTAGAAAAGTCTCGCAAGCTGCTATTTTTTTTCCTTTTTTTTTTCTTCTTCTTTTTTTTAATATATAAACAGGGCTCTGAAATGGAAAGATGCAATTAGGCATGGAAATAGTCCTCAATGAGCAGCAGCGAGCAGCCTCGCTATGAAGGAAATTGATTTTATTTGACCATTTTATGAGCATTTGAAAATTGCATCCTGAGCATGTGCTTCAGTAGTTAAGTGCACATTATATTCTTCATTCCCCTGAATTGCTCTAAACCAGCCTAGAAAAATATGCCAGGGAAACAAAGGGAAATACACAGCGACGCAGGTACGCCGCATTCCTGGGAAACGGGTGCAGCTGAAAGCGAGACCGCAATCCCTAGGAGGGGCAGCTCAAAGGGTGCTCCAGCTTTGGGTGCACCCCACAATTCCCCGCGGAGAGCCCCCGGGTCACCCGTAAGGACTCAGGCGGCACCACCGGCACGGGCAGCGCCGGCTCCTGGCCCCCCGCTAGCACCCGTCCGTGCCAGGGGCAAGCGAGGACCTTCTCCACGTTCCCCGACCCCTCCGTACCTTCTTCCCGATGAGCTTCTTGCGCAGGAACTCCCGGGCCTCGAACATGTAGGGAATGTCGTAGAGGGGCCTCAGCTTCCTGTTCTTGTCCTGCAGCGGGGGCAGAGAGGGGGCACAGGTCAGGGGAGCCCCCCGAAACCACCCTGTGATGAGCACCCTTGCGGGGAGGCAGCCTGCTCCAGAGCGGACACCCCAAAGCTGATGCACCCAGCACCCCCTGCCCGCTCCCATGGGTGCCCCCTGGCTCCTGCACCCCAGGGTGGGCTCCCCGAGCATCGCCGCACCCCCGGCTCCGCCGAAACCCCGAGGGGAGCCCCTGGCCGACACGAGGACGCGCCAGCAGTCATCTCGCGGTACCAGGCTGAGCATCTCCTCCGAGTTTAAGTGGTACCTCTATAAGGGAAAGGGATCGAGGGGAATTTGGGGGAGGGGGGCGGAGGGATGGCCAGGGTCCCTCCAACAAGCCGACTACCCTCACCGAGCACCCCGTCCCCTCTCACCAGCCCCCCGGCCCTGCTCGCCCCGTGCCAGGCAGCTCGGCGCTGCCCGGGGATCTCCGCTCGCAGAAGGAAGCATCAAAGGTCTCCCCGAAACGCTGCGCTCGGCACCCCCGTCCCCGCGCCCACCGCCCGCCCTGCCCGCGGGAGGGGAAAAGAAAGCTCAAAGAGCTCTGTAATTAAGAGAGCTGTGCAACCCGGGTACACGGCCTCTGCTCACGCAGGCTCCTGCGCAAAAGTTGCTCGTTAGACAAGCTCGTTATCAGCCAGTGATTAACGGCACTTGCGGGATGAGATGCCCAGGAAAGGCAACCAGAGGGCATCTGGCCGCTCGCTGCCCACCGGCTGCTGGGGGCCTCTCACGATGATAAAATCCCTTCAAAGGCTGAGCAAAAAGGGGGAGTTTTCCAGCGGAAATGGCAGCGGGGATTTGGGAACAACGCGGGGGCGGGAAGGGCTCGAGCCGCACCGCACCGCACGGCTGCTTCCGCACGAGCTTTCGGCAGCTCTCGCGGAGCAGGACTGGCAGCAGCGAGCCCGGTGAGCTACGTAAGGTAATATATAAGATGTATAAAATAATTCATGTAGGACACAGGGCGCTGGTCACCCTCCCTGGGCCACCCTCCGCCCCCAGGAGCCACCAGCGCCCTGCAGCACCCTGACGGGCTCCGTGGCACGGCACGGCACGGCACGGCAGTGCATGGCCCGATGGCAGGGGGCAGGGGCTCACGGCCCAGCCAGAAAAGAGCCAGGGTGGGGACAGCTGCTGCCGAGGCTGGCAATAACCCCCCCCGCCGCCCACTCCGAGCGCCAGCGGCAGGAACGGTGTCCCCCAAGCCCTGGCTCCTGCCCAGTCACCGTCCCCAAGAGCGGCCGAAGCAGGCGCCTTGCGAGAGCACGGGGCAGGCGCGCAGCAGCGTCCCTGGTCGCCCTCCCCACGACGAAGCTTTGGGGACTGAGCAATCCCCAGGCCAGGGACAGTGTCTTCGGAGCCACCACCCCCAAGGGGCTTGTCTCCCACGAACCGTGCCACCACCACCCCTGGACGCGGCACACGGCGTGACGGCACAACGGACCTGGCTTGGAAAGCAGTGCCAACGGGGTTGCCGCTGCTCGGCACCATCCCCGGAGGGAACGACGCAGCTTTCCCCGGCAGATCCGGCTCCCTTGCTGGTGGTGTGCTGGACTTTGGACGCGCTTGCAGTTGGCAGCACCGGCACCGGTATGGTTACGGCACCTTCGGGCCCTGCCAGTGGGCAAGGGGAGGAAGGAGGGAGGCGAAGCGAAGCGAAGCGAAGCGAAGCGACGCCAACCCAGCCCAACCCAACCCAAGCCTGGGAGCTCCCCAGCCCACGTCGGTGGAGGACGGCCCTTGGCACATCGCTCTGCTCGCCGGCGCGGTGCCGTGGGGCACAGCCCCCCGCACGCCCCGCCGAGCTGGGGAGGGGAGGAATACACTGAAAAGAGGGAGATAAAGCGAAAGCAGCAGGAAATGAAGGAGAGGAATCAGATGGGAGAGGGAGCGAGCGGACAAAGACATGCCAGCACTCGTGCTCCGCGTTCTTCTGTAATGAATGAGGCTTTGATAGAGTTTATTGTCCTCGACGCCGTTCCCAGGCTGCTCCTTGGAGCCGTTCCCTCCTCCACCCGCATCACAGCCCGCCCAGCAGTGCAGCCCCTGCCAGCGCTGGCGATGGGAACGGGCCGGGTCCCATGCGGGCATCCCCACCCGCAGCAGCGAGCGGGTGCTGCACCCAGCGCCAAACCCATCCCCGGAGGAGGCTCCTGCTCCCTGCAATGGCGGAAAACCTCTTTGCAGGCAGGGCGAGGGCAGGTCCCGAGCCTGGCAGGGTGCAGGACCGGCAGAGACGGGATTTCTTCTGGAAAGGAGCTTTTGCACTCGCCGGGGATCAGCCCGATATCATTCGTGGCACAGAAAAGCTTTCTGGCCCCTAATGAGATGGGCTTGACGAGGCCGGCGCGGAGCTGTGGCAGGCAGCGCGGCACGCGGTGCCAGCTAGGCAGCCTTGAAGCCGGTTTTCCGGCAGGGAGAGAGCTTTCTCCTCGCCCCGTATTAAAAAAAGCCCTGGCTGAGCACACGGGGACGGCACGGCCGGTGGGTGGCCAGAGGGAAGCCCCAGCACGGGGACACGGGAGCGTGCTGCTGCCATAGGAAACGCCGGTGCTGCCGGCAATACGTCTCAGCCCCACGGTCAGGCCCGGCTCCCCGGCTCCGCCTCGGTGAGCCGCAGGATGATGCGTTAATTCACGCAGCTCCGCTCTCCCGGCGAGGTGCACGGGGACGGAAGCGTTTCCATTATTTAGCTGGTGCCAGAAAAATTCCCGGCCCCGCACCAGGGCTGGAATCGAGCAGCGTGATAAATCCTGCGGTGCCGGGAGCGGGGTCGCTGGGGGGGCTGCCCGCTCCTCCCAGGGCATCCCCCCCATGGACTAGGGACACCCTGCCATGGGGCATCCCCCCAGGGCCCCGCAGCGGTGCGCCCGAGCCTGTCCCCGTCCCCTCGCGGCGGGGCCCCGGCCGCGCGGAGCCGGAGGAGCAGGCATGACTGACTCCTCATTTCACAGTCCAGTGCTGCAAAGCGGTGCCATGCAGCCAGGGCCGTCGCTTCGCTGAAAAACCACCGCGCGGAGACGGAGAATTAAGCCAAGGGGCTGAGACTCGGGGCGGGCTCGTCCCTCCGCTGCGGCGCGTGCGGATGCTCCCCACCTTGTCACCTCCTGTCCCCCCGCCTGCTCCCCGAAGCAGGGACCAGGCTTCGCTCCAGCCCCTGGAGCAGGCAGGGGCTCGGCTGGCCCGGCAGCAGCGAGGGCCAGCGTGCCGGCACGGCTGCTAGCCGTACGCTGGCAGAAACGAGCACGCGGGAGCTGCTGCCAACCATGCCACCCGCCGGCCTCCCCCTCCACCCCTTCCCAAAGACAGCCGAAGCAGTGGGGAGCGCGACGCCAGCCTCCCTTTCCTGACTGCCAGCCCCTGCTCCCCGCGGGGCCGGGAGAGCCCCTGAAAGCCCGGAGAGCCCCCAAAACCAACGCCTGCACTCAAACGCTGCCTTTCCCCTGCAGCCAGCCCCAGGACCGCTGCCCCCCAGCCCCATCTGAGCAGCTCTGCAAGGCAAGGACGCCCGCCTCGGGGTGACGCAGCAGGCTGCCGCCTGCGCTCGGCTGCCTGCTCCGCCGGCCGGGCTCCCGGAGCACCCCCTGTCCCCGCGCCCCTGGGGTGACTCCCAGCCCCGGACCCCACAGCCGGGAGCACGCTGGGCTTTCCTCCGCGCCCCTTGGCAGCACAGCCGTGGTGGGATCGGGTGGGATCCGGGTGACGAGTCTCTCCCAACCTCCGCAAGGTCACGGCGAAGCTTCAAGATAAATAACGCTGCCCAGGCTCCTGCCTGCTGCTTCGCACAGGCAAAGCCCTGCGCAAACACTAATTAATCCTCACTAACGAACTCCAGAGTTATTGCTTATTTAAGTGTGTAGCTGGCACAGGCTGTTAAGTCCCCAGGCCCGTCCCGCACCGCGCTGGAGCACAGGAAGGGGATGCGCCCGCTACCCCAGCCGGCACAGGGCTGGCGTGGGGCAGCCGTGGGTCCCGGCACGGCGCCAGCACGGGGCTGGTGCTCTGCACGGCCTCCTCTGCTGCCGCTTGGCCAGGGATTTACCCGGCTCGTGTAAGACCCTGCAGCTGCATTAACGAGAAGAGGGGAAATGCCTGCCCTGGAAGCAGCGCTCAAGTGCTTAAAAGCCTCTTCTCCGAGCGCGGTGGCGGCGGCTCCTCTCCCCGGCATCGCACAAAAAGCAAACGTTTGCCTTAAAATAAACAAGCAGCAGCCTCAGAGCATCTCCCGGATCTGCAGCCGTGTGGGATGACCCCAAAAGGGGGACCACCGGCACAGGCACCCCAGAGGCACTGCTGTCCCTGCTGCCGGAGCAGCCGCCCTCCCCGGCCGGGCCGGGCCGGGCCGTGCCGGGACCCACGGCCACGCCACGCCGGCCCCGGAGGAGCCGAGTCCTCACCGAGGCCGCGTTGTCGTGACGCTGATGAAAAATGCAAACTCTTCTGCGGTTCCCAGCACAAGTAAAACGCAATGGGCTGTGCTAGGAGTCGGATAATAGAAACGTTTAAATGTCCAATACATATCGCCCTTAACCACTGCCCTGTCAGCCACCATTAAATACCATTTTGCTGGCCTGTAAAAATGATATTTTATATCAGAGGGGAAGTGGCCTAGCAGATCGGTCTGGGAAGCCGTTCAAGAACGTGGACACACGTTTGAGGTTTTGCAAATAAACATTAAAAATCAATATAACAGCAAGGATGTTAACTAAATTCTACGACCATCAAACATCCAGCAATTACAGACACATAGAAAGATAGCGCTTTTTTTAAACTGCTTTTGAAGCCAAGAGCTCAAACCGCAGCAGCGTCCCTGTAAGCCGCCTTCCCCGACGCGGCATTTCACGGTGCACAGGGAAGCGACGTCCTCGGCCGCATCCTGCCACGGGAGCAGGACGGGCGAGAGGGACGGCGCAGCTCTACCAGCAGCAAACACCGCAACACCGACCCCGGCTCTCCCTGGCAGCCAAGGAGAGTCATCAGCCATTCAAAAAATAATTTAAAACAAACAAACAAAAAAAGCAGCATATTAGCCTCATTCAATTAAAGGTGTGCGGCGAGGAAGTCGTTATTAGCGAGAAAGTCAATGCGTGGAGCTTCATCTTCGGAAAGCTGCTGGAGGAGGGGAGGGGTAAACTGCTCGCCCTCCCTCCCGGGATGCGGAGACAGGGATTTCAATCCAGAAATCGATAGGAACCTGCTGCTTCCTCGCAGGCTGCCCACAGACGCCTGCCCAGGAGCCCGGGGAAAGAAGCCAGCTTTTTGTTTAAAATGAACGACGGAGCATCTCGAAAGCGGGTGCTGCTCCCCCAGTGCCAGCCGCCCCCCCCAGCCTCCCTCCTCCTTAAACAACCCCCGTGTGGCTTCAACTACCTAACAGGCCGAGTGAATTACAGCTCTCCTGTCAAATTAACATCATGACACTGTACAGCAGGCCAATTAAAGTCTATTGTCAGGAAAGCAGCAGCCGCGAAGGATCGCATCCTGCCACGGGGGGGGTTAATCACCGAGTGCCCCCCGTTCCCCGCTGCCCGGGGGGCCCGCTCCCAGCCCCCTTCCCAAGGGCAGAAGATGGGGACAACGATGGATGCGGGCACATTTGGAGCAGCTGGAAACGCTCCGAGACCCCAGCCGACGAATCGCAGCCCGGCGTGCCGGCGGCACCTCCCGACACCCCACCGGTCCCGGGGTGCTCGCCGGCTCGCAGAGCAGGGGAGGATGGCCCGAGCCCCCGGGGACGAGCCAGAGCTCCCAGCTCCCCAGGCGCAGGATTTGGGGGTTTCCTATGAGAATCCCGACGCGGGATGCTGTCAGCGCCAGGACTCATGGGGGGACCCCAAAAGAGCCGAGGGGCCGGGGACCGCAGCCCGGCAGCGCCATGGGACCGCAGGTGGGGAGAGCTCTCCTCTTCCCCACCCGCGCAATTAGGGAAGCTTATTATTTGTAAAGCAATTAGCATAGCAAATCAACTCCAAGAGACACGTGAGAATAAGCCATTCAAAACGGCGAGGCAAGGTGGAGATTACCAGCTGCCACCGAAAGCGGCCGGGAGCGGCGTCGGCAGCGTGCCGGGCGTCCCCGGGGCCTGGCGGCTGCGGGGCTGCTCGGGGACGCAGCAGACCCCCAGGGACCCCAGGGTGGGGGAAACCTGCCCCGTTCAGAGGCTGCCCGGCTTGTGCCGGGGCAGAGTCGGGCTGCGGGGGAAGGATCCGATCCGGAGCAAGCGGGGCTCCCTCCGGCAGGCAGGGGAATCCTCGGGGCGGCAGCGGGCAGGACCCGGGCCGCCTGGCGAACGCCTGGAGTCAGGCCCTGCTCCCCAAGCCCGCGCGGGGAGCCGGAAGGCGAAGGAGCGAAGGGGAGACGGTTCGTTAGCAGTGTCACGCCTGCGGTTCCCAGCCCTCCCACCCCGGTGCATCCTCGGCTGAACCCGGCATGCTCGGCTCGCCAGGGGATGTGCCGAGTGGGAAATCCATCACGGAGGCCGGCGAGGCGGTGACAGCAGACGCGGCAGCGTGCTCCGTGCTGGTGCAACGAGCACACCCGGCGCAGGGCTCCAAGAGGAGCCTGCAGCTGGCGAGCAGAAAGCAGCGTGCTGCTGCCGAGCGTTTGGGGACAGGCTTTTCCATATCAAAGCCTCCGTAAGGCATCAAAGCTCTCTGCTCTGCAAAGATGGCAAGGCACGCATCTGGTTGAACGGCACGCACGTGGGCGATGCTCTTACAAACGGCACCGGCTCGTTCACGGGTCCGTCCCAGGAGCCGGGCAGCGCTTCTGCAAGGAAGGGGATGACACCAGGAGCAGAAACAGCTACAGGAAAGCAACAGCCCTGAGGATTGCGGGCACGCGCTGCAGCGAGGAAACAAGGATGAGGGGCTCCCACCGCACCAGAGGAATAAGCAGCGTCTCTGCTTGGGCGGCCCCAGCTCCCAGGAGCAGGTGCCAATCGCTGGGTGCAAAGCCTGAAGTGCGTGTTCCGCTCCCCCAGCGCGCTGCCTGCTCGGCCGCCTGCCTGCTCTCCTGCAGAAGTGTCCTCCGCTCCCCGGCCGCCTGCGGAGCCCCTCCCCGGCAGCGGGCACTTGATACCAAGGCACCACGCACCCCTGAACCGCTTGAGTGATAAATGCCGGCTGGCCCCGGCGCAGCTGGAGAGGGTTTTTAAACGGCAGCAAAGCAGAGAGTGCATGCCCAGAGACCCCGCGGGCGCGAGCGAGCGAGCGAGCGCTAGCCGAGAGAAGGGCAGTACCGCAGGCAGCCCTGCCTTGCCCTGCCCGCGGGCAGGCTGCCAGCCCCACCCGGTTGCACCCCTGGCCACAGCGATGACCGCGGTGCCACCACGCTCGCTGGGGCGGACCGGACCGGCGCGGGGATCTGCCGCAGCACAGCCGCAGCCAGGTCTCGGGGGGGGGGGCGGGGGGCCGTGCAGGAGCGGAGTCGTTCGTGGCAGCGGCCGAGGACTAACGAGTTTGAGGGGCAGGGGCGGATCGGGGTGGATCCGGCAGCCCCCCCGGCAGCCTCCCTGCCAGGCTGGGAGAGCGGCTCTTTTCCAGCTGCTCTCTGAGAGGGCACAGGGCAGATCAGGGCATCTCGGCGGCCGCTCCTGCAGCTGACGAGACCGGCCAGAGTTACAGCTCTAAGAGGATTAACGCCCGTGGCCGCGCTGGGAGCCCTCTGATACTCACCAAAGGGATGCCTCTGAACTAAGGGGGGGCCAGGAAGAAGCTTTCCCTGGAAGCCCGTTATCCTGCGGCTGCTGCTACAGGACAGCTCCCACCTTCTTCCAAACCACCTGCCTGCGGCGGGAGAGCAGGCAGCTTCAAAAGCCCCGGCTGGTCGCTCCCATCACCCGAGCTCAGCGATACGGGTGCTCCAGCCAGCAGCGCCGGGTGCTCACCCCATCACCAGCCCAACGTCACCTTGCACCCATCCGAGTTGTCCTTTTGGGCCGGCGCAGCCCACGGGTGCCAGCGCACGGGGACAGGCAGGGCAGCGGGGGAGTCGCCGGCGGTGCGGTGGCACCGCGGCACAAAGCCCTGCCGGGACGGCACAGCTTCCCCCAGCCGCTGCCAGGGAGCCGCTCTCCTCTCCCGCAACGGGCACCCGCAGGGAAGTTAACGCGCACCGCCGGCGGAGAGCGCGGTGAGGCAGGCGGGCGGCAGTGCCGGCGCGGTGCTCCCGGCACCAGCCGTGCTGGAGCTGGGGGGAAGATGCCCTGGGGAGCGAGCACCGTGGCTGAATCCCGCCCCCATCCCGGCACCGCAGGGTCAGAGGGTTTTCCCCAAACCCCTGCTCAGCCCCCAGGTGGTATCAGAGCATCTCAGGCCCAGGAATTACTCAAACATCGTTAGCGGAGTCCAATTAAAGAGAGAAAAACAAACTTCTCCTGAGCTGAGCCAGGAGAAAGAGAGGCCCCCATTTTAATTGCTTTCATTATCAAAACAGGCTCCCCGCTGGAGCCTTGTAATTGGAAGTCGACCATTTTAAGGTGATTTGCATTTTATCAAAGCATATTGAGAGGGCTCACAGGAGCGCTCTCCCCTCGGGCCCCGGGCCCTGCACCGCACCGGCACCGTGACCCAGGGCAGGGGGAGCCGGAGGTGCCCCCGCACCCCAGGACCTGCTCGGCACTGCGGGGACGATGCTGTCCCCTCAGGAGCCGGGACCTTGCACAGCGGCGGCGACTCCGACCACGGCGTCTCGGCACTGCAGTGCTGCCGGCTGGGCCGAGCTCGCCGGCGGTCGCCCTTCGCGGCGTGCGCAGACGGGCTGAGCTCGGTGCCGACCTTCCTCGCGTCCCAACACAACTCGCCACGGCAGCCGCTCCGCGCCCTCCCTGCTCTGCAAAAGTTCTTCTCCTGCTTCTTCTGCAGCAGCTTCCCGGGCAGACGAGCGGCTCAGCGCACCCGAAGCCAGCTCGGGAAGGCAGGGGACAGCCAGGCTTTTGGTGGCCCCGAGCAGGACCAGCCCAGCCCCAGTCACCAGCACACTGCCCAGGGGCACCGAAGGCTTTTCTCCGTCATCACCCTCAACACGGAGCCGGGCCTGCGGCCGGGCACGGGGCCAGGCTGAACCACGTACAGCATGGAGCAAGTTTTCTGCCTCCCCCAGCCCCCTTCCCGCACCCAGCCCAGGGCACGAGAGCAACCCAGCCTGCAGAGAGGGCTGCCGGGAGGGGGACAGGCTCCTCCGTCCCCGCCGCTGTCTTTTCCCGTCTTATCCCGTATCCATCCTCCGCCTCCCCCATAAAACCTGCCAGAGCCCAGCCCCGGTACTGATGGTGTTGCCGGCACACGCCGCTCCGGTCTCCTCCCCAGGGTGTCGGGGCTGTGCTCACCGCGCGCCTGGGCTCACTCCTGCAGCCTCGCCAGCAACTATCAATCTCCATCAAGCCTGAAGGCACCTATTAATCACGTTGGAGAGAGGCCCTAATTTAAACCTTCTGCCTGCTGCCACACGCTGCCTGCTCGTCTCCCTCTGCCAGCCCGTTTCAACGGTGAAGAGCGGGAGGACCTGCAGCCCACGGTGATGGGGAGCACCGGAGCCCCCAGCCCAGCACGGAGCAGCCTGCCACCCTTCCCCCAGGTTAACGGCATCCCAAACGAGGAAAGGGAAGGCTTTCCTCCCCTCTGGATGCACCAGCAGCTGTTTGCGCCGGGAGCCCCTTGCACAGAGCAGACACGGGCAGCAGGCTGGATGTCGCCCCAAACCGTCCAGGTCTCCCTCCAGGAACCCACCGCCTGCTGCGGCACGAGGCACCCGAGGCCGCCGTGGGGGGAGACGCCGGCGGGTCCAGCCCCAGAGCAGAGCGGGGCTTACGGGGCCGCACGACCCAGGTGCCTCTCGGGATGCGGGCGGCACCTCAGGGCGGCTTTCGGCAGCAGAGATGCTTACCCGCGGCAGCACGGCACGGCCTGTCCCAGGCGTGCACGGGAGAAGCACGGTGCCGGAACCAGTCGCCTTGGGGCTCCTCTAGCCTGACGGAGCAGCAGATGAAGCAGGACACAGCGTTTTCCGCAGGAACTTCCATCGCTGCAGTTAGCGCCTTCCACCCGGCACGTGCCGCTCGGGACCAGCAGCGGGTCCCCGGCAGTTCCCAGCCTCGTTCCTCCATTTTTCTGCATCCCAGAGGGATGCAGCCAGGACGTGCGCCGACACGAGACGTGCACATCCCGCCGCGCGCTCCGGCAGCCAGCGCGGCAGCATCCCCGGGGCAAACGGCACGTGCAACACCGGCGGCTCCCACCTGCACCGGGAAACCGTCCCCGCTCCCTCTTTGGGCTCAAAACCAAGGCCGGGCACAGCCAAGGCCAAAGCCGCCGTACTTCTAATTGCTTGGCGAGAGCAGAGCCTGTATCTCCCGTCGCCGCTGTGCTCAGCGCCTCTAACTCCTCAAAAGCAGGTACAAAAGCACAGTTTGCGGCTCGTGATTCTCTGGAGGCCCCGCACCGGGGCTTTGCTCCTCACCCGCAAGACCACGGTTTTATGACGAGGAACAAAACCTGCCGTGCCCGCCGGCTCCCCGGCCAGGGCGGCCACGCCGGCCGCAGCCTCTCCGGGTGGAGGATGCCCCGTGCCCCCGCAACCCTCCTTTGCGCGGCTGCTTGCAATTGCATTAGCAGCGGGCTTAAATTAATAAAGTTGTTTGTCTTGTCAGCCCGTGTTACACGTTGAACAAGCACCCTCTCGGGAGCTGCGCTCCTGCGGCGCAGGGATGAGCCAGATCCTGCCCAGGACGAGCCGGCTCTGCCGCCGGCGCTGCCCCATCACAGCATCCCCCCCTGCCGTAAGTGGCCCCGGCCTCCTGCCTCCTCCTCCCCGGGGAGGGAGCTCGATGTCTTCCGCATCACGCACCCGCGGCTCCCAGCTGGGAGACCTCAGTGTCGGGGCACGCTCCCCCCAAGGCACCCCAGAGCGGTTCACCCTCGGTTCGTCGAGGAGCTGGTGCTCTCACGGTGGGTGCTCGCTGCCCGCTCGCTCCCCGACAGAGCTTGTGTGGCCACCAGCGTGACGGGTGACAGGGGGCCAGGCAGCGCCGAGGACGGGGACGAGGGCAGCCGAAAGCTTGCGGCACGCAGCCACGGCGAAACCTCCGCTGCTCCGGTCCGCGGGGAAATAAAACAGCCCCAGCAGAAAAGCCACAGGACAAATGGAAACCACGCGATCGATACGATCATCGTCTCTCTCCCGGCATGAAAATAAAAGGCAAAGCTGCAGATGCTGTTTTGGCACAAAACATCAGCAGATGAGCACCAGCTCACAGGGCTCAGGGGTGAAACCAGCGTTTTCGGGAAGGGCAGTGGTAGAGGTGCTGCCCCGCAGGCTGGGAACGCCCGCCCAGCGATGCCCCGGACACCCCGGCGCAGCCGGGGCAGCATCCCCTTGCAGTCCCCCAGATCTGAGCCTGGAGGGGCATCACCAGCGGGTGCCGTGGCCGAAGTGCGGCGGCGCCGGCCCCGCAGACAGGTGCCGCGCAGCCTTGCTCCCGACACCAGACCGGGTTCCCCAGGGAGCCCCCTCCTTCCCCGAATCCCCCCCAAATCACCGGTACCCTTGGAGGCAGCGCTGAGCGCGGATGCTGAAATCAGCTAATGAAAGTTATTTATGAGGCGATTACCAAGTTGGCTGCGCTGGCGCTGAATTAAGATAATTTGTAATTACGTGCAACGCTTTTAGAATACAGCACGCTTATGTTTTTAGTCACTTGTTTTATTAAATTAAACGCTTGGGCTAATTACAGGCATCCTTTGGATATCTCCCTCTCAACTCTCGACCCGCGGGAGCCTGTCACCAGCAGATAGCGCGTTCACTGCTCCAGTGTGTTTGCTCACTCAGGACCGTTCCGGGCTGTAATCAGCAACTATAAATTACCTCGTTAAAAACGGGATTACCCTTTGCAAGGAAAGCCTCTGCTTCAACCCATCAAGATTCTTGCGAAAAGTAATTTCTAAGCAACTGAAGTTTTTGTTTCGCTGGCATTAGAGCAGAATATTTCTGGCTGAGGAATACTTGGGGAAGAAGTCCTTAATTCAGGCTTCGGTGCTGGAGCGAGAGTGTCCGAAGGGGTGTTTTACCTTGTGTGTGCAGCTCCGTTGCGACCTCTGCCCGGCCCCAAAAATGGCAAAGCATCTTTAGGCAGCGGCAGGGAAGGCAGTGCCCTTTCCTAGGAACTAATCGGGGAAATCGCCCAAGCACGACGTTACCCCTCCACGGGGGATTCATTAACCGGCGGTGCTTTGGTAACGGGCACAAAGAGCCACCTCTCCGCGGACAAGGAGATAATGTCGCTGCTAATGAGGAAATTGAGATGTATAAGAATACTCGGTAATTTCAGAAGGGTTTGTTGGGTTTTTTTTTAATTTTACACCACCACAATGTTTGAATCCTGTTCTAAATGAACCTGACTTCCCGTGACACCCTCGTCGAGCCAAGGGAGCACCAGAAAAGCAGCCCAGTGCGAGATGCTCTGAATGCCTCACAGCCGAGACCCCCCGAAAAGCGGACCTAGCCCATTACCGGCTTGCACCGCCATGTGCTGCAGACGCACCCGCGGCACCGGTGACCCACGGGGAGCCGACAGCCCCACGCACGGACAAGGGGGGCCAGGAGCATCCCCCCGGAGCACGCCGGACCAGCCCAGGTTTTCCCTGCAAGGGCCTGTTAAACGGGAGACAAGGCATTTGCTTTTGCAGCATTGCTCCTCCCTACACCAGATTTAGTCCACCGACAGCTCGTGTGTCTTCCCCAGGTACGCTTTTGTCCAAAAAAATTGGAGAAATCATGCTGTTTAATTTGGGTTTATGCTGAATACCCACCTGCTTGCCGTAACGCAGACCCTTGCAGGGCTTACGGAACATTTTAAAAACCAGTTTCCTCCGTGGTTTCAACCTCTCGTCTTTGCCTTAAAGCCCCCCAGCCCCACAAACAGGCAGAGGGGACGCGCAGCCCCCGCGGGGGTTTCCTCTGCCCACCTACACTCGTGTCTCCAACACGCCGCAGCCACTGCCGGAGGGGGCAGAATCCGTCCTCTGCCGAGCTGCCGCCACAGGGACCGCACGCCTCATCCGAGGAGGGGAAAATCCCTCACCCCCCAGCCCCAATTCATCCCCTCCTGCGGCACAGGGTGGGGGCTGATCCGGCTCCGGCTCCCTGCCCTGCTCAGCTCCCACGGTGGGACGTGGCGGCAGAGACCCCGGCCCACTCCGTGCAGGATCGCAGCAGATAACCGGGCTGGTCCGAGCATCGCCCCAAATCCCCGGGGGCTCCGCTGTGCCAGCCGAGGACCAGCTCCCCCCACCCAGCAGCACGCTGGCGCTATCCCGGGGGGCTGTTGGGGCTGCTCCCCCCCATCCAGGGAGCCCCTGGGAGACAAGAGGCCCGGGGACAGCCCCCGGGGGGGTCCCCACTCTCAGCAATGCCAATGCCAAGTCCTGCCACGAGCCAGCGCCAAGCAGAGTGAGGCTCGGAGCACCGGGCTGCAGGAGGGAGCCGACACGGGAGGAGACAGTGCAGGCGCAGTGGCACGGCACGGCACGGCACGGCACGGCACGGCTCCTGCCCCAGCAAAGGGGGTCAGCCCTGCCCCTGCCTGCCCGCAAACTGGCAGCAGGGCTCGGTCGGGGCAGACGAGGCGACATCCCCATCCCTGCTGCCTGCTGGAGGAAATCTTTGGGATAGAGTGCCTTGCCAGACCACCCCGACTCCGCTCCTTCCCATGCTGCTCTCCAAGCCAGAGGGAAACGAAGGAAGGGAGCTCGCGGTGCTGGAGGGGGACTCTCGCCAGCCTGACTCACGTCAGCCATCCCTGGGGATCTGCCGGGGAGGACGACGGCAGCGGCCCCCTGCGCCGCATCGCTGGCCCCGGCAGCGGGGATCTGAGCCGGCCGCGGGGTCCCCTCCACAGGACAGAGCTCAAGAGAAGAGCGGCTGCAAAAATCACCCAAACGCGGTGCTTTTGTGGAAAGAGACCCATGTCTCGCCACGCCGAAGAGCACCCCGCTTACCTACCCGGGCACCCTCACACCGCCCCGGGCACCAGAGCCTGGAGCAGCCTCTTGTGAAGCCGCCCCACGCCGGCGGGCTCCGTGGGACCAACCTGGCTCCCTCCTCACTGCAGCAGCCGTCCCCGTCGTGGGTCACGGTGGGGGACCCCAGGGGTCCCTTCTGCCACCCCTCTGTCCCCAAAGCACTCAAGGGAGGTGGCTGGCACGGGCACAAAGCCCCAGCACCCATCCCACCCAGCCAACCCCAAATGCGTTCACAAGCCCAGAACCCCGGCGGAGCAGCAGCCCGGCTCCGCAAACGCCTCCATCCGTGCGTAATGGAGCTTTTATATTATCTTTGACCGAAAAGTAACTTATTGTCCAAAATCTCAGAGGAAAGTGATTCAATATGCTAATTGCCCCAGCCAGCACGAGTACCGGCAGCTGGCACAGCGAGCTCTGCCGGAGGAGGGATTCTTCCCTGCAGCCCTCGCGGGAAGGGGAGGGAGAGTGAAGGACGGACACCCCCAGCCTGGATAAGGCTTGCACCCCCCGACCGCCGCTGCTGCAGACATCCCCAAGCTGCATTTCCCCCGACACCCCAGCCGAAGCCCGGGGCTACCCCGGGGCGTCGAGCCTACCGCAGGCAGGGCTGGGGACTGAGCGGAGTTTGACAGATAATGGGCAAGACCCATGTCGGTTAACACATGGTGGTTTGGGGCTACCCCTGATCAAAGCCAGGCAGCCCCACGGGGCACCCGGGGTCTCCTGTGCTGCCCACGCGTCCCCAGGCGCCCCGGTGCTCCCAGCCAGACCTGCCTTGCCTCCAGCTCCGCTGTCGCCGCAGCTCCCCGAGGCTCGGCGCTGGCATTTCACACCTTCCCCGGCATTTTAAGTGCAGCGGGTGTGAGGCCGCGCCAGCAGCCGGGGACAGAACAGCCGGCAGCGGGTACGGGAGGCTCAGCAGCTTGAAATCTAGCCGCACATGCGTTGGGATGGGGCACCACTGCGGGCACCCCACACCAACACCGTGGGCCATCGAGCAAGGGGTCGTGCGGCTTTTAGGTCTCCGGCAGCATTTTGGCTGATCTGCTCACAAGGAATGTGAAAACAGGGTCACCGGTCTCAGAACGGGGCCGGTTTGGACCCAAAGCCTGGCTGCGGGACTCTGCAAAGCCGGGAGATGCTCCTGCCTCCTTTCAGCCCGGCCCTAAAACCATCCCCGAGGGGACGGGGATGGGCTCTGCTCAGCGCGGAAGAGCCAGCAGCTGCTGGCAGGCTCCCGTCTCGGGCGGAGGCAGCCATTTCAGGACTTAAGAAAAAACCTCCACCATTTCAACACCGTTAACCCAAATTTCCGACGGTAACTGCAGACCCTGAGGGATGCGTAACGGGGCGGTCACTTGAGGGACCTCGCTGCCCTGGCTTCGGGGTCGCACACCCTTTTGGAGCATGGGAGGGGACACACATGCATCCCTTTTTGACCTCATCCCCGCTCCTGGGGAATTTAGTATCTGCCAATCCTCCAGCCCACGAAGCGCCGCCCCACGATGCAGCGGCAGCCCCGGGTGCCAGGTCGAGGGAGGCGTTTTAAGTCGTGGGAGCCGCTCGGAGCCGCCCGCAGAAGCCAGCAGAAGATGAAGCTGTATTTGAGCGCACCGTGCCGAACCCGCACGTGACAGAGGGGAAGAATAGCAGCCAGCGAAAACTAGGACAGCAGCGGCCGGACCGGGAGGGAAGCGAAAAGCTTTTAAGGATGGAGCTGCTGTCCCCTCTGCGGGGATCAAGAGACGGGACACCTTGAGCCGTTGCCGTCACCACCACCGTCACCATCACCAGGACCACCCCGTCCCGCTTGCAGGCAATCTTGCAGCCCCCTCGCCAGCCCCGGGGAAGCTGCTTCGCACCAGCAGCTGCCATAAGGCTGGCAGCGGTGCAGGCAGGGTCCATCCCCAAACCCTGCAGCAGAGCATCGGGGTAGGAAATGCCGAAGGGGGGGTTGTCCCACACTGTCCCTTGCCCGGCACCTTTAGCAGAGGGGGAGGCTGCGGAGCCGAGGCGCCGGCAGAGACGTCCGTCCAGCCCCACCGCTGCCCTTCAGCCAGCACACCGAGCGCGATCTGGCAGCCCTTGGCCCGGCGGCTGAAGCCTCCATAAAATTGGGATGGTTCATCCTGCTGCGGACCCCGAGAGGCAGCTCCACGCCCCGCGGTCCACGTCCCTTGTCGCTGCCAGCACGCCCACGGGTGACACTGGGGCTACGGTGTGCCAAGGCAGCCCCGCACCGGGATGGGACAAGCGCTTCCCTGGCATCGATCCCTGCAGACCCAGGGCGGCTCCTCCATGGGAAGCTTGTTTCCAAGGGTTTACCCCTTGCACCAGGGATTTCAGGAGGTGCCAAGGCAGGGGCTGTTCACATAGAAAGTGTCGTGGGGGTGACAAACATCCAAGCGCTCCTGCCACAGCTGGGCACCAGCAAAGCCTGCCCGCACACCGGTGCCCAGAGGTGAGAGCGGGCCTGGGGCTGCACCGAAAGGAGCTCGCTGCAGGGGCAAAGCTTTGTCCCCTCCGCTCTGGAGCGTGGGAACAGGCGTGCATCGTCTCTCGCAGTCCCTACGGACGACTGGCGTGCCAGCAAAGGTGCACGAACGCATGCTGGAGCACCCCCTCCCTGCAGCCCACCCGCAGGCAAAGGAGCTGGGTGGGCTGCGGGTGCCAGCGAGGGACGCACACCATCCCTTGCAGCACGTCTTCAAATGTCTAGCAACTAAATAGAGGATTTCCAGCAGCCGGTGCTAATGGCAGGGGGAATATTCATGATTACTCTGAGCCGGGAGAGCGTCGCACGGCGCTGGGAGAGGTGCGCGGAGGGAGGTGTTAAGACAGCTGAAATGCCTGAGTGATGCAAGGGGGGTTGGGGGAGGCACCGAGCTCTCCGCTCCAGCAATCCTCCCCCTCTGCGGAGAGGGATGCCTTTGTCATGCTCCCGGCCAGAGGTATAAAAGCTGAGCCCTGACCCGCAGGCAGAAAGCAGGCAGCAGCGCGCGTTGCTGTAACCAGCTCTAAACCAAGCCGAGCGCAGGAGGAGGAGCGAGGCGGCGGGGCGAGGACGCGAGCCTGGGTCAGCTCTTGGCACGGGAGAGTTCCCCCTCCTGCCTCCAGCCCAACGCCGCAGCGGGTCTGTGCGGTGACGGAGCGGCTGGTATCCCTTCACCGCCGCGGGGAGCTGGGCGGGGGGCATCCCATCGGCCGGCCGGAGCGAGCCAGCAAAGGCGATGCCAGCTCCGTGGCAGTGCCCTTGACCCAACACGTGCCCCAGCCATGCCCTCCAGCGTCCCCTCAGTCACCCCAAGGCATCAAGGGGCGATCCCACCGGTCACAGGGCAGGATCCGGGGTGACGCCCGGTGCCGCCGGGTGCGGAGGCAGAGCCCCACTGCAGCTGCGCCGGGCACTGAACTCAACCTCCTTGCAGGACGCCGTGGCTCCCCGCAGAGCAGAGTGCCGCCGGCAGGGACGGCTCTGGCTGCCTCCCAGATGGAGCAGAGAGGTTCCTGAAGCCGTACGCCGCTGGGAAAAGAAAATTAAGCCTTTGCAGAGGGAGGTTCATCACATACCTAAAATCACGGGCTTAAGTCTCTTGAGGCACAAGGGTGCTGTTACTAGGCAGGATGTTAATTGCGCACTTCAGCAATGTGGCAGAATTGCACAGCTCCTCTCTAATTTAGTGCAATTTAACCATCAATAGAGGACTCACAGTAGCTTCCTGATGAGATCAAAAGGTCAAAGCTTCATTCTCCCATCAGCGTTTTCGCACTCACCCAGCAGACCGAGAAACATTTGCCACAGCCTTAGCACGGCGTCAGACCCAGCCGCCCCGAGAAGCCGGCCGCGCGCCGAGGACGTCAGGTCTGCCCGTTTCTGCTTTAACGCTTGTGGACTGCAGGCGCTGGAGCTGATTAAGCCTCTCCGAGCAGCGCAGCTCCCAGAGAGCACGATGCAAAGCCCGGCTGGAGTGTCATCCTCCTAAATGCGAGCTGGCAGGTGCCTGGATCCTCCTCAAAGCATCAGCGTCAAAACACCAGGCACTTCTGCTGGGTCAGAAGAATTACAACACTTAAGTGTAAGCTGTTTGGGAAGTATTTTAGCACAGACCGATCTTCAGGGCTTATTACTTACATGGCACCAATAAGACCAAGCACTTAAGCGCCGCCGCTATTCGCAGAGCATATGGTCTGGAGCTGCATCTTCCTCCCGGCTGCATCTTCCTCCCGGCGACACGGGCCCTGGAGCCGCGCGGCGCGAGTTAGCTATGGCCTGCGGTCACGGAGCCGTTGCCTCGTAGAGAAGCTGCTTCATAATTGCCGGCAAGGTCCTGCCCATCTCCCCACACCAGTGTCAACCACAGCTCCAGGGCTGGCCGGCTGCCCACAGCCCGTCACCAGCCCGGCCTCTGCTCCTCCACGCTGCTGCTGCCTGCTTTACTGCTTCGGGGTTTTTTCTTTTGTTTTTTTTTTTTGCTGCTAAGCCTTTGCTCTCTAAGCCATGAGCAATTTCCTGGGATGCCAGCGGCTGTAATCCATACAGGAACCCAGCTGTGCCAGCTCACAAATTAATCCAGCCCGGATCAGGGCTCGTACCTGGCCCCGACAGATCCCCCGGGAGCCAGGCTCTGGCTGTGCCGTCGCCTGTTTGTACGTTTGCTTTCAGCCGGCGGGGAGGAAAACCCACCTGCGGTAAAGCAGCGGTATTTTACCAGGGGTCTGGATCAGCCCGAAGTCCCCCCAAAACCCCCACCCCAGGATTTAGCACCCTGCACTGCCAAGGGCTGAACCTCAGCAGTCCGGAGCCCCGAATCACATGCCGAACAACTGCTTTCCCATCGTGGAAAGACTTCGGGAGAAGGGAGAGGGGGACGGTGGAGAGATGTGCAAGCTCGTCATTTTTACACTAGAAAAAGCATGCTACCCGGAGGGCAGAAAACAGGTTGCAAGAACATGCTGACTTCATATGCCTTCTGTCTGGAAGCTATTGCAGCCCCTATTAAATATTGATCAGGGAACTCCAGTGCCCCCACTTTCTGCTCCCGCCTCTCCTCAGATGCACCTCTCCTCTGCCAATATTTAGAATACATTAAGGCCATATGCCCGAGCACTTAGCGTTTTACGCCGCGCTGCTCCGCCAGCGCGGCAGGGCTCACCGCGCGCCCCATCCACGCCGGCAATCAGTTCTGTTACACAATACATGGATGAGCTACGATGATCCTTGTAACTGTAATTCAGCGAAGATGAGACACTGATGAGTTCATGGGTTTGTTTCTCATTAATCTTTTATGCTCGTTGAGTGCGGCACGCTTTTTGTAGTACAAACCCTGCTCAACAAATAGGGAAACAAGATCCTCTCTCTCTCCAAGCAGACACTGCCGCCCTCGCCGGCAACCCGTCTGCCGCGGCGGCGGAGCCGTACGGCATCCCTCACCGGGCAGGGCTCAGCTCGGCTGCAGTAGCCTCGAATTCAGCTCTGGCACGGAGACCCTGGCCAGCCGGGCACGACCCGCAGGCTTTGAGCTGCTGCAGGCAGGGACCATCCTCATTGTGCCAAGGGGGGCCGATGGCAAGCTGGAGGTCCTGGGGGAGCTTGGCCGAGCTGGGGGATCCCCCAGGTTCCTCCAAGGCTGGTTGCGTTGAGCCACCCGTTACTAAAAGGGTGAGGGTACCAAGAACAGCCCAAAGCAACGGGAGAAGCCAGGAGACGAGCGTTAAGCCAAGGAAATGAGGGATCCTCCTTGGGCAGGGATGGAGACCCCTGCCGAGTTCGGGAGCAGCCTGGATGCCTCCCTGGGACGGACAACAAGAGAAGAGCTTGGTGCCAGAGACTCTAAAAGCAAAGGGCCACGCAGAGAAGGGACATCTGATAGCATCAGCCTGGACACGTTGCTGCTGCCCTAAAATCGCCCAGAAAGGGAAGTCGCGGGCGCACATGCCACGTAGTCAGTGCCCTCGGGGCGTCCCAGCGTGGCTCCCCTTCGCCCTGCTCCCGTCTCGGCCCTCGGCTCCAGCTCCCAGGGGGGATTTCCAGGGAGCCGACCAACGATCCTCCCGCCAGGCTGGCAGATCCAGGCTCTCCTCCTTCCTTCCCAGCCACGAACACGTCTTCAAAGGCCGCGTTTCAAAGGCCACGCTGATGGCCTGGGCAGGCTGCAGCAGAGGAACCGCTGCACCGGAGACACCATCGAGAGCTGCCGCCACTGTGCTGAGGGCGGGCAGGGGAGGGAAGGAGGGAGGCACGAAATAACCCTGCAGGAAAGGTACTGGAGAAGCCCGGGGGGACCCAAAGTCCTCTCCGAGGGTTTCGGCAGCAACCGGGAGCTCCCGAGCAGGCAGAGTCCTCTGGATCGCCGGCTCGCCGCTGCCTGTGGCGGAGGATGCGCAGGCAGCGCAGCGCAGCGCAGGGCAGGGCAGGGCAGGGCAAGAGGCGAGGGCTCTGCCGGAGCCGCCCCGCCCAGCCTGGCTCCCAGGAGCTGCCACCTCCCACGAAAACCACCTCTGCACCCCGGCTCCGGTGCCACCCCAGGAAAGCCAGAGCTTGGTGGCGGAGCTGCTGCCGCTACCGAACCAGAGAGGGGCTAGGGGCGACGAGCCGGGGAAGCGAGCAGCTACCTTCGTTTGGGCACTGAAGAAGCCCGGGTTGCCACGCCGTTGGCACCGTAACCCCCGTTAGTTGTGCCGTCACCCAAACAGCTCCGGGGGGCTTTGCAAAGCAAACCGAGCACTTCGCTCCCCGGCCAACGCCCCACCTCCAAGAGGCCTCTGCCAAACTCCCAACCGCCCCGGCAGCGCGGCAAGGATGCAGCCAGCCGCGCCGTGCCGCAACGCCGCCTCTCCTGGCAGGGGCCGCGGCGGCACCCGCGCTCCCCAGAACCTGCCGAGCCGAGGGTGCCAGAAGAGCCTCTGCGGGGACAGGAGGAACCGATCCACGTTCACAGATAACGTTCAAACTTCTGCCAAGCCGAGCGCAGCCACCCTCTCTCCAAAATCCGGCTTGCTGCAGAAAAGCACCAGGCGGACACCTGCAAACCATCTGTCGAGCAGCCCTCGCCTCGCCGAGCGCGGCACCGACCGCAGGCGGCTCCCACCGAGAGGGGCCGAGCAGGACAAGGCGCCCACAGGCGCCCAAGGCTCTGCCAGCGAGACCCGCGCACCAGCGGGTACCCTGAAGTGTCACAACGCTGGAACAAAAAGCTCATTTCTAGGGATACAACAGCTGCGATTGCTCAACACAAGTGTGACGGGATCCTTCCTGAACAGCTCGTTTCCCAGATCTCAATCAGGGTTATAAATCCATCTCAAACAGCACCAAGACCAGCAGCTCGAGGGGTCCAGGCTGCCCTCGACCTCAAGGTCCACCCTCCGCCCTTCCTCGGCTGTGCAGCCCCCGGCGGCTCCTGCTCCGGCAGGGCCGGACGGGGCTGGCAGCAGGCTGGGCAGCTTTATAAAGTGCTTCCAGTTTCACATAAATATCCTGGCAATCAGCAAGTGCCAGGGAAAGGAGCAGAGAGAAAGTACCGCCGTTTGATGGGGTTTGGGTAAAATACGGCTCTTTCTGAAAACTGCTGGAGCGTGGCAGAGAGCCGGCGGGCAGAATGATGAGGAGCGGGAGCAGCGGTGCCGCCGGGGGCCGCCGTCCATCGCTCGCCCTCCCTCGCGCCACGCGGCCGATGCCCTGCCTTCATCCGGGCATCGCTTGGCATTGCCCGGCGGCGAGGGGGTGACGAAGGTCAGCGGGGCTGCGCTGCTGGAAGACAGATCGGACACGAGATTCAAGGCACAGAAAAATCCTCGTCAGGACTTAAATACCGGCACCTCTGGGAGCCGGCGGTTTGCAGTCAAACACCACGTGAGGAGCCGAAGCCCAGCAGAGCCGTGCGGCTGCCCCGGCACCGACCTTCCAGCGCCATTGCTCTCTGGGGTAGGACGCATCGTGCCCGGCTGGGCGGACAGACGGACGGGGCCACGGGCATTTTGCCCAGCATCACCGCCCCACGAGTCCAGAGGGGAAGCGGTATCGGGAGCACCGTGGGACCCCTGCACCCCAGCTCAGCAGAGACGCTGGGACCACCCGGCGGGTCAAGCCTGATGGCTGCGGGCTGGCCCTCCCTGCCCGCCCCAGTGCCGGGCAGATCCCTGGCTGCGAGGATCCCCACAGGCTGGGAACAAGGACCCCTCACGGGTGACGGCTCCTGCTCTCCGGAGGCTGGCAGGCGCGGGGGCTGGCTAACCCCTCATCTGCTCGCAGCCCAACGGGAGCCAGCAGTTCCCTGCCTTTGGAAACGTATCAGAAAGCCAAGGAACCTGCGCACACGCTCATGTGAGAGCAGGAAAAAAAAAAAAATCCAAGCCCAAATCCATCTGTTTCTTCTTTTTCTGAAGCCATTTCCAGCTTCCCTACGTTTCCAGCTTTTCACTGCTTTCTGTTTGCGGCAGCGCAAACTCCTCCAAGTTCGCCCGGTGCGGTGACAGCCCTGACGCTCGTGTCAGCTTGGCAATTAGCTGCCACCGTGCCAAACGCGCTCCCGGCAGGCGCGAGGCTTGCCGTAGCTCCCGCGGCACGCTGGCAGCCGGCGAGCCCCGGCAGCTGGAGCCGGCGCAGCACCGGGGTCCTGCTCCTCTGGAGACCCACCACCCTGTGCCCCAGCCGGAGGGGGCTGGAGGCACCCAGAGGTGCCCGAGAGCCCTCCCCAGCACCCCAACACCGGTGTCGGTGCAGGGCGGGTGCACAGGCTTGAGCCAGCATCCAGGATAAACAAGAGAAAACGGACAGCCTTGGCTTTGTGTCCTCAGAAAATACGGCTGGAAGGTGCCCCAGGGCTGTCCAGACAACCCCTGAAGAAATCCCCCCCCACTGCCAATGTCGCCTTATCTCTGCCGCGCAGGCAGGAGCAGGGACCTTCGAGTCCCGGAGCAGCGGCACAGCCAGGAAAGGAGCCGGGACATCTCTGCTCCCGATTCCCTTTCCACCTCCTCCCTCTGCCTGCCAGGGCCGAGGAGGGGCCCCGGCGCTGCCAAAACGCCGAGCCCCGCAGCAGCAATTGCCTCCCACCCCGCAGCCCCGCTCCGGCGCGGGGAGACACTGCCCCACTTTCAGACTTCAAAAAAAACACCCAACCCACCACCAGCAGGATGAACTTTTTTCCCTTTTTTTTTTTTCTTTTTAAATCAGGGTCCATGTGTTTGACTCCCCCACTCCAAGAACATTACCAATTAAGATATCGATTTAGATAAATTGGGGGATCGGAGCAGACTTGTACTGCCATTGCATCAGTTGGGCAAATATAGCTTGCTAGAGCACAGAGCTGCTAACGAGATTCTGTAATTCAGCTGTCCGAGGGAGTGAATTTCTGATTAAAAAAAGCAACGCTGAAACCTCCCGAACGCCGGGAAGGGTGGTGACACCGAGACCCAGGAAAGCCCCGGTCCCCGAGCCAGAATCACCACTTGCTGCCCGCAGCCGGCAGTTTGCTCTGCCTCCCGGTACACCGGCTGCTCTGCCTTCGGTCAGATCTGACACACCAGCAACCTGCTTCGGCAGGGCCAGGGCCGTCACCGAGACGCACGGAGCACAAACCCCACCACGGGGTACGGGGGCTGGGGCGGTGCGGGATGCCGGAGTGATGGGCATCAGCTGCAGCGATGGGGAAGGGCTTCCTCGTGCCCCCAGACGCCTCGTTCACCCCAAAGATTGGAGCATCCCCACGTTTTGAACCCCAGGCGCGGGCCACAGTTGTGAAATGAGGTCACGCTGCCAAACAAACTAGTGCTTCAAAGCTGCGGGTTCAAACACGGCAGAAACCGGCCCTGGCTCCAGCCTGGCCAAACAAGGACCAGGCAATTTCCTCGCCTCACCAGAGGCGAGCGTGGCACCAGCCGCGGTGAGCGCAGCGGCACGGCTCAGCCTCCGGCCCGGCGAGCCGCTGAGCCCATGGTGGTGGCAGGACATGGCCTGGGGAAGGATTGCCAGGAACACTCGGCTTTTGATGCTGCACAGCGGGAAGGAGCCGTGCAGCATCCTGCTGCGGAGGTGCTGCCCCGAACCAAGGGGGCCGGCCCGGTGAGGGGCTCCGGCCGTTGCGGTGAGGGGCTCCAGCCGGCACAGCCGCCGCACCTGCAGACCCAGCACCTGGGCAGCGGCGGGAGATGCATCTTCATCTGAATACGCTACGTTCCTCGACAGAGACAAGCGATAGAGATATTAAATGTTATCAGCTACTGCTCTCAGGATTCATTTCGCGCTGGGTGACGAAGGCGGGAGATGAAAGGCTGTAGGATTTTATTACGCTGAATTTTCAGTTTGTCATTTCCCATCTACTCGATCAGGTGCCTTGGGACCAATTTGTGCTCGGCAGGATGGAGATGGATCTCCCCGGCAGAGCCGCCCTAACTACGTGCTACCTACTACGGTGGGTACACGTCTAGCCCCGACGCGGGCAGAGCAGCTCGCAGCCAACGCTGCCGAGCCCCAGCGCTCCGCTACGGAGCTGCCAGACCCCCACACAAAGCCTTCCAGAACAGCCCCAAACCAACCCAAAATATATATATATATATCTGCATGTGTGCATGCTTTGAGCTCAGGCTCCATCTTTGCAGCTAGGATCGGGGTCTCCCACGCTGAGCCCCCCAGTGCAGAAAGCTCCAGACTGTGGGAGCTGGAGCCGGGATTAAAGGGGAGCAGCAGCAGCAGCAGCAGCAGCAGCAGCAGCAGCAAAGGGCAGCGGGGGGCTGGGGGAGCTCGGGGGCAGAAAGCATCCCCCTGCAAGGAGCAAAGCACCGCGTCAGGGGCGGGGAAGAGAGGCACGCAAGCTGAGCAAGGTGCCCAGTTCGTCTGGCTGGGGCTTTTTCGGTCAGTTGTTGGGATTTTTGATGTGGGTTTGTTTTTTTTTTTTTTAAATTAATGATCTCGAAGGGGAGGAGAGGTAAACATTTCATTAATTGCATTCACAGGTAATTAAAGCAACTGCATAAGCAGAGCCAGAGACGAAAATGCAGAAGGGCCTAAAGAAGGATAAAACCCAGGAAGAAATAAATGATGTTTAACTGGGGCACCCACAAGCTAGGGTGGCCGAACTCGCTCCTGCACGGTGCGCGGGCACCCACAAGCAGCCTCGGGGAGACCATGAAGGGCAAGAGAGCTCACACCAGTGCCGGGGCCTGAGACCCTCCCAGGCTGGGGATGCCCAAGCCAGAGGCTGGCGCGGCGGGTGGCAGGCCGAGCACCCAGACAGGCATTTTCTGAATCTCATCACTACGGCTGTCACGGCGGCGCAGGCTCCCCCCAGGACCGGGGCAGGACGGGCTCCAGAGCGCCGGCTGTTCCAGCTCTTGTAGCAGAGGGAAGGAGAGGAGGAAGATGGGAGCAGCTCTTGCTCCACAGCAGTGCTGCACGACCTGGGGTCGTGCTGGCCCGGCCACGCTCATAAGGACGGGTAATTTCACACCACCGGAGGGTCTGGCAGCAGGACCTGGCACCTGCAAGCCCTGGATGCCATCTAACGGTGCAGGTGTTTCCAAATGCCAAGCCCGCTCCGTACAACGAGCTCCCCAAACGAGAAGCCAGACGCAGGCCAGTGACTTGGCTGCGATCGGGCAACTTCGGAGTGCTAGGGCATCTGCAGCGAGACCCCAGACTCAGTGCGGGGAAGAGCCCACGTTCGGGCCATCCCTCGGGCAGCGCCATGCCCGGCAGCGGGGCCGGCAGCTCCCTGCAGGCAGGGAGAAGGCGACTGCCCGCGTGCCGGGGCCGCAGTGCCGAAGCAAGCAAAGGATTTTGCCAGGGGAGCCGGCAGCGTGGCGGGGGGCAGCCGCCTTTCTGCAGTCTCCTTGGAGACTTGCGACCGCCCCGCGAAGAAACCGCACCCCTCCCGGCAGCGCCGCACGGTGCCGGAGGGGCACGAGGGAGCAGGTCCCCCCCACCGGCACCGGTGGCCGCTTTGCAGCCGCCCCGTGCCCTCCCTGCCGCGCGAGCATGCTCCTCGGCTCGCGGCGGCTCCCGTCCAGCCGGCGCTGACGCCAGAGAAACAGCGGGAGGAAGAAGCTAATCTGGGAAGTTATTCATAATTCAGTGTGTACAAAACAAGGCGGCATCCTAGGAGGGAGGAATTTCCAAATTACCGTTCCCACAGCAACCCAGGCTCTGCCCCTGCGCACACCAACAGCTCGGGGAGCCATGGCACGCGGTGCCGTCACTCGTCAGCGCGGCGAGACCAGCCCCAGCCGGCGCTCAGCGCATCGGTGCTGTGCGGGGAAAAAAATCCAGCCCTGGAAAAGGCAGCTTTCGCTGGGTGAAGGCTGGCTTTCTGCTCCCGGCTGGAACGCCCTCCTCCCGCTCGCAGGCAGGAGCGCTCCCCGCCATCTCGAGAGGTGCTGGAGGAGGAGGAGGAGGCTTCTGTTAGGAGCAATGCGGGTGCTTGGCAGGGGTCTCAGCAGCTCTCCAGTGCATCAACCGTTGGGGGGGGGGGGGGGAATAACAGAAAGAAAAAACCAGCAAGCAGATAAATCCCTGCCCTAAGGAGCTTTTGGATGGTTTCAGATCAGACGCCGCCAGGCAAAGCCGGGCACTGCCTGGCTCCTGTGCCCACACCGTAGGTCACAGCCCGGCCGGCAGGTACCGGCTGCCCCCGCCACCACCCGCTCCGTGCCTGAGAAAGGGGCACAGGGATCAAACCAGTGTCCCGGCTCCCGGCCCAGCAGAGGTGCTTTGAGCGGAGGTGAAGGGGACTCAGCGTGCGACCCGCAGCCGCACGGCAGAGCTTATTCCGGGTGCTTTCATGTCACTGCCGAGCGCAGGGCTTGAGGTCCAGCACACGCCGGCTTGCAAGATGCTCAAACCAAGCGCAGCGGACACCAAACTGTGCACGAACAATGCGGTGTTTTCCGAAGACTTCAGTCCCCGGCATTTCTCCATCAGATCCTGACGCCGCAGGCCTCTAGAGTCAGACCCGAGCATCCCTTTGTGCCGGAGAACAGAGGATCCCGCTCCTCCCGGAGGTGGGGAGGAAGGAGGGGAGCGCTCCCCGACCCCAGCCAGCCCCACAGCGGAGGGCAGAGATGCTCGGGGCAGCACAGCTGAGCACCTCGCTGAACGGCACAGCGGGGACAAAAAGGAAAATCAAAGGGGTTTGCGTGCTTTGCATAATCTCCAGCAGCCCTGCGGCGTCCTGCTTCTCCCCCGCAGCGATGGGCAAACACCAGGCCGCAGGGGAAGGGGAGGGCAGAGCTGCTGCTGCGCCGCACGAGCAAAGGAACAACCCCAGCCCAAAGCCTGCGGCTGGCAAAGGACTCGAGGGTGCCGGGCGGCAGCTCCCCCGCCGCCCACGTGCCCATCCACCGAAGGGCACGAGTCCGCAGGGACGGGTCACCCACCCGCCAGCACGTCCCCAAGCAACATCCCACCACGCATCATCCGCAGCCCCGCGCCTGGAAACGGGGCTCTCCTGCCTCCCCAAAGCAGAGGGCCGCGACGGCACCGCAATACAGAGCGGGGAAACTGAGGCAGGGAAAGAGGGAGGCATCGGTCTCCCTGCAGCCATCAGAGTGCACGCTCAAATCCTCCCCAAGGCCTCCTGCATCCCGTGAGATGGGGCTCCCCCAAGAAGAAAAGGGGAGAGCTGAGCGGCGGTGGGGGGGTCAGGCCAGACAGACGAGGAGCCTCACGGGGAGGGGACACCATCCAGGGACGGTCACGGACGGCAGCGAGTGCCGCCCGGCAGAGATGCTGCACCACTGGGGAGCAGAAGCAGAGCACCCTCCCCATCTCACCCCGCAGCCACCTCCCCGCCGCACGTCCCCACGGTCACCTGCGTGCTGTCCCCCTCCAGCCGGGGGGGTCGGATGCTGGACAGGTGAATGGTTTTGTGGTCCCCAGAGTTCAGCTTCACCACGATGGCGTCCGCGTTCAGCACCTGCATCACCTAGGGAGGGAGAGAGGCCGAGGTGAACGCCATGCCTGCAGGCAGCACGAGCCCCGCAGCCGGGCACCGCCGCGACACTGCCCAGGCTCTGGCAAGCACCCCAACCCGCCCCAGCTTCGGCCACCGGCAGACGGCACAGAGCGAGCGGCTCCAACCCCATCCCGGGTGCCCGGTGGGTCACATCCGTGGGCACATCCGCGGTCCTGCTCTCCAAGCCCGAGGAGCTCAGCGCTGGTCAGGGCCCTGCAAGGTCCCCGGATGGTGATGCTGCGGCACACCAGCACATCGCCAGCTGTGTGCCGTCCTGTGCCGAGGCTCAGCCCCCGGGGGTTTCACTCCAGAAACAAAACCAGAGAGGGGAGTGGACCACAGGCATCGATACCAGACGACGGACGAGCACACGCAGAGGAGGGAGCGAGCACAGCCCGCAGCAGAGACTCTTCCACCCCACAATCGTGCAACAGCACGTCCTGGCTGGTGGTTCTCCATGCACCCAGGGAGCAAATTAATGAGAAAAACTGGTGGCAAAGGTAGGCAGGGCTGTGCAGGCAGGCAAAGGACAGCACGGCTCAGGGCACGCTGTTTTAATCTTCTCGGTTTTCATTAAACGCCACTCTCCAGCCCGGACCGAGCGGCAGCAGGCGGGGGCAGGACAAGGCACCCAGGTACGCCCACTGGCAGGGCACGGACCTTCCCCTGCCCGCTCCCAGCACAAACCCAGTCCCCCCAGTCACACCAGGGTAAAAGGTCCCTGTTGTTGCTCATCCCTGACGAGCCCAGGGAGCACAGCCCCACGCATCCCCCCCAGAGCCAAGTCAGAGCTCAGGGCGGGGGGCGGGGGGAAAAGCCGAGCGAGGAGGGCACACACTTGCTCCACTTACAGCACTTTTTGCCCCAGCGAGCACATCAGTCCCTCAAAACGTGCTTAGCCAAAGGGATAACAGGATTATAGGAATTAAAATTAAAGCAGACACCGAGGATTGCCAGAGCTCCTCTTGGCACAGCAAACCCCCCCAGGGGACATCCCTACCCACCAACTCGGCCTCTCCCGGGACCCAGATCCTTTGTTTTCCATAGGCAGACCCGAGCCCAAAGCAGTTTGCATGCTAAGCGAAGTAATCAAATCTCATGCTTCAGGGCATCCTCGCCGCTGGAGGGGTCAGCATGGGACCCCCGCAGCGCGCTGGGCATCTATCCCTTCCCTCTCGCAGAAGGCTTAGAAAAAGCAAGACGTGAAGACAAGACACTGCAGCCAGGGGAGCCGCAGGTCAGATCCGGGGGCAAATCCCGCGCTGCATTACACATCCATCACGCGCGCTCCGCACGCCCATGTCGGAGCTGCAGGAGCGGCGGTCAGATCTCATTTGTTCTCTGGCAGGAGGCGGCAGCGGGGCAAGGCCCCCCCACCGGCTCCCTCCGGCACAGCCCGGGTTACGGGCGGGAGCCAGCAACCGGCAGCAGGGACTCGCCAAGCCCCTCCAGCCCCGAGCATCCCCGTCCTGGCAGAATTAACTCGCCGGGCCCTTCGGCCAGGCTGACCCGGCTGCGATGGGTCTCCGCAGGGGCAGGGGATGCCGCAGGACACGGTACCTGGGGCCGCGGCACCCAGTGGCTGCAAGTCCCAGGCAGGACAGGGCAGGGTGGCAGCAGGAGCTGAGGGTGATCCCCGGGTGCCCACCTCTCCTCTCCCCGCCTCGGGCACCCGCTCCCCTCCTCCAGGCAGGAGCCGCAGCCCCTGCGTGCAGGGAAGCAGCAGAAGGTGCTGTGCGGCCCCCTCCCCAGGGAGCCCGCGGGCAGGAGCGGGGGTACGGTGACAACAACAGCAAAAAGGAGACTCGGCACCGCCTCAGAGGCCGTGCCATTTTTCTTGCTAACAATTTCTCAGCTTGCTGTGGCCAGCTTCCTCTATCCAGTATTTATTGTGGCTTCACCTGCCTCAGAAAGGCACTTTGATAAACGGATTGAAAGGATTTTTTTTTTTTTTTATTACTTTTTCTTACATCTCTGCAGCTACTTCTTGCAGAGCCTGCAGGCTCCAGCACCGCTTCCCCGGCCCCCCCCAGCACACAGCCCTCACCCCACGCCGGGTGCACGGAGGGGAGGGCTGGGTGATGCCCCTGCGGGCAAGATGGGCTCCAGCGACCCACCGCCGAGCCCCGGCCCCCTCACCCCCATCACCGCTCCCCCGGGGGCAAGACGCTCGGAGCGGTGCCTTGTCGATATTTTTCATGCCAGAAGTTTTACTCGCCGGGAGTGTGGATTCCCAACAAGGTTGCCCATTTTCCACCCCAGGGCTTTGCTCGCCCCCGCTCTGGGCTTCGCCCCAGCAGGACCCCTCTGCCTGGGGACCACGGGGCCGTTCTCCCCGCTGCCGCTGTGCCCCACAGCTCCCCAGGGCAGCCTGCTCCTGCACTCCCTGCCCGGCCGTAACGAGGGCAGCGCGTTAGCTCTGCCGGCAGGGCTCGGGGACAGGCCGCTGCACAGGGAGCATCCCCAAAGCCGGAGTGACCTCTTGCACCCTGACCTTGGAAGATAGGGACAGTGGCACTTCGGGAGCTGGCACCCAGCACCGAGAGAGGGGCCAGTGCTGCCCCCCCAACCAGGAAACTGCTTTTTGAGGGGTTTTGGCAGGGTCTGGGGCTCAGCTTGGCGGGAGAGCAGCTCCCAGGCTGGCTCTGGCAGATCCCACTGAGAGCTGAGATGATTTGGCCACGAAAAAGGCTCCAAGCATTTTGAAAAGGGGGGGGGGGGGGAGAGGGGGTGGTGGAAAAGACACAGGCCCAGCTCATCCACAACTGCCTCCTCCAGCTTGCAAAGCGCTGGAGCCAGCGCCTGGCAGGAGGCGACGCGCAGCCCAGCCAGCACGCCTGGATGCGGCCGAGGGGCTGCCCACGGAGCCCAGCGTGCCCCAGGCAAGCGGCCGCTCTCAACCGCTCCCCCCTGGCCCCGAGGGGGCCGATCCTGCCCCGCAGCGGGGAGATGGGACGACACGACCTCGCACAACCCTCCGAGCCCCACGTACAAAGCTGTATTATAAACAGCTTTTGGCAGAGGATAGCTTTCAGCGTAATGTATTCAACTCTAAGCAGCGCTGTCCCAAATCCCTGGGTGCTCTAAGACAAGCTGACGTAGGGAATTCAGGAGAAAGCCTCCAGCCTCTTCACATTTTTATTCCACCGCTTTTCTCCTTGCCACTCACAGGCATCAAATCCACAATTGAGGCCAAGCCTTAATTTCTCCCCAACCCCTCCACTCAAAGCACTGGCAGCTGACCGCGACGGCAGCGGGATCCAAAATTAGCCGGAGCCGATTTGCCGCGGTTGCTCAACGGTGCAAAGACAGGTTGGGATCTTCCTCCTCCTCCTCCCCGCCCTGCCACCCCCTGGCAGCTCCTACGTCAGCTCTGCCACTGCAAACGAGCACCTCGGCATTCTGCCGAGCACGGAGGCGGCTTCAGCGCCAGAGCAGTCGCTGCCTGCCCGCTGCCTGCCTGCCTGCCTGCCTGCGGGTGCTCAGACCCCTCAGCAGGGCGCTGGGAGCACGGACCGGGCCTCACGGGGCTCCTCGGGGAGGCCGGGCACGTGCCCAGCTCTGGGTTCAGCTCCGGCCCTCCGAGGCATGCGGGCATTTGTCCTGATTTTCCCTGTCACTTACAATTCCCGGGAAGGGAAAGAGACCAAAAATTGACACTGCAAAACTGACGGCGCCCCGGGGGGTGCTTCGGCTGACAGCTCCCTAAATGCTGATTTGCATGGGCCTGCATAAAAAGCAGGTTTTAACTGAAGGCAAAGAATGCCACCAGGATGGCATCGTGGTGCTTACCGTGTTTGGGGGCTCTTACTGCAGAGCCAGGGCAGCCAAACCATGCCGGCGCAGACCCCGGCCCGCAGCGAGCGGGGGGCGCGAGTGCTCCCAGATTGGGGGCAACCCCGGCAGAGCGAGGGGCTGTGCCCGGAACCGGGGGGGTCACGCTGCACACTCTGCCCCGGGACCTTAAGGGGGATGCAGCCTGCACATCGGGGTCCCCTCCGCTCCACAGCACCGGGAGGGGATTCCCACCGCTCCCGGCGGGGGGGGCGGCTGCCCCGTGGCAATGCCCGGCACAAGGGCTGGAGACGCCGCGGAGCCCCAAACCCACCGCGGCCACCTTTGCTGCTTTGCCAGGGGGCTCGGGACAAGAGCCCTGCCTGCCGCAGCTCTCCGCCAGCATCCCAGCCTGCGCACGAGCCGTTCAACAAAATAACGGGCATCTTCAAAATGCCAGGAGCGTCCACCCGCCCCCTCCACAAGCTGCTGAGCAAAGCATGACTAACGGCCCCCGTGCCGGCTCCTGGCGCGGGCTCCGGCGGCAGCCTCTGCCAGCGGCAGGATGGCGCTTGCGAGCACGCCAGCGCCTTCGCATGGCCATCCCGGTGCCCGCAGGGGCATTTGCCCAGGTGTTATTTCTCACCGCGACAGCAGCGTCTTGAAACATGGTCCTTCTCCCCGGGGACGGGCTCTCACCTCTGGCCTTCTCAGAGACCCTCTGGGCTTGGCATTTGGCCCACGTTCCCAGGCCACCCGAAGAGGAAAAACCCCGCAAACCCTTCACCGCCTGAGGAAGCTGATGGGAAGTTTTTGGGGACCTCCGCTACCGCTCCTACCAGCCATACCCGAGCTGACAAACGGCCAGTTGCAGAGAAAGGCGTAACCTCGGAAGTAACGCACGAGCGAGCACCTCCCCAGCCTCATTCCGCAGGCCAGGCTGCCGCGCAGCTCCCGGTGGCAGCACCGCACGGATGAGCTAATCAAGCCGGTTGCACCGCGTGGCTGAGACCAGACCAGCCGCAAGAGCTCCTGGCTTTGCCCTGCCCGGCAGCTCCAGAGCTCCCCGGGGCATGCTCTGCCCCAAGCCCTGCCGCTCCTGCTGCCGCCCCGCCGAACCCCGCAGCCGGCAGCGCCGGGGCAGGCAGGGAGGGAGCAGCCCAGCTCGCTCCCGTGCCTGCAGGCAGAGGTGGCCAGGCACAAACCCGGCTCGCGTCGCAGCAAGGACGGAGCAGCTGGAAGGATGCTCCGGGGCAGGATCCGACCCGGGTGCGGGAGGAGCACAGGGGTTAAGCTGACTTTCCAAGAAATCCAGCTGCTGCACATTTCCCAGGGTTCCCACCAGAAAGGAAGCCCCCCCTCCGGCTGCTGCGCTGGGCGAGCCGGCAGCACCATCTAGCGGGCTGCTCCCCCCCCCACCCCCCGCCCAAGACCCCCTTCACCCGAGTGGTGCCCGGACCCCTGCAGCTCACCGCTGCCCACTGCCACGCTCCCGGGCGAGATGTTCCTCTGCAGGGACATCCAGCACCCAGGGCTGGGGGGCGGGGGGCACCAGGTCAGCCCCCACTCACCTTCCCTCACATCCTCCCTTTTGCATCGGCTACGCTCGCCGAACTGCGCCAGGGCGGGGGCAGGCACGGTTTTCGTGCGGCGGGAACGGGGGCACCGCTGCAGGGGGGCACCCCTGGAGCCGCTCTGGTATATGGGGCTAGCGAGGCCCTGGAGCCGGGCCAGCCACTGCAGGGAGGTGCCAGCCAGGGGCTCTGCCCCACGGAGCCCCACGGCTCCACGCCAGCAACCCCCAGGATCGGGGCAGGGGCTGCGACGGGGCTGGCGCCCCACACCGCGCTGGAAACGCGGGCAGGAGAGGGAAGGAAAACTCTGCTGAGCCCAAACAGCCCTCTGCAGGCAGGAGAGCGGCAGGCAGGGCGAGAATATGTCTGCGGCACCCAGCCAGGCGGCACGAGGCCCCAGGGCACCCACCAGCCCTTCCCCACGCACCGTGGGCCCTTCCCCTCCCCTCCGTTCTGCTTCACCTCTTCCCACCCCAGGCGGGCCTGAGATCCCAGCGTGCGCCTGGGCGGTCGCGCGCCGTGGTCCGTGGTGGGGACGTAGCTGAGGCGAAACCCCCCGGGGTCTGTCCGAGCACACGCAGAGTCCGGCCAGGGCAGCCGGGCACCCTGCCCTCCATTCCCACGCGGGCAGACCCTGCCTGCCCCTTCCCCTGCTCTGCCAGCCACTCACCTTGGCTACGAACTGCTTGTCCTTCTGATCCAGGTTTGCCGTGGGGGCCACGTAGTCCCTCCAGATCCTCAACTTGCGCTCTTTGGCAAACCTGGCAGGAGGGGGGACAGGCGTGATGCCCGGGCTGGCGTCCCCAGCACGGACAGACGTGCTGTACGTTAAAATTCTCCAGCAAAGCCCTGGCAGAGGCAGCGGGGCTGGCGTAGACTTGCAAGGAGAGATCACATCTACCTCCCCCACAGGAGAGCACTGGGGGTACCCAGAGGTGGGTGGGGAGAGGGGGCTGGAGTCACCCTAGGCACCCCACGGGTGCAGCTTGGAGGCCGCCCACCCCAGCGCCCGGCCCTGCGGCTCCCAGCGTCGGACTCACCTTTCGGCCGCACGCAGCTTGTCAGCGCCGCGGGTGTAGACGGCGATGGACCAGTCCACGCAACGGGCAAAGCCCTCCTTCAGCAAAAGCTCGGTGATGTTCCCGTTCTGCGGAGAAGGGGAGGAGGCGCGCGCTCAGCGGCGGGGGACGCGGCATCGAGGGGGCAGCTCACTCGCCCTGCTCAGCCCCTTAGATGTCACAGGTCCCCAGAGAGCCCTGCAAGGCCTGGCCACAGCGCCCGCTGCCCCCGGGGCTATTGCAGACCACCCCAGCGATACCCGTGGGACTCTGCTCTCATAGACCATGGTCCCCCACATCCACCAGTAAAGAGCCCACAACTCCCAGCTGCCCTGAGCCCCCACCGGCGGCACCTGGACCTTGCAACCGCCTTTAGCATCTTCAGCAAGTGATGACCAACAGCCCCCACAGCCCGCCGGGACCCTCTCCCACCCCTTGCCACCACCAGCCCCACTTGCCGGGTGCAGGATGGTGCCCAGGATGTTCTGGTTGTGGCAGCTCTCCAGGACAATCTGCACGTCCCTCTGCAGCAGCCGCGACTCCGTGAAGAACTTCGCTTCGGCTGCAAACGGCTCAGGGACTTCGGGGGCATCCGCCTCCCGCTTGAACGTGGGGCACTGCAGCAGAAGCAGGGGGACAGTCAGGGCACGGGCTGACCCCTAAAACCTCAGCAAGGGGGTGGGAAACTTCCTTGGGGAGGAAGGCTGCTCTGCCCCGGCCACCCCCGGAGCCCCCAGCCCAAGAGCCGCGCTCCGCATCACCCTCCTGCCGTGCCGGGCGGCCGAGCTCTCGGGTCCACGCACCAGCGGCCACCTCGAAGCCAGCAGAGCAGGGACAACCGCTCACCCGGCGACAGGGGATCCTTGCAGGGTGTCCGACAGCCCAGAGCTCAGGCCGCTGCCGGGCCTGGCAGCGCGGAGCTGGTACCCACCTAACCCAAGCCTGTTCCCACCCCCACGGCGACACCCCGCACCGGCGTGCACACAACCACGAGCGGCAAGCAGCCTGTTACTGGAGGATGCACGCAGGATGACCCGGCGGGCAACAAGGCAGCTGTACCCCTGCCTCCATCCCTCCCTGCCCTGGCCCGGCGAGCCTGGCAGCCAGGGCAGCCAGGCAGGTACCGGTGCAACCCCCGCACACTTGCACCGGTGCCAAAAGGTGCCGAGGAGGACGCACAATGAATGACGGTGCAGATTCAAGAGGGAACTCGCTGCAAAGAGCATACCTGCCGGGGCCAGGGCCAGCGGCCGAGCCTCACCTTGATCCCCGAGAGCATGACGGTGACCAGGTAGTAATCGGGGAGGAGGAGGGCTCTCACCACGCTGCCGTCCCGGACGTGCTCTATGATGGCTGCGGAGCAGAAGCAGAGAGGTTGGTCCTGCTGTGGAGGGGCTCCGCAGGAGCCGTGGAGCCCAAACCTGCTCTCTGCGGCCAGAGGGTGCTGGGAACAGCACCCAAGGAGCATGGCGCAGGCAGCCAGCCCCCGAGGCCGCGGGCAGCAGAGGACGGAGGACAGGGGCGACCCCAGCACCCAGCAGCGAGGGCCAGAGTTGGTGCCAGCTTACCGTTGACTGGCTTCTGGTGCATGGAGTCCACGAAGTGCCGGGGATTTTCGATTGTGTACTTGAGGTCCCGGATGGTGTGAGAGCCCGTCCCCTCACTCCACATCCCCTTCTTGCCGCTCTTGGCCTGCTCCTCCAGCTCCGCCAGCCTGCTCTGCTCGGGGCTGCAAGGACAGGAGGAGACGGGGTGAGGCCAGGCCCTGGGCAGGCAGGACGCGGCCGGTTCCTGCGTGTTCTATCACCAGGAACATCCATCTTCCAGGCACTTTTCTGGATGCTTTAGTGGTCCGATCACTCACATCTAGAAAAGGCACCGCCTGGGTGAGCTGGTGAGCGATGCTTCATGCTGCTGACAGCAACACACAGTAAATCAAATTAAGTTTCTCCGGCACCGCGGCACAGAGGCTGCGCCATCAATGTCCAAATATCTGCTGCTGGAAGCACCATCTCCGATAGACTGGGGAGGTTTAGCCCACGCAACCCTTGCAGAGGCTGCTTTTGTGCACCACGGCGGAAAGGCAGCCCTGGGGAGACGGGGCAGCGGCAGCCCCATCTCCCGGCACGGCAGAGCACGCTTTGGGAAAGGAGGGACGGCAAACCCAGGTACGCAGCTCGCGTGCCGCACCAAACCACGGACCGTCCCCGGTCCTGCACACGCAGCAGCAGCCCCCTCCCAGCACCGACAGCCAGCCCTGCCACACGCTGTCATAACTCGTTAAACAAACTTGGCGATATTTGTGTTTTAGCATTCTTCACCTCAGGGCAAAGCTGCAACCCGATGAATCCCAAATTCGCAGCAGAAGCACGCAACTCAAGTAGCTGATGAGTGAGTGGCTGAGAGTCACCTCACGCACTCATTAATTAATGCACCCTTTGAATTAGGCGAGCAAACGCAGAGCAGCGATGCGCTCCAGGCGATACTTCACTGCAGGAAGCTCAGTCCTGTGCTAACTGTGCTGCACCAGCCCCGTCGCACTGGTGATGGAGCTCGTGGCAGCGGCATCACCCAGCCTGGGGAGCTGCATGTCCTGCTCCCACACCATCATCGCGGGGATCAGGGTGACCGGCTTCACCGGGCGTGCTGCCCGCTGGGTGCACTCGCGGGAGGAGGTTGAAGGAGCGGAGCAGCAGAGCCCCGCAACCCTGAAGCCACCAGAAGGTCCCTGTGGGGCTGCCCAGGTGCCCCCAGCACAAGCAGTGGACAACAGCACCCAACCTGCACCCCGATTTCCTTCCCTCCGGCACAACAGGCCAGTCCAGAAGCACCTGAAAAGTCCCGAGCAGCGGCATCGCCACGCGACCGTCCTCTGACAGAACCAGCGGTGCAGCTGCAGCCGACGTGCTCCTGCAGCGCAGCCAGGCGAGGGGGCTTCAGCGGGGAAGGCTGGCTGGAAAGCAGGGACGAACACAGAGGAAGCGAGCCGGAGCAGAGGCCCTGCCTGGGCCCATCACCCTGGCTTCCAGGCGCCTGGGGGAGCACCGGCCCCGGCGGTGTCTCACGGCCGTCCCTACACCGTCCGAGCACAGCCTCCTCCGGGCATCACAGCTGCACGGCCACGAGCGGCGGCAGCCGACACGGCCCGGGCTGCTCGCGACCAGCCCTGCGTGGGCTCACGGTCCCCCTTCAGCACAAGCCCCAGCAGGGTCCCAAGGGAGACATTTCCAACGGGAAGCAGGAGAAAGGCAGGCTCAAAACCCCAGCAGGCTGGCAGGCGGGGGCTTTCCTCCTTCTCTCCACCTCCACTGCTCAAGAGTGACGCGGGAGGTGCAGAACCAGGACAGGGCGGTGAGAGCCGACTCCGGCTGAAACCCATTCAGCCTACAAACGCCACCGGTCCTCGCAGGCTCCACCACCGGTGCTGCACCCGCTCCCCCAGCAGCTCCTCGCCCCCGGCCCCAGCAGCCCCGCACGCAGGTGGCTTCTACAGGCCCTCCAGCACGGGGCACAGCGGCTTTCGCACCTCTCCCAGGCATCACTGCCCTGCGGCAGTCCCCGACTGTGCCAAAGCAGAGCCACCGAACTCTGCCGAGGGCGCCCAGAGCCCACCAGGCACAGAGCACGTTCCCCAAGGGCTCGGAACAGGGGCTGCGTCCCCGGGCAGGCAGCAGGCAGGAGCCGCTGGCACTTGAGGCTTCAGCACTGACAAGCCTGGGTATAAAATAACCAATCCACGCCCTTGGCAATGCACGCTCTGTTTACTCAACGTACCTGTTTACAGGCTGCACTACTGAAAACACTGGGTGGAAATCATCCAAGTGTGCCAGGAACAGTTTTAGGAAGCGACACGGGCAAGCTTCCAGCCCAGCAGGCGTGGGGATGGAAATAGCGTCCGACCGGTATTTATAGCAGTGCCACAGAAACAACTCGCACCCCTGGAACAGGATAGCTGGCGCTCGGGGCCGCGCAGGGGAACGCCGGCACACGGCGGTCAAAGCCAGACTTCTCTCTTGCTCTGGGACGTGACGGGGCCGGGGCAAAGCACTGGCGTCAGCTCCAATGGCATCGGCACAGGCAACGCGCCACCCGGACATAGGACAAGGGGCAGGAACATCACAACATCGCATCTCCAGCATGAGTTAAAGCACTTCGACTCCACGCCAGGTGGTATTTTCCAGTGACCAAGAGCTTCAGAAGATTTGCTGCTCTGCAGCCCAGGGCCACAGCTCTGGTGCTTCAGCACCCAGGGCAAGGAGACACCCAGCTCCCTGTTCCCCAGCCCCTCACCAACCCAACCCTAAAGACAAGGGGTCACCGTGCTGGGACACCGATGCCTGTGAAACCCAGGCACCTCAGAGAGCCCGGGAGCAGGGGCGGGTGCCCGGCCAAAGCCGAGGAACCTAACAGCTCCGTGCCCGGGTAAATAACGGCAGAGAATCGGCATGGGCACGTGGCACGGGCTCACCGGGGCAGCGCAGGAACGCAGCCACATACGTACTTGTTGGCTCGGATCCCTTCCCGGCGGGAGGCCAGCCCTTCGGCCACGAGGGACTCGGCAATGTTCTCGCCGCTCGTGTCTGCGGAGAGAGGAGAAGAGGAGTCAGTGAGAGGAGCCGCCAGCGCACAGGGCGGCCGGGAGGCACGCAGACCTCGGTCCTGGCAAGCACTCCCAAAACAATTCCAACTAACAAGTGCCGGAGCAACCCGGGAGCGAAAGGCTCCCGTCACTAGCCCGGCGTCCCAGCAGCACGTGGCCTGCACGATGCATTGAGCGGAGGTGCCCAGGGCTCTCCTGGGGACAGCATTTCCCCCAGACCAGGGCTCAGCAAGCGGAAAGGCGGCACGTTGCTCTGACGCACCACTGAGCTCCAAGGCTTGCTGTCACCCAGGACCCATCTCCGTGGGAAAGGGACGCCCTCAGCACCCAGGGGAAGCAGGCAATACCCTCCCAGCACCAAAGGGGCTCTCTGGATTTCCAAGAGAGGCTGCGCTGCCAGCATGACCTGCAGTGGGCATCTCTGCACGAGGCAGCCTTCCTCTGCAGGAACATGGGGGTTTCACGGCTACCGGGAGCCACAGCCCCCGGGGAGGCGGGGGACAAACGCCACAGTCCGGGACAGGGGAACCCAGGCCAGGGAGAGCAGATAAACAGGAGGATTTGGGCAGAATCCCCAGGGAGAAACCCCTGGCTGCCCACGCAGAAGGGAGGGCGCAGGGTTGCGCAGCCCCGAGCAGCAGTGGGGGGTGGCTGGGGAGGGGGTGTAGGGCACTGCCTGGACCCCCACCCTTACCCAGCACCTTGGCTCCAGCTCAGCCACCACTGGCGAGCGATGGCAAGCACCCACCCCTCAAAGCACCCACCGCTCCAAAGCCCGGAGCCGCAGACAGCTGCTGCATCACTGCCAGGGAAACTGTCACAGCACTTCCATATTAATAGTATTTAAACCTTGACAAACTTCATCAGGAAACATTTGATGCTTCATTTCTCACCTCCACGGTGTGACAGGCTGGGATTTAACAATAGGGACGACACCTACGTGGGAGGCACAGCATAAGAGTCCTTAACGTGACAGACAACAAGGCTGCAGGTGACTGAAAGGGAGCACTCCCCTGATCGCGGTGTCACCGAGCAGCAAAACCCCTGTCAAGGTTTATTTGTTGCAGATTGCGCCGTCGGGACGTGCCAGGCTTCCTGCTGAAGGACAGCCCACGGGGTGGGAAAGCGGAGAGCAGCAGCTCTCCGAAACTATGCTCCCCACCTCTGCAGGAGGGGATCCCCATCCCAAAGGGCTTCCCAGTTCCCCAGCCCACGAGCAAACTGGAAGCTCAGGAATGAGCAGGGAGGTAACTTCGATATCCAGTTATTCGTGGTCTCGGGGGACGGCTCGTCCTGGCAGCACATAGGGCCCCGCTCCCCTTTCTCACAGCCTGGGGAGGCTGGGGGAGGACCCCCGTAGGGATGTGGGAGATGCCGGCTGGAGTGTGCCGGGATGCAGTGGCAATGGGAAGCCAGCCCTGGGTCGCCCACGCGGCAGTGACAAGGTGCTGGTAGAAAGGGGCCCCAGGCAGGGCTACTGCCCACCCCGGGCCACGCTGGCCCTGGCCAAGTCCAGCTGAGCCTGAAAACCTTGGAGGAGAGAGCTCCAGCCTCCCCGGGGAGCTGCACGGCTGCAAACACAGCTGCTGATCCTCTGCAGCGGGGAACTGGGAGCCAGCAGCGATGCTGGGCTTTCTGGCCGTGCAGCGGAGCTGATGGCCAGCAATCCTCATCCTGCCCAGGCAGAGGCACCGGCAACTCCTGCCGCAGACCCAGAGGGAGCATCTCCCCCCATCGTGGGCTACCTCCTTTCTCCGTGGGCCTCCACGCAGACCCCACTTGCTCCATTCGTGCCGCGCTGCCTCGGGATGAACCCCGTCCGTGGCGGTGAGCAAGTCCCGGCCCTTTGCTGTTCGAGCCAACCTCCTGCTTCCACCACAGGAAAGGCCCCGCGTGCCACAGTGATGCCAGGGAGCATCTTTGGAGACACGGACTGCCTCACGGCACCCGCTCACCCTCTCACCTTCCCCTTCTTGAAAGCTGAGGGCACGGGGAGTCCGACCAGGAGCTAAGCCCAGCAGAGCAGAGCGGTCCGGAAGCCGGCAGCAGGATGCCGTCACCCCTGAGCCATTTTCTCTCACTCTCGCCAGACTGGGCGATGGCTGAGGGCTAACCATGGGGAGCGAGAGCCTGAAAACTCAGCCACCAGCACAGCTGGAACCAAAATCGACCAGGGCTGTTGGCAGAGGGGACGCAGCACCCAGCAGAGTGCAGTCCAGTGTCACGCTCACCAGAAAGGGGACCTAACCGGAGCCAAAGCCCAGCTGTGCCAGCACCAAAAAGGCTGCCTGCCCCAGGGTGCTCAGAGCCAGGGAGAGCGCTGCCTGCGGGCATCGGGCAGCATTTGGGCCGAGCAGCTAGGCCAGACTTTGCTCTTGGCGCTCCGCCACATCCCTAGGGGCCACAGGTAAGCTGATTCCTTTTGGGAGATTTCAGTCAGCCAAAGATGAGCAAGAGATTTATAGTGACAAAAAGGATGACAAGGGGAAGCCTGCGGGAATTCACCTAACGCCACGGCTTGCGTCCACGTGCTGCGGTGCATCAGCCGGCGGCTGCAGCTCCAGAGAGCACAGCCGTGCTCCGGCTCTGCACAGCCCCACAGGCAGCTGGGACTGCCGCCGGGCATCATTCCCCTCCAAAAGCTGGAGCTCCGTGGAAAACGGGGCACGCATCCTCCTGCTGCCAACACCGCATCCCAACCCGCCCTCTTGGACAGCAGCTCCGGCCGCGAGCACCACACACTCCTGCCGTGCGCTCCGTGAACCTCGCTGCGTGCTCCCCGCCAGCCCTTTGGGTGCCCGACAGACCCCTTTGCACTCACCTTTGCCCAAGTACACCATCCCGTACTCCCGGCCCTGAGGGGTCTTGTACTCCACGGTGAAGCAGACCTCCTTCCCAATCAGCTTCTTCCGCAGGAACTCGCGAGCCGGGAACCCCCAGGGCTGGAGAGAAAGAAGGCAACGTGAGCCAATGGGTCAAACACAGCCGGCAAAGCCCAGCTCCCCACCCCGGGGGACTCGCGCTCTCCTCCACGTACACTGCATTAGCCCAGGACCGCGCTGGAGGCTGTTTGCAACCCACGAGCCTGCAGAGGAATCGATCCTGTTACTCCGCAGCAGAAACACCTCCACTCTCCCCCTCCGTCCCCGCCAAAGGGGTCACGGTTGGTTTTCCAGCCGGCCTCGTGCTCCCCAAGCACAGCCAGACCCATCCGGCTGAGCCCAGGAAAGCTCCTGGGGCAGAAGGAGCAGGGCTGGAGCTCAGTGACGCAGGGGGCTGGACCAGCCCCAGCTCCCAGGGACACGGCGGGGGCTCCTGCGGCTCCTGCCCAAGGCTGCATGGGTGCCCACAGCAAAGGAGCAGAGCGGGACCGGCCGGGAGCCCCAGCACCTCTCTGCACCGAGGCAGGAACGCACCGGAGCCCCGGCGAGCTCAGCCCCACTCCACCGCAGCGGGTGGGTGGGGAACGCGGTCCGGAGGAGAGAACATGACGTGCTCATAAACAATTAGCAAACCTGACAGGCATAATTTTTTAAAAGAGTGACATTTAAAGGCTGAAGCAGTGTTTGGAAGACAAACTCCCCAGGGAGAGCAATTAGCTGCCAGCGCTCTGCACCACCCCCAGGGCTGGGAGGATGGGTGGCCGGGGCTGGGCTCCCTCCGACACAAACCTGCCACTCACAACCACTGCACCCCGCTGCCTGCACAGGCAGCCCTGCCTGCACCCAATCCGCCAAAGCAAGAGCCCCGTTGCCTCCTGTGCCCCCAGCCCTGCAGCAGGTAAAGCCCCGCAGAGGAAGCTTGGAGGCACCACCGGCTTCCTTCCCCTGGTCCTGCAGACCCTGCCCAGCCGTGCCCGGTCCTCGCTAGCGGATGATGCCTGCCCCGTCCCGGCCATGTGTGCGACCGTAACAGGGTGAGGAAGGAGAAATCTGCCCCAAAATCCACACTGAGGGGCTGGAGCAGGGAAAAGAATCTCTTAAAGGATAATTGAAGAGACTGTTTCATCCTGTATCCCGCAGCCGCAGCGCCCGGGGTGCCCCTGAGCCGGGCAGGGGGGCAGCGCTGGCAAGGAGGGAGCTGCCTGCACCCCACGGGACGGTGGCAGCCCGTCTGGGAGCGGGCAACGCCTCTTGCGACGGCTGAGCTGAGGGTGCTGTGGTCTTCAGAGCTGGGCCAGCAGCCTGGAGACCCGCCCCGTCCAGCTCAGCCAGCCAGCCTCGGGGCAGGGGGGCTGCGCAGCAGCGCTCGCGGGAGTCACCCACCTCGTCCGGGGTGTCCTTGGCATCCGGCTGGCCTGCGGCGGCGCGGCGGGCGAGGTTCCCGGCACGGATGTTGCTGAGGTTGATCTGGCGCTCGGGGGGCGGCCCGCCTCGGGGCTGCCCGCGGACGATGATGGCACAGCCCGACAGCACCTGCGGAGAGGCAGAGGGGTTACAGGGGGTCTCCCAGCCCCGGCGGCGGCAGCCGGCAAAGGAGAGCAGCCGGGGGGCAAGAGGTGATGGAGCTGAACACGCAGGCAGGCGACGCTGCGCGGACAGACAGACTTCCAGGGATGGATCCTGCCCCAGGCAGGACATGGGAAACTCGGCACCACCGGGTGCAATTTCTCACGGGCCCGGCAGAGTCAGGAGCTGCCCCAGGTTTCCTGCTCGGAGACGCAGGATGGAGCCGAGCTCTGCACCCTGCGCCTTCACAGCGGCACCTGTCAGAGATCCCACCCCCTCCTTCAGAGCGCGGCACAACTGAACTCGGGGCGACCTCAGCGCGGCCGACAACGCGACGGACTTGGCGGATCGGGATTTTACTCCCAGTGCCAACAGACAGGTCAGAGGAGCCCAGCTGGGCCATCTCCTCCCGCTGCTTTGGCTGCCGAGCGCTCTGAGCCAGGAGCACCGCTACGCTGGGCAGCCCCATCCCAACCCATCCCAACCCATCCGCCTCCCAGGGCTCCGGCAGCCCCATCGCTCCCCACTGCCGCAGGGGGACCCCCGCGTTTGGGAGGGCACCGTGCCCACAGCACCTCGAGGGGCTCCGCGGGGCTGCCGGCCCGGCACAGGAGGATGCAGGCAGGGAAAAGCTGGCAGCGGTGCTGCCCCGGGGCAGCCTCCCGGGACAGGGCACGCGGAGGGGGTAAGTGCCGGCAGCCAGCCGGCCCAGAGGGATGCCGCTCTCGGCACGAGGGCTTTAACCACCTGGGCTGCTCGGCAGGACCTCGGCAAGGTTTGCAGGAGAGTTGAGCAAGGACCACGCTCAGAGCGGATGCTTTTACCTACTGTGATGCGAGGGTCTTTACTGGGGGGGATCTGACCCGCTGGGAGCGAAGGGGCCGCAGGCACCGGCGATGGGCTGGTCGCACCCTGCACCCGCGGCGGTAACCTCAGCCAAGCGACGGCATCGAGGTCAGACAAATAAACTCGTACGGAAAAAACTGCTGGGAGAACCCCCAAAAGTGAGAGACCCCCCGAACTGGATCTCTCCTTCTCACATCCAGCTCAATTACAGTAAGCGGCATCACCCTGCCCTGCCAAAACCCCAAGGTTTGTCCACGGCGCCGTCCCCATACAAGACCCCAAGCCACCCGCCCGCCCACCATGGCGTCGGCAGGGCCAGCTCCGGTCGCCAAACCAGGCTCCCGGCCAGGCAGCGTGAACGTGCCGGGGATCACCCTGTTCCCGTTTTAAGCGGCATTGGCTCCCTGCAGGCGGGACTGATGTTGCCGAAGCGCTCGCAGAAAACCTCCGGGTTGGATTTCAGCATGTGCCCTGGCTTGCTGCCCACCCGAAATCCCCACGGATGCTCACAGCGCATCCCAAAGCCAGAGGACTCGTACCCTGTCACAGGAGCCGGCCCCGCCCAGTGCCAGGGACACCGGCTCGCACCGAGCCTCACCAAAACGAGCCCTATCACACCAACCCCAAGGGCCTGGTCGCACCACAGCGTCACGCTTGCTGCCCCACGCCGCCTCTTGCACACCCGGGCCCACGGCAGAGACCAGTGCACTGCATGAGCTACTGGGAATCAAGCTTCAAATTAAGCCTGAGCCGCACACAGAGCGAACCGCGAGCAAGGGCTCAGTGCTCAATACTTAAGGACTTAGAGGTTTCATCGCTGTAATTAACCTTAATCTTTAATTTATAGGGCACGGGGAAACAAGTCAGATGCTGTAACTGTTTTATCCAATTACCAATACAAACCCTGGATCCCGGGAAGGGGACAGGTTCGTTAGCGGAGCTGCTCTGTGCTCCGTGGGTGCATGCAGTGCTTTCGGGTGGGCTTGCCGCCCCCGGCACCGGACTCGCCGTGCCCCGGTCCCTGCCCGCGGAGCAGCCAACACCGCCTGTCCACTGTTTCCCGTTGGGGAACCACACGCACCTTTACGGGCAGCAGCTTCTGGCCAGGCTCTGGCAGCGATGGGACTGGGAGACTGTCCCAGCACCCGGGCTTCACCCTCCCCAAAGCAGCTTGCCAGCCCAAGCCACGCTCCTCCTTGCTGGCAAAAGTCAGCCCAGGCCCCCCATCAGCCCTGCCTCGCGCTCCCGTCAGAGAAAGCTGGGCTTAAACCAGGCTTAAACCGGACTGCAAAAGCTGCAGTTAGCACAGGCTGAGCCAAGAGTGCGATGGATGCGCCAAGGCCAGGGCACGGCACAGGGACGTGGGCCGGATGGACCCGGTTCCTGCTGCAGAGGCGTCCCCTGCACGCGGGAGAGGACGGCACCGGGGTCCTGCCGGCAGAGCCCTCGGCCAGACCGTCACATCCAGAGCTGCAGCTGCGGGGCACAAAGGGTTACCAGCCATCGCAGGAATGGGAAGGAAGGTGGCGAGAACCCCAGGCACTGGCAAGGAGAGGGGCAGCCACTGACCCGGCGCTCTCCATTTACCTGGAGACTCACCAATGCAGGGCCCCAGCTCAGCTCCAAGCCGGGGGCCCCGCTGCCACGCTGCACCGCACCCCTCTGCTGGGACTCCGCGTGCTCCCCCAGCTCCTCAAGCCCCCCAAAAGGAAGGAGCCTGTTGCCGCCCCATCCCACCCCACGGGGCAGAACCTCAGCCAGGCTCCCAGTGCCTCCTCCAGCCAGAGGTGGGGGGTACAGCCAGCGGCTGCAGGGCCCTGACCCCCATCGCCTCCCCGCTCCCCCGTCCTGCTCTGCTGCACCAGGACGAGCCCCCTCCCCGCTCCCAAACTCTGTGGTCTCACTGCGATTTCAGGGGAGACGTGTATTGAGAAAGTGCAAAAAAAAAAAAACCCAACCCCAAAACCTCCAAGTTCAAAAAGTTGTGATGGGAACTGCAGCAGAACATGTGGCCGGCACCACTCCGGCTGGCCCTGGCAGCTCCTGGCTCTGCGGCACCACCACGAAGCAGAGCAGCCACCACAGAGAGCCAGGGACCCCCCCACCCCTCCGGAGTGCCCCCTGGGCAGGGATTTTGGGCTGGCTGCTCTGGAAAGGGAAGAGGGACCATGGGGCACACCCCAGGCAGCAGCTGGGGTGCCCAGCCAGCAATCCGGCAGCACACACCCACCCCCCCAGGCACGGGGGCAGCACGTGGCCCCTGGGAAGCGGTGCCCACCGTGCACGGCTGCCTCTCAGCCAGCAAACACCAACCATCCTGCCCAAAAATCAAAATCCCGTTACAGATCCACGTCCCCACAGATGGAGCCGGGCCGGCAGGAGCAGCCGGGCAAGTTTTTTTCCGAGCATCCCAAAAATCTGCTTGTTGGGCACAAGCCAGCACGGGGCAGCGGGAACGGTTGCCCACGCTGCCGGCGAGCTAAAGCACGGGGAAGGATGTCCCCAAACCTCCGGCGTCCCCAAACCTGTCCCCACCACTGTAACGGGCTCTGGGGTGAAGTGACGCCCCGAGCGAAGGTCTGGTTCGGAAGGCAGTGGGTCACCTGCAACCTCAAGAAGAAACTGTATTTGGGCACAAGAGAAACCTGCGTTTAGGCAAGGGGGCGACAAGGCGGGTGCGGGGCACCGCAAGGCGACTTCAGTGGCCCACGGGCTCAGAGGCAGGAGCCGGGACAGCGCTGGCGGCTGAGCCCGGCTCGACGCAGACACGTGGAGAACGGGGTCGGATCCCATCAAGCCGGCTCCCGTGAGTGGCACGGGCGGCAACAGCAGCCGCCGGGGACCCGGGTGGGGTGGCCAAATCCTCACCGGGGCGGCAGGGGGGGACACGGCAAGTAACGGGGTGAGGCAGAACAGGCACCGGGAGGGAACACGGGGTCCTGGACACGGTGCCAGGGCCTGATCCCAGCGGCCACTGCCGGACTCTGACCTTCGCCCTCCAGGTCTCCGCTGCCGGCACGTGTGGGGATCCGACACAGGGGGGCTCAGGGACCCCCTCCCACCGCTCCTGCCCGCGGGGATGCCACCGGCCCAGGAAGAAGAGGAGGAAGAGGAGCAGGTGGAGCACCCCAAGGAACATCCCGGCCGGCGGCGTCCCCATGGGCAGCGGGAGATGGATGGGGTGCCGCGGGGCTGCCGCTCACGCCACCGGGGAATACCCAGCGACCTCGGGGCTGCGGGGGCTTG